>JAVGWX010000011.1:81035902-81235902 GCA_036924085.1 Ariolimax columbianus | reverse complement strand
GTGTACAGTTTACATGAAATAAAACGTATATAATGTATGCAAATAAAATACATAAATATAGCGTTTACATCACGAACGCATGTCGTACTAAAGAGGCTTGTGCATGGGCCCGGCTACCTCATCTTGCAGAAACCGTAATCTAAAAGATCAGAAACAGGTAGCATGGAAGAAGAGGAGCAGCTAAGTAAGTAATTGATTTGTGTGATTTTTATTAACAATTGGCACATACGATTAGGTATTTTCTTGGGATTGTGTTTATTTTTTATACCAAAAAATGGCGTGCAGATAAACATTGTAGCGTCAACTAGAAGACATGAACATGAAACACCATTTGACATATTAATTCATCTCAGCTGTCATCATTTTTCCAGCTTTCTATTGTGGAAATTTAGCACCACTTATTTTTCCAGCTTTCTATTGTGGAAATTTAGCACCACTTATTTTTTCAGCTTTCTATTGTGGAAATTTAGCACCACTTATTTTTCCAGCTTTCTATTGTGGAAATTTAGCACCACTTATTTTTTCAGCTTTCAATTGTGGAAATTTAGCACCACTTATTTTTCCAGCTTTCTATTGTGGAAATTTAGCACCATTTATTTTTCCAGCTTTCTATTGTGGAAATTTAGCACCACTTATTTTTCCAGCTTTCTATTGTGGACATTTAGCACCATTTATTTTTCCAGCTTTCTATTGTGGAAATTTAGCACCACTAATTTTCCAGCTTTCTATTGTGGAAATTTAGCACCACTTAATTTTCCAGCAGAAGATATATTTCTGGATTCTATCCATTTGCCAGATAAGTTGGACAACAATTTCAGCAAATCGTTGAAGTATTTGTCTCTCCCAAAAAATAAATAAAAACATTTTAAAATATGCAAAATTTTAAAAAAAACATGCTTTCTGTAAAAGCCAGATTAAGCTATCAATCAATCAATTAATAAATAAATGAATGAATCTATCAGTTGAATGGTCTGATTTGTTTCCGGGTTATTTGTTGACTTTTCTCATATTTCGACCTTGTCAATCCTTGTGTCCAGATGCCTATTTCGTCATTTAATTCTGCCACATTCATTCATGAAGATAACAAGACACTTGGCACATTCATTCATGAAGATAACAAGCCATTTGGCACATTCATTCATGAAGATAACAAGCCACTTGGCACATTCATTCATGAAGATAACAAGCCACTTGGCACATTCATTCATGAGGATAACAAGCCACTTGGCACATTCATTCATGAGGATAACAAGCCACTTGGCACATTCATTCATGAGGATAACAAGCTACTTGGCACATTAATTCATGAGGATAACAAGCCACTTGGCACATTCATTCATGAGGATAACAAGCCACTTGGCACATTCATTCATTGGGATAACAAGCCACTTGGCACATTCATTCATAAGGATAACAAGCCACTTGGCACATTCCTTCATGAGGATAACAAGCCACTTGGCACATTCATTCATGAAGATAACAAGCCATTTGGCACATTCATTCATGAGGATAACAAGCCACTTGGCACATTTGACTGAGCAGATGTGTTTAGAGGGAGGGGAGGGGGTGAGAACAGATACGTGTACCGTACTACGCACGTATGTACATCATCAAAGACTGCCTTTAGCACGCCCTTGTCCTGTCTCTTCTAACCAGCTCGGCCTACAAAAACGGTGTGCGGAAAAGTTTTTTTTTTTTTTTAACGGAGTCACTCCTGACAGCCATTTTTTACTGCTGACTACGCCCTCCATATATACACGATATTTTGCCGGTTAAAGTATCGTGTGTGCGATTACAAATGGCTTTTGAACAGTTTTAATTTTGTATACGCCGTTTGGAGCAAGCCGACTTTTTGCGAAAGGGGAAGTAGGTTGTTGAGAAAGATTTTTATCGCGTAGATCTGTTTATTTTGTTTGTTTAAATGAAAGAACTACGTTTGAATTGAAACTAACAGTTGTGGCGATATTGTAAACACAGTATCGATACGTTGTTGTGGTTTCCATGGTTTTCTATCGAAGCGACTAGGCCTAGTGGTCGAGTCCAAATTTTTCCCGAGATTTTCATAAATTTTCAACTTCATCTTTTTAAATATCAAAAACTAACAAACATACAACAAAAACAATAACACCCACATGTTCGTTATGCTATTGTGTATCTACACGCCATAAAATCATATTTATTGACAAACAAACATAAAAGTTACAAATTTTGAAAGACGACTACCACAGCGACTAATTAAGAAAATTAATTAGGTCAAATGTTTTTCAAAAATAATGTGGAGTGCTAAAGTAGGGTTGTGAATGACGCTGGCGACTAACTCGCCTTTTTCGACATTAGTGTAGTGTTGCAGCGATTCTATTTTCTCCTCCCTTCAACTGCCAGGTGTGCCCCTGCGAAAATGGTTTTTTCGATCTCCCAAATTTTCCACAAATGTTTCTCACCTCTCCGTCCCCACCCCCATACACATACCTGATCTAGCCTAACAAATTGTTGTTGTTGCCAAGGCATTTCTATTATTTTCCAAGGAATGTTTCAGCTACTGGTAGTCCATGTCATGTACTGGTAAACATTTATTCAGATCTAAGAATTTGACACGTGGAACTTCGATGTGAACTGACGTAGCTGTTAAATATTTAAACAAATAAAAGTGAACGGATTAGTGTATGCAAGAATGCCAGCTATGTATTGCTTATAAATTAGTGAATTTCAGTTCGACTATATTCAGGGTTGACATATGGGTCAGTCGTTAAATCCTAACGGGAGTTCAGTGGGTTGAAAAATGCTGATTGACGAGAATTTTCGAGAATCGTTGAGGGTGTTTACTTCTAAAGGTGTACTTATATAAAACAGAGAGAGAGAGAGAGAGAGAGAGAGAGAGAGAGAGAGAGAGAGGGAGAGAGAGAAATGAAGAAAGTTGACAGAAATTGGGAACAATGTCTTACATGAGATACGATAGGTCTTCAAATGCTAACCATACAAATGCGATATAAATTCGGAAAAACCGTGCCATTGTTGTGTAAGTAGGCCGTATCGGACTTTAAGAGTGTCCCTGTATATAGTATCACGGTGAAGACAAGCCATTTGCTGTTATTAAAGTAGCCATTTCAAGATGCCGTTCTACTAGTGACATGCACAGATAAGGGGTGCCGTTCTGGTCTCCGTTCTTTTCAACAAAGAACGGGTGAAACCTATCGAAATCATCGGCGAGCGAAGATTTAGTACGGTGAGACATACCTGTCACATCACCAAGTGTGCGAGTGGAGTAGGAAGTCCAGAAACAGCTTCAATTATGCGGAAGATTGTCCTCGAATGGGGTAGGCGAACAGAGTAGTGACACCAGAGTCGACTGCAGCAACTTAACGTCGAGTGATTAAACATCGGAGAGTGACTGTGAAACAGTCACATTTCTAGATATTAGTCAAAGTTCAGAGCACTACATCATCTGTAATGAGCTCTAGTGCCTGCAAGGTGGCTGCCTCCCACCACAGCTGACTCCATCATTTCAAGTTGAGAGCACTACATCATATGTAATGAGCTCTAGTGCCTGCAAGGTGGCCGCCTCCCACCACAGCTGACTCCATCATTTCAAGTTCACAGCACTACATCATCTGTGATGGGCTCTAGTGCCTGCAAGGTGGCTGCCTCCCTTCACAGCTGACTCCATCATTCAAATAACACGGTACACGAGCGACTCCACATTTAAACCTTAATTACGTTTTTTTCTTAGAGAAATCCAATTATTTTGTCGGCGCTAGGATACGTATATCGAACGCAATGTTGTCTATGTCGAAAACAGCTACAATTGTGTGCCGCTTTTTCTTCATACATTTTATGAGGAAACAAAATGTACGGTTTCCATTTGAACAACTCTCGAGAAACGTTCTGCAAAGGACATACTACTTACTTGTCTCCGTATTCAAGCAGACAGAATGACATGGATCGATCATATATGAATGTTATTTTTTTGGTCGTCTCTCGTCTCTAACTTTCCTTTCCTCCGCTGTCCTCGTGAGTATGAAATCTATTTGGCTTATGATTGTTAGGTTGTTCCATTTATACCATGTTTAGATTTGTGAGTCTGTGTTTCAAGAACGTATTTGCTATGAATAGATTGTGTTGGTTGCATAGCTCTAGGAGTCTTGAACCATTGTCGTTTTTGGATGGTGTTTGAGTCGGCGAATGCCCTAAGATAGTCCTCGATTCCTGTTATGTCGTGACCTGGTATTGCGCTGAAGTCCCCCATTACAAAAACTCTCTCGGTGTTCATCAGCACTCATTACCAGCGTCCGGTGTGTTGCATGGAGCGTATACTTGTATGCAATTGGCAATACTATTTTTCTCTTTGACTCTGACAGACACAATCCTTTCCAAAATATATTTCATCTTGAGTAGTCTGCCTGATGTGTCTGGTTCGATGATCAAATATACTCCATGTTTTGCTCTTTCGTGTTGTTTTACCCCGAACACAGTGTTATATTATATTTTGAAATAAATAATTTTAAAAAAAATGCCAACTTGTTCAAGGTTATAGTTTAACTTAAATAAACTTCTTTTTGCTGGGTTAAAAAGACTCCAGCAGCGTATGTATGCAACCAGTTTCTTTTTCTTCACTTGATTTAAAGTCTTTTCGCATCCAATCTATTCTTGAATGCATTAATTGACCCTGTCGCCACTATTTTATGTGGCAATGCATTCCAAGCATTTTCCACTCCCTGACTACAAATATATTTTTTTGTTTTGTAATCTCGACATTTCTTTAATTAATTTGTAGTTGTGCCCTGTTGTTCATGTACACGGTTAAAGGTGTGCCCTCTTGTTCATGTACACGGTTGTAGCTGTGCCCTCTTGTTCACGTACACGGTTGTAGATGTGCCCTCTTGTTCATGTACACAGTTGTAGTTGTGCCCTCTTGTTCATGTACACAGTTGTAGTTGTGCCCTCTTGTTCATGTACACGGTTGTAGTTGTGCCCTGTTGTTCATGTACACGGTTGTAGTTGTGCCCTCTTGTTCATGTACACGGTTGTAGTTGTGCCCTCTTGTTCATGTACACGGTTGTAGTTGTGCCCTCTTGTTCATGTACACGGTTGTAGTTGTGCCCTCTTGTTCATGTACACGGTTGTAGTTGTGCCCTCTTGTTCATGTACACGGTTGTAGTTGTGCCCTCTTGTTCATGTACACGGTTGTAGTTGTGCCCTCTTGTTCATGTACACGGTTGTAGCTGTGCCCTCTTGTTCATGTACACGGTTGTACTTTGAAAAACTTGTTATAGGCAAATATATCCTTTCCATTGATATAAAACTGTATTAACTCCTCTCGAATTCTTGTCTTTTCTAGGTAATGTGGTATGTTTTTCTTAATCTTTCCTCATTACTGTAATTCCGGAATCCCACTATCAGTTGTGTCGTTCTTCTCTGTATCCTTTCCAACATGTTTATATCCCCACTACCAAACTGGACTCCAGAATTGACCAGATTACTCCAATCTAGGTCTAACTAGTGCTTTATACAGTTTGACTGGATGACAATCGCCCCGCAAGTCAGTCCACACCAACCAACCCTTTTTCGACCAAGGTAGAAGGATGTGTCTTATTTTCCTGTACTAAGTGCAACAGAAAATTCAAGCTTATTTAGCCATCTTCGAACTCATGCGAACAGTGAATGCTGACAAAGTAGTCCTCATTGATATACGATGGACGAACAACAGTTTGACTATCACTTCCCATCCCCACTTTCCTACATATTCCCTTTTCACGCCAGTCAGAGTATAGGCATTACTTCTCCAGTCAGAGTATAGCATTACTTCTCCAGTCAGAGTATAGCATTACTTCTCCAGTCAGAGTATAGCATTACCACTCCAGTCAGAGTATAGCATTACTTCTCCAGTCAGAGTATAGGCATTACCACTCCAGTCAGAGTATAGCATTACCTCTCCAGTCAGAGTATAGCATTACCACTCCAGTCAGAGTATAGCATTACCTCTCCAGTCAGAGTATAGCATTACCTCTCCAGTCAGAGTATAGCATTACTTCTCCAGTCAGAGTATAGGCATTACCACTCCAGTCAGAGTATAGCATTACCTCTCCAGTCAGAGTATAGCATTACCTCTCCAGTCAGAGTATAGCATTACCTCTCCAGTCAGAGTATGGGCATTACCACTCCAGTCAGAGTATAGCATTACCTCTCCAGTCAGAGTATAGCATTACCTCTCCAGTCAGAGTATAGCATTACCTCTCCAGTCAGAGTATGGGCATTACCACTCCAGTCAGAGTATAGCATTACCTCTCCAGTCAGAGTATAGCATTACCTCTCCAGTCAGAGTATGGGCATTACCACTCCAGTCAGAGTATAGCATTACCTCTCCAGTCAGAGTATGGGCATTACCACTCCAGTCAGAGTATAGCATTACCTCTCCAGTCAGAGTATAGCATTACCTCTCCAGTCAGAGTATGGGCATTACCACTCCAGTCAGAGTATAGCATTACCTCTCCAGTCAGAGTATAGCATTACCTCTCCAGTCAGAGTATAGCATTACCTCTCCAGTCAGAGTATAGCATTACCTCTCCAGTCAGAGTATGGGCATTACCACTCCAGTCAGAGTATAGCATTACCTCTCCAGTCAGAGTATAGCATTACCTCTCCAGTCAGAGTATAGCATTACCACTCCAGTCAGAGTATAGCATTACCTCTCCAGTCAGAGTATGGGCATTACCCCCCCCCCCCCCCCCCCAGTCAGAGTATATGATTACCACTCCAGTCAGAGTTTAGCATTACCACTTCAGCTGATCTACTTTATCAAGCCTGAACCAAATCACTTTGTGCATCTTCGTTGTGGTGGTTTCTGAAGCAATTTGTTTTACACAACGAGGTCACCATCCCAATAGTTCAAGGTTATGTGAGTTCCCCAAATATTTCAACTAAGACAACATGCGAATATAGCTTGTCCACTAGTAAGTTATCCAGTATTGATACACATGGAGTAACAAATGTCTGGTGTTATGAAATTATTGCTGGAAGACGGTGTAGATTCTACTCGCACATTTTCCTTCCACGTGTCTCATTAAGCCTCCGGTGAAGCCAACGTTTCTTCTCTTAGGCTACGTTCGTTGTGTTGGTCGTTGTAAGCCTGATTTGTTGTGCAGTTTATGTAATGTCATCTCTTTATCTGACAGTAGTCCAACACAAACGGTATAACCAAATATGTGTGTGTCAGACGCGGATAGTGATAGTTGATAAATGTTGTATTCTCGTGTCTCTGTCATGTTATGTATTCAGCACAGGCATCAATTCTCGCAATATTTGTCATGTATCATGTTTTGTTTCTTAGTGACATTGACGGCTTTTCTCATTCATATCATACGTTGCCCTTATCATTGACTGTGGCTTGAATAGGACCAAACTTGACACTCGTAGGCAAGATCATATAAGACAAATCATAATGTAGTCCCCTAGCAACACTTTCATATTAAAACACAATCATCTTATTGAATGTATATTTGCTGTCTCTTTCTGGCGTGTATTCTGAACATGGCGTGACGTGTCGTAGTTTAGAACGAGGCTGCGATATCTGCACCGTTCGTCCTGATAAATCAGTTTCAGAACGGCATGTTTTGGGACCCGGTTTGTCTTCTCTATTTGACCCCTATTCTCTTGACCAGCCTACACGTTGCACCGTATGCAGGATCTCCACTTGGAGGCGGAATAGAGTCTTGGTTAGGTATGGTTCGCGGACTCTGTCCTAAACAGCCATGAGTCGATGACCCTATTTAACTTATTCACTGCTGCCTCTTCGGTTCCTTACAGTAGTAGTAATGGTAGTAGTAGTAATAGTATTAGTAGTAGTAGTAGTAGTAGTAGTAATAGTAATAGTAGTAGTAAAAGTAGCAGTTTGAGTAGAAGTAGTAGTAATTGTAGTTGCAGTAGTTGTAGTAGTTGTAATAGTAGCAGTAGTGTTGTTAGTAATAGTAGTGGTTATAGTAGTGGTCGTAATAGTTGCAGTTTTAGTAGTAGTTGTAGTTGCAGTAGTTGTAGTAGTTGTAGTAGTTGTAGTAGTAGTAGTAGTAGTAGTAGTAGTAGTAGTAGTGGTAGTAGCAGTAGTAGTAGTAGTAGTAGTGGTAGTAGCAGTAGTAGTAGTAGTAGTAGTAGCAGTAGTAGTAGTAGTAGTAGAAGTAGTAGTGGTAGTAGTGGTAGTATTAGTAGTGGTAGTAGTAGTGGTAGTAGTAGTAGTAGTAGTAGTTGTAGTAGTAGTAGCAGTAGCGAACATGGGCGCTCTGCAACAGTCTAAATGCTAAGGAGTTGTGTCCATCGGAGCATTTCGTAGCTGGGTACACTGTCCTGCCAGTTGACCGTGAGCAGTCGGCGCAGACAGCCCATGTGGAAGTGATTGAGCCGTCCGGTATGAAGGATGTACATTGTTCAGGTCTCGAAAGACCTACATATTGATTTATGACGTCCCATTTTTCTAACCTCCCCCACGCCTTTGTTGCATTTTGTCACTAAATAACGGAAGCAACCCCGACTTCTCCTGAATGTGTGATGTCACATGTGAGCGACCCACACACATATAACTGGACCTCTTGATGTAGATATTTTTACAGGTGACGGATGTTCACTGGTCTTATTTTTGTCTTTATAACTCAGAGCATACAATTATGGTGCCTCTAGAAGAGGATGGCTTTCCCCGTGAGGTCCTACAACGTCTATGATAAAAAAAAGAATACGTGGTTTGCAATAGCTGCTACAGATTATCACCCAAGGGGGGCTCAACGTTATCCATCTTGTTTGACATTCCGGCCGTTAGATTTAGCCAAACCATTCCCCCGATCCGACCCCCCCCCTCCTCCCGCCCCACCCCAACCTTGAAAACAGGAGCCAATTCATGCTTTTAAAGTTCATATTTGTGATCAGCATGCCCAAATTAAGTTTGCAAACCTTAGTTGTGTCTCTGAAACATCTTGGATGTTGCCCAGTCCGGTGTAATACTATCAATCATAGGAGTAAAAAAAAATACGCACGCACGTACACACAGAAACACACACATACACACACACACAGTCAAACATGCATATATGCAACCACATTTTGCTCCACATGAAGCATATTGATACACCAGTACTTGGTGTAGTACAGGAAGCCTGTGTCAACGTAGTTTATGTAGTCTTACATTGGTGTTCAGTATCAATTTGTTTTACAAGCGATGACATTACTAGTTCTATGAACAAAGTCGCATTTTACGACCTACATCAGGGTACAGTGGGTTCATTCTTTTTCTCTTCGTTAAGGGTTCATACGGTCCACACAAGGAACACACATGGAAGATCAATAATTACAAACATACAACAACACTATCATTTGTTACGGTTACACGCTCCCCAAAAACCATCAACATCACTACACTACAGATGTTACACGAAATGCCGAGGGGATAACACGAGCTAGTCATGACAAAATGTAAAGCAGTCACGCAGTTGTTACGTGATGTCTGCGCGCGCTATCTTTAATGGTCGTTCCGTCTAGCACAGAGCCACACGTGAACTTGGCTGTGTGAACTCACAGTGTTTCCCACTAGTTGCATTAGTGCAATATTCTGTAATGTTTTACTAATGTTCCGGCTCAGTACTGTAAGTGCTCTCAAAGTAAGGTAAAAAGCGGAGGTGACCCCGTTGCAGGCACTGCTGACGGGGATGGCGTGTTAGAGGTTTCATTGTATGAGGCTATATCTTTTTTATGAAAAGGGCAGGGGAGTGGGGGTGGATAGGTTCTTTCCTTTTCTAGCAGTAAGTCAGGTATCCATTTACAGCTGTGTGGATTGTAGTGTGCTATAACAACAGTTGAACTGCTTACATTTACCACGAAAAGTCTGGGTTCTACTATTACATGAATCAGATGTTTTTAAAGTAGTGTTTGCCAAAAGTCCTTTCGGGGTCCACGAATTGTTGGTTGGGTTCGTGAAGGGTCATGATGGGGGTCTGCAAAGAATCACGTAAGTGTGTGCAAAGTCATGTTGGGGTCTGCGAAGAGCCATGTTGCGGTCCACAAAGAATCGCGTTGAAGTGTGCAAGGTCATGTTGGGGTCTGCAAAAAGCCATGTTAGGATCTGCAAGTCATGTTAGGGTTCGCGAAGAGTCATGGTTTGGGACGGCGAAGGTCAAGGTTGGGTCCGCAAAGAGTCAGGTTTCGGTCCGCAAAGATTCATGTTGGGGTCCTCCATGAGCTAGACATCAATTAATTCATAACAAAGAAACATCTGACTGAGCTAGGCGACTGTTGTCTCATGGCAAATGCACGTGGTTCAACCCTCGGTCTCGACATGCTTTAGTCTACCCAGCTGTAAATAGGTACCTGGCGTACTATTGGGAAGGAAAGGCAGTAAGAAAATGCACTGATCATCCCCATGTAATTACCCATTCTAAGACCTATTACAGTAAAGTTCCTAATAATACCACACTTCATCCCTAAAGGCATTGTTAGTTATTCGATCATCTTAGTGTAGTTCAGGCCATAAATACGAATATCAAGAGGATAAAGGGCCGCACTCTAAACAAAATCGGCATTTGATGTGAATTCCTCAGAGTAAAAACCTTCCGTCTCAGCATTTCTTTATTGTCCTTCGTTTATCTTATTATTCTCTACATTCAAACCTGGGTATCACCGCAGCTTCGTTTTGTTTTTGCATGCAAACTTGAAACGCGTCTTTTCACAGGATAATTTTAGATTACAGACACTATTTTCATAGATAATCTTAGATTACAGACACTATTTTCATAGATAATCTTAGATTACAGACACTATTTTCATAGATAATCTTAGATTACAGACACTATTTTCATAGATAATCTTAGATTACAGACACTATTTTCATAGATAATCTTAGATTACAGACACTATTTTCATAGATAATCTTAGATTACAGACACTATTTTCATAGATAATCTTAGATTACAGACAGTATTTTCATAGATAATCTTAGATTACAGACACTATTTTCATATATAATCTTAGATTACAGACACTATTTTCATAGATAATCTTAGATTACAGACATTATTTTCATAGATAATCTTAGATTACAGACACTATTTTCAGCTAAAATTCTCCGTCTCCCCCTTCCCGAAAAAATTCGTTCGCCCCCGCTTTTTCAGTAAAAATTAGTTTTGTTGCTGAAAGTCCATGCGACCCGAAATCAAAGGTTCTGCCAGTTGCATGCAGCCTTCTGGTCTTAAGTTGGACGTCCTGATGTTAATGTAAAACAATTCTTGACCTTCTCTTCATAATATTTCAGACTTCAACTTCAAAATAAATCTAAATATACAAATATATATACAACAGAGACAGTGACCAGGTTGATGTTAATGGTATCTCCACAAGAATGTGCTTATTAATGGTCATATGCACGTCCTCTCTTCCTGTTAGACACCTTTGTAACAAATGTTCAGCAGCTATTGTAACCATGAAGGAGGCCTATTTCTGGATTCTTCCTTTTTAAAGTTTGTTGAACAGATGTCATCCCGACCTGTACTGGTCTGGAAGGCGTCTGTTTAAAGATGGGCACTTGGTCACATCTGTTGAACTGGTTGGTTGGTTATTTAATACAGCGGCCTGTGGGTTCCTGACCATTGCTCCTTTGCTTGTATATATCTGGATTTTCTACCCAACAAGGCCTGAAGCCAGAAGAGGACTCTCGCATCAGTGTGGGGCATACATTAGCGACTATGCTCCGCTCCTTGATACTATAGCCAAGATAGGGTTCACTGCGTTTATACCACGCTACGAATTGCCTGCTTGTTATGCCGAACTTCTCTGAGACTCAAGATGTATAACCAAACGGTCAAGGCAAAGAGAATGCCACCTGCAGAGCCACTGTGTTTTTATAGTGAATTTCATACACAAGAATTCATTGCAATTTGCTTTCTCGTCTCCAGTGCTGTTCAGTACAATTCTGAATTAGTTCCAACCACAGAGGGTGCATGCATCATGTCCAATAGGAGACTCATTTGTAAAGATGGGTTACTGGGAAGGTTTTATAAGAATAATAACATCACAATATGGCACATCATCTAAAGGTTATCCTGTAGCGTAGTGCCAGGTCTATTATGTCACGGAGAGGCCGTCAGAATCTGACTCACGCTCGCATTTCTTCGCCATCCATAAGGATAACTGGTAGAGGACAAAAAGTCAAGAACGAGACAAGAATGCATGAAGTGAGGATGGATTGGAGAAGCCCAGAGCGTATACCACTAGCCAGTGGCTCTTTCGGCTCCTCAGACATTTTGTCTGGCCTGTCTCCAATGAGATGCCCCTGTTGAGCAAGTAATATGCGTCATTTTGGTCATTTATCATCGTGCGATACGGAGCCTGCGACTTTTATCGACACGCGCACATACACATACACAAACATACACACACATGCACGTTCACGTACACACACATACAACCACACGCTCGCATACACAAACACAAATATCAACCTTTTTTTATTAACAGAATTTACCTTGTGTATATATGATGTTCGTCCATTATTAGTGATGAAGACCACTCTCTTTTTTCAGCCATGTGGACAGTCTTTTCTCTTGTTGTGTCCGCTGAAATAGGTGACCTGCGTGGTGATTTGGATTAAAGTGAGAAAGATACTGCGCTTTTTGTCGACCTCAATCCTTGGTCCTTAGCTACCTTTGGCCAGTGGCAAGATATTTATCGAGACGACTGGAGATAACATAGGATGCAGATTTTTCCTCAGGGTTTACTCTCGAAGCCTTTCCCGTAAAAAGGTATCCCGCAAGGCAGCGGATGGGGGATAACATCTATCGTTGTGTGTCGTGCCTTTTCCATAATCACAAAAGGTCGTGGGGACATCACTCAGCGTGTGAATGAGTCTGGCATCTATCCCCGGTCGTGTTCGGGTCACTATAGTAGTGATTAAATTTCTCACACGCCAATTTCTTGAAGTTCAGCTGTGTGAACTACGCGTTATGATTGCAAAACAAAACTATATCTTCGTTTCTTCTGCTGTTTTTTCTTTCTTCGCTTTCAGGTCTCGATATTTATGATTCCAATAAAGGCAGCAGTCAGATCGAGGTTTCGGATATCTCCATAAAATATTTCGTGAAATAAAGCAGGCTGTTGCGTAGTGTCACTTCTTTCACTGATGTACGCTGGAAGGTCTGTAGCAGGTGTCCAACTATTATAAGTCAAGTGCCACAGATACTCAAATTTGAAATGCCAATCTGCAATTATGTTAGAGATTGCTTCTCAAACTGTTCTTCCAGGAGTGAGGTGACAACAACAAGGGACTCATAGCTGGCTACTTATATCAGGGTCAGTGAACCATAGCTGGTTGCTTGCATCAGGGTCAGTGACCCATAGCTGGCTACTTATATCAGGGTCAGTGAACCATAGCTGGTTGCTTGCATCAGGGTCAGTGACCCATAGCTGGCTACTTGCATTAGGGTCAGTGAACCATAGCTGGCTACTTGTATCAGGGTCAGTGAACCATAGCTGGCTGCTTGTATCAGGGTCAGTGAACCATAGCTGGCTGCTTGCATCAGGGTCAGTGAACCCTAGCTGGCTTCTTGCATCAGAGTCAGTGAACCATAGCTGGCTACTTGTATCAGGGTCAGTGAACCATAGTTGGCTACCTATATCAGAGTCAGTGAACCATAGCTGGCTGCTTGCATCAGGGTCAGTGACCCATAGCCGGTTACTTGCATCAGAGTCAGTGAACCATAGCTGGCTACTTGCATCAGGGTCATTGAACCATAGCTGGCTACTTGTATCAGGGTCAGTGAACCATAGCTGGCTACTTTTATCAGGGTCAGTGAACCATAGCTGGCTGCTTGCATCAGGGTCAGTGAACCCTAGCTGGCTGCCTGATTCAGGGTTAGTGAACCATAGCTGGCTACTTGTATCAGGGTCAGTGAACCCTAGCTGGCTGCCTGATTCAGGGTTAGTGAACCATAGCTGGCTACTTGTATCAGGGTCAGTGAACCATAGTTGGCTACTTATATCAGGGTCAGTGAACCATAGCTGGCTGCTTGCATCAGGGTCAGTGACCCATAGCTGGTTACTTGCATCAGAGTCAGTGAACCATAGCTGGCTACTTGCATCAGGGTCATTGAACAATAACTGGCTACTTGTATCAGGGTCAGTGAACCATAGCTGGCTACTTGTATCAGGGTCAGTGAACCATAGCTGGCTGCGTGCATCAGGGTCAGTGAACCCTAGCTGGCTGCCTGATTCAGGGTTAGTGAACCATAGCTGGCTACTTGTATCAGGGTCAGTGAACCATAGCTGGCTGCTTGCATCAGGGTCAGTGAACCCTAGCTGGCTGCCTGATTCAGGGTTAGTGAACCATAGCTGGCTACTTGTATCAGGGTCAGTGAACCCTAGCTGGCTGCCTGATTCAGGGTTAGTGAACCATAGCTGGCTACTTGTATCAGGGTCAGTGAACAATAACTGGCTACTTGTATCAGGGTCAGTGAACCATAGCTGGCTGCGTGCATCAGGGTCAGTGAACCCTAGCTGGCTGCCTGATTCAGGGTTAGTGAACCATAGCTGGCTACTTGTATCAGGGTCAGTGAACCATAGCGGGCTACTTGTATCAGGATCAGTGAACCATAGCGGGCTGCCTGATTCAAGGTTAGTGAACCATAGCTGACCAGGGCCCTACTCCGTCTTCGAGTGACGGTCCTCGAAACAGGCTGCATTCGTGAATTCTAGCAAATAGAATAGGGATCAATGAGGGTAGGCAAACTATGTCCATAAAAATGTCGCACTGAAACCGGATGTGTCAGACCGAAATGCGCAAATATCGTAGCCTCGCTGTAAACTACGACACAATGTCACGACGTTCATTTCAGGACGAACGTCAAAGAAGACGAAGCAGAACAAGAAGGAAAGAAGAATATGATGATGATGATGATGACTTGGTGTCGCCTTGAGAGTTGCTGATACCTGTCGTTATTTGTGACAATGGTTTTCTCTTTCCCATTCTTATCTAAGTGTGGCTTTTATTATTGTTTTGGTGGCTTCATACGCTGTTTTTGAATAATAATTTTGTAGAATTTCTTCATGTCTGTCAGTCTTGTCTGCACTTTCTTAACCCAGAATACTACGCTGAGCTGGAACCCACTAAATTGAGTTTACTTCGAAGAACTGAGACAAGCATTTAAGTGCGTGCACCAATGCACTAAGTTTCTTTTTGTATTGGTTATTCAGTGCTGTTATTACACCCCAGCCGGAGCATAGGGCCTTTAACACTCTAATGTGATTGTATAGTGGTGGTTCCTGTAAGAAATGTGTTTTACACGATGTCTCATTCACAACTCCCTTTCGTTATCCATGTTATGAAATGCACGGAGATCCAGTGGGCCTATTGTTACACCACCCCCCCCCCCCCACAGCCCCCCCCCCCCCCCTCCCTCTTCAAATGAACAAGAGGTCACAGGATCCACACGGGGAAATCGCAAGATTGTTAAGATAACTATTTTATTCTTCGTCTACATTTCGCAGTTCATGAGAGTTGTGGATGTATCTGTCAATGCTACAGCGTCAACATTACAGTTATTGCAAAATCTCAAAGTAGCAATTGTTTTCGAGTATATTAACAAAAATATTAAATGAATGAAAATAACACATTCCCGATTTTCAATGGCAGTCATCGGTGTATGAGTATGCATGTTTCGGGGATCTTAGTGGAGATCTCTCTTTGATATAATTAGCTGTCATGTGCCTTCCTTGCATTCTGTTTGTTTCTTTATTTTCAATGTTTGTGATAACATACAATAGTTGTTAATCTAGGTCAGCGTATTCTCGTCCGAACTAAGCGAGCTGCACATGATGGTATTGGCTTTGTAGTTGCGTTGACAAGCACAGGATTTTTTCGAATTTTTCTTTTTCTGACAGAACAGAACAAAATTACTTCATTTCAGATTTCATAGAACATTTTTTTAGTCTCCGATATATTCTCCGGAGACGATAGTCTCCGTTCACATTATGGGATCCTCGTCGGTACTACAGGGCTCGTGCATTGTGATGAGATTCTCAAAAAATACGGAGAAGAACAGGGTACTAATGGATAAAACCGTGTGCAATGACGTTGATTCTTCGACTAAACTAAACTAAAGTATCTAGTCTCCGAATGCATGGGATGTTCTGTGAATCTATGAACTGTTTCAGCTTTCTGTAAGATCACACTATCATGTCTGTTTACCATTTTCTGAAGCCATGTAATACTTTCACTGTTTTTTATTTGTATAGAATTTAAGGTTTCCTCTTTGTTTTAGATAACATCATTTTTTTAAACGAAATTAGTTTTTGCTGTTGAATGCCAACAAGCGAGGATGCCACATTTGTAGATTGTTCTCATACTTACTATCTGTATATTGCTTTTATAAAATGATATTCTTATCAACACCCATGTGGAACCAGCCAGTTGCCTCATTATAAACAGGCGAAGCCTTGCCTTCAGTCGCGTCCTCAGTATTTGTGTCTTCCATTTGCGACGGCGATCTAAGGCACTCCTGGATATCTTTGCTTTTCTCATCTCTTATCTCTTGTTTGTTTAGTTGGAGCTTTGTTTGCTGTGTTTTGTTAGATAGGGAGCAGATGGTGCTTGTTATTTTCTGACAGGAAATCCTGTCTGCTTGCACCAGATGCAGGGAGCATTTTTTTATCTGATGTCCACATAGCCATGTTGTCTGCAATAAGGGAGTTTGTCATATTTATGACTGCTTATTGTGATAATATTAACATACACGAAGAAGAGTTGGGAGGGGGTGGGGTGGGGACTGCATAGAGGAAATTGTTGAGAATATATTTATGAATGTTTACTGAGATGTTAGAAATATGCATAAGGAAGAGTATTCTTTGTAAAGAAGAGGACTCCGAACTTAAGTATACTTTATTCGATGCATTCCTTTCCGCTGGTTTGCTCTTGTATTTACACTCTTTTTTGTCTCCTTTTTCCGCCCTAGCCGGAGTATATAGCTACCGCTACTGTTGACCATCTATCGGAAACCTGTACCACATCACGTTGTTTGCTTGTGCAGTTGTGGCTAATGTAGAAATAAGTTTAACACGATGGAGTTGATATTCTACAACTATTTGTGGTCGAGTAGGAGATCCAATGATCCACTCGGAGAACATACACGCTTGCGGTGCATTAATCAGAAAGCGATTAACCCATTTGTACATTCTTCCATATATTCAGACTTTCAGCTCAGGGCCCATCTTTCCAGACGGTGTCAAATGATTCCTCCACACACTGCCAAGGTGTGGTTTTCTTTGTGGAGACCATCTTCAATTTAGTGTGCCATGTGGGGAACTTGATCTTCTGTGGACCAATTCTGTGTGAGCGACTTGATCTTCTTGTGACCAATTCTGTGTGAGCGACTTGATCTTCTGTGGGCCAATATTGTGTGGGCGACTTGATCGTCTGTGGGCCAATGTTGTGTGAGCGACTTAATCTTCTGTGGGCCAATGTTGTGTGAGCGACTTGATCTTCTGTGGGTCAATGTTGTGTGAGCGACTTGATCTTCTGTGGGCCAATGTTGTGTGAGCGACCTGATCTTCTGTGAACCATTGAAGTAAAGACGACTTGATCTTCTATGGAACAATGCTGTGTGGACGACTTGATCTTCTATGGACTAATGTTGTGTGTGCGACTTGATCGTCCGTGGGCCAATGTTGTGTGACGGACCTGATCTTCTGTAGACCAATGTTGTGACCGACCTGATCTTCTGTAGACCAATGTTGTGACCGACCTGATCTTCTGTAGACCAATGTTGTGACCGACCTGGTCTTCCGTAGACCAATGATGTGTCACCGACCTGATCTTCTGTAGATCAATGTTATGACCGACCTGATCTTCTGTAGACCAATGTTGTGTGACCGACCTGATCTTCTGTAGATCAATGTTATGACCGACCTGATCTTCTGTAGACCAATGTTGTGTGACCGACCTGATCTTCTGTAGACCAATGTTATGGGAACGATTTGATCTTCAGTGGACCAATGTTGTATTGGCGTCCTGCTCTTCCGTGGACCAATGCTGTGTTGGAATCCTGATCTTCTGTCGACCTTCTCAAGTTGTAAAGAACCACAGTGACCTGCCACCATAGAAAGTCGTAAAGAGTACCTAACTCAAGTAAGAGTAGCATCAGCAACATCCTCAGCCCGCATATATGACAGTCAATCGTTTTTGACCCGTTGCCTTTCCAAAGGGAAGCTATTTCGTCTTTCCTTCTCGGGTTTGTACTGTTTTCCTTCCCTTAGGTGGACTGTCAGCCATGGTTGACATGCTCCTCCACGTGCACTAGTTTTGGCAGGGATTACTCCTATCACAGATTGGGCTGTGATGTGTTCGACAAACTAAAGAAATAAGCTATCGATGCGTTCAATTATATCGGAACTAGAAACATCCGTGTCGTTCCAGGAGAAACAGATAGGACCGCTACTTCCTTCCATGCATGTCGCAAGATGCGACTAATTGAGATTGTGCGTAGGGTTGGCAAACTCACAGCGTAGAAATTGTTGCCATGCAACCCCACTGCATATTACCGAACACAGGTCTTCCCAACTGGTTACATTCAAAGTAAAGGGCATGTTTCCCTGACTGAACCGCTGGTCAGGAATGAAGCTTTAACGACTTCATTTTAGTAAACCATTTCTTGTTATATGGTTTCCTTACCTAACCGTAATTAAGTTACACATTTAACGCTGGGTCGACTGGAGAGTGCCGGTTGCTGAAATTGAAACCGGTGCACTTGCTGTGAAAAACGACTGCTCTACTACAATAAAACTAGACGCACACAAACTGGTTGTGGTAAGCCAAATGTAGTGGTTGGCCTATGCTCCATCAGATAGGATGATGGGGAAAAGAAGAGAAAGAAGAGCTAACCTGTGCTGCAGACGTATACAACATGCGAGGAGGAGAGAGCACACGCGGCCCAGGTTAGTACTGCCGCTGAACAAACTATTTCAATTTGATCGATTGCTGATATTTTCTTATTAGTATGTACAAGTGCATTTCTAAAACCATGCGAAAAATAAGTTAATTAGTATGCTGTTTATTTTCCAAATAATATTAGGTCTGACTATTCTGACATAACGCACTCTTCTCTTTCTCTTACATTTGTTAAATCCGCTTTATTTTATGCTTCTTATTTTACATTAACAAATGAAGAGAGATAGTAATTACCAGCAGGATCTTCACATAGGCTCAATCAGTAAAAACAGAACTAAACAACAAGCACAGAAATGAACTTATATGGTTTTTTTGTATGCTGATTCAATTCCTTAAAAACTAGTACAACTGTTTTAGCTCGCTTCGAAATATTTCAGTTTCTGTCATGTATTTTTATTTATTAAACGTGCAATGACTTTGAATAAACACTATAAACAAGCATACATATGCTTATAGTTTTATGATCTGGATCTTTATTTTGTTGTTTGTATTTTATTGTATTTTTCTCCGCGTGTTATTTATTTTGTCAAATATATTTCCATCACACTTCTCAACCTGCATTGTTTTCATCCCACTGTAACACTGGAAGGCCTTGGCTTCGGAATGTAATGAGTTATCGAGTGTCCAGAGCTTGTTGACGCTGAACCTAGGTTCAGACAACAGGCCTACTCCTGTCCTCCGACACCCACCCGTACGTTGTTGTTTATTAACGGGAGTTCAATATCTCCCGCCAAATTATTGGAATCTATATAACTTTAATGGGTGTTTGTTGATATTCCACTCCAGCAATCCTACGTTTTCTGTAATTTCCCTGTCTGCTGTTTTTTGTTTCCTTTTAACCAGTCTCAATAAAGCATTGATTCCTTTCTTCAGTTTGAAGATGTGCTGAACTGGCCTATTTTTTTCCGTTTTAATTGTTGTCTTACTTTCGTACCGCACATAATATAGATGTACGGATTTTTGTTGGGGCATTTTTTTTAATGACGTCGCTGAACTTTTCCAGAGGTACTTCTTGTTATAGAAACTGTGTATCATTTATTCAGGTGAGATGATTGATACGTATAATATAATCAGGTGAAATGAATTGTTTGTATAATATAATCAGGTGAAATGAATTATTTGTATAATATAATCAGGTGAAATGAATTATTTGTATAATATAATCAGGTGAAATGAATTATTTGTATAATATAATCAGGTGAAATGAATTATTTATAGAATATAATCAGGTGAAATGAATTATTTGTATAATATAATCAGGTGAAATGAATTATTTATAGAATATAATCAGGTGAAATGAATTATTTGTATAATATAATCAGGTGAAATGAATGGCTTGGCTTCGTTCGTTCTCAATCTCCCGCCACCAAATCCTGAAATGGCTTAAGTAGCAGAATGTAGTCAGAGAACAGAATGCGTTGTGTCGTAGTTTACAGCTTTACTGCGATATTTGCACCTTTCGATCCAACACATCCGACTTCAGCAATCATTTTTTTAGTACCGGGTTAGCATTCCCTCTTCGATCCTTTCTCCTTAACCAGCCTGCTTCGTTGCAGCCTGTTATCCAGGATCACCACGTGGAGGTGTAGAATGGTCTTGGCAGCTTTGGTTCGCTGGCCCTGACGCTAGAAGTCAGATATGGGTCGCTGACCGCTGCAGCCCATGCGCTGCTCAGCATCTTGATCCCACATAAACAGATGAACTCCGTTCTGTTAGCTGAAAGCGAACAACTCACATAGACTGACACGAATGACAGGAATTGGTGGTTCGAGTGAAGAACAAAAGTCCGGTATATTGATGGGACAGTTGGACTGGGAAAACTGAAAACTATGAAAACAAGCAAAGTTGACACGATATTTACTCTACATATAAAATAGACAATCAGACAATTGAATCGGGTAAGACCTTCTCCTATCTTGGAAATATAATAACAGAGAATGCAAGATGGAAAACAGAAAGAGAACAAGAATGACCAAATCTGTTGTCATCAAGACGAGTCATTTACTGACATCCGGACAAATAACTCGCAACTTTAAAACATAAGTGATCAGGTGTTATGCATACTCGTCATTACAATATAATGTATTGTAGAAACTCGTCATTACAATGTAATGTATTGTAGAAACTCGTCATTACAATGTAATGTATTGTAGAAACTCGTCATTACAATGTAATATATCGTAGAAACTCGTCATTACAATGTAATGTAGTGTAAGTAATCGTCATTATAATATAATGCTGTGTAGGTACTCGTTATTACAATATAATGTAGTGTTGTTTCGATTGCTCACAATGAATAAGATTACTCTTTTGTGAGTCCTGAAAAGGACGTTAAGTGGCGGGTTGCAGTAACTTTCCTCCCATCACGAGCGTGCTAATGAATGTCGACCGGGGTCCTCCAGGCGGTTGTGCTATGCTTCGCGTCATCTCTGTGCTGCTCGCTACTACGGGGATCATGTCGATCCCTCACTTCGTTAGCCAGTTAGAAAACAGCATGTTTCCAGGTAGGGCTACTAGGAAGCCGAGGTGAAGTTTTTGTCCAGCATATTTTGCGTGACCCTGACTAACAAGTGTGATCAGTATATTTTGCGTGACCCTGACTAACATGTGTGATCAGTATATTTTGCCTGACTAGACGTTAGTCTTCCTCCTCATGATGTAGTGTAAAAACGTAGATAATGACCAGATAGTTGGTGAAGGGAATCGATGCATCTGAAGTGTGGATATACAGCAGAATGAAGGCACATTTCCTGGAAATGAAAGAAAACAAATAAGGACGTCTTGGAAAAATGAGATGTCCAAAGAGAATTGATGAATGAAATCTGAGACAGACATTTCAGATAGTGTTCTCACATCAAAAAATATAAGACCTTGTTGAAAGCAATACTGGAAGGAAAGGTGGATATAAACGTGGCGATAAGTTGTAGGATATAATCAAAAGATGGACAGAAAAACACGTATCAGATTACATCACCAATGAATGAGAAGAATGACGCTGGAGACCTATTTCAGCCGACCTACAATGTGGGAGGTGGCACTTGAACTGAACTAAGAATGTAATGTCGATAATGCGCCTTTCAATAATATCCGGCAGTTATCTACTGAATGTTTGTTATATCTTCCTGACCAGCTTAATGTACTCTAGTCTAGATTGATTGCCACCCCACCCCCCGTCTCCCACCACCATACCACCAACACTGTACAGCTACAGTAAGCCTTAGATTCAGACTTGAACGACAATTTAAGTGGCCTGTGATAAACTGGGATAAATCCCCAAATACTCTGATAAGTTGCTTGCTATAACGCTATTGTTTATTAAGATAGTACACTGCCCCCGCCCCTCCCCCTCTCCCTCTTTCACTATGTCTCTCTCTCTCTCTCTCTCACACACACACACACACACACACACACACACACACACACACACACACACGCTCTGTACTTTGCCACATTGAGAGTATGTTGCAACAGACGACAACAGCTGGACTCTAACCTCGCTAGGGTTTTATTGAAGTAGGAGAAACGATTCTTCAACTAGTGATTTACACACCCTTAAGATTCACCTGTACCGAAATCCTTCAGTGTGGACTAGTCTTCTGGTTATGAAAGATAACTCTGGATACAATGGCCTACGAGAAGGAAGAATACCGTCTGTTCAGGGAAACATACTGGACAAGACCCTCACCTTGGCTTCCTAGTAACCCTCCATGGAAACTGGCTGTTTTCACGGTAGCCTGGCTTATAAGGTGAGGGATCGACATGATCCCCGTAGTAGTGAGTGACACGCAGAGGAAGTCAATCATAGCACAACCGCCTAGAGGACCCTGGTCCACCTTCATCAGCACGCTCGGGATGTGAGGAAAGCTACTACAACCCGCCACTTAACGTCCTTTTCAGGGCGTACAAAAGAACAACCTATTCATTATGGGCATTCACATACAACAAAAATGACTCGTATATGATACATAAATAGGAGAACAGGACAACTCACTTTCCTATGGATCACCAAAAGGAGAATTTACACCCTGAATTATTCCAGATGACAGCAGTATAGGACCGTTTTCATATTGAAATATATAACTTGCGTTACATCGATCGCTGCTTATGTTGTACAAGATCTAAAATCTTTATCAGGTACAACAAACTGACCAAGACCACAGTTCACGTCCACTATATGTACATGGTAACAGGCTGTGCTACAGCAACCTGGCCAACCTGGTAGGGATTGACACTTTAATTCCCACAGTGGCGAGCCTGCTATAAAGCCTTTGCCTTACACTACGGTCAGGAGGACACTTTTCGATCCTTTTCGGAATGTAAGAAAAGCCACTGTGAGCCGCAACCATAAACTTGTCAAACATTGGAATAAAGCAAGCAAGCATTGTTTTTTGTACTAGAATTTGAAGCTACGAATGTTTGTAAATATATTTTGCGAAAATTGATTATTGCACTAGTTCTATTCAAATACAATGATAATTCATTAAATCACCATTTCTCAATGTGTGATTGATGAGCCCCGGAAGTGGTTTCGGGTTAGCCCTTGTATTGGTCCCAGTGAGTCTTCCACTAGAGTTGAGTGCTCCATCTCTACCTAACATCTCCCCTTCCCCTTTTCCTAATTCCATCACCTTTTGCAATTCAACTAGCGTCCAGAAAAGCTACAAAAACACAAACTGAGACACGCTACAGTCATAAGATGTGCCTGGGTCTGGCCGAGAAGTATTAAGCTCGACAGACGTGGCTGATTTTCAAAGATATCGGAAGCAATGTTTTTGGTTTTTCCGCTAATATAAAATCAATAATCTTACGGTTGAAATTGTGTGGAAGTAAAAAACATGAATGAGGTTAAAGGATATGTAGGGAAGAGTTATGATTGTGCGATGCAGCCGAAGTAGTAACTAAGAAAGATAACTGCAACATTAGTAGATCTTTCAAAGTGCAGATTTGTTACTTTTCTGCAGTTGTAACCCTTGTTATTTTCTTGGCATCCACATTTACTCGATGTTATGGAGGATGCTCGCTCCATTCAACCGCAGATCTGAGTCACTATTGTTATATAGGGTACGCAATTAAGTAGTACTCAACATTCTGGCCTAAACAACTGAGCAGCGCTGCAATGTACTTAGTTTTGAAATGAATTCGAGGTGACTTAATACAAGTGTCAGGTCAGGTTAGGTCAGGTCATCCCGTAACCGGTGAGGTCGTTGGGGCACACATGAAGACATCCTCACAACTCCACGCCATCCCTCTCTGTCAGATGCCGCTGCCTGTGACTCTTCTGGTCGGAGACTGGTCCATTCTTTTATGTTGTCCTCCCATCTCTTTTTGGGCCGGCCTCTTCGTCGTCTGCCATGCACCTTCCTGTGGAGGATTGTGTTTGCAAGACCATTTGATCTCGATATGTGACCGTACCAAGTGAGTTTCCTTCTTTTGACAGTTGCAAAGAGATCTTCGAAAGGCCCTTTTGCTGTTGTAATTCTATCTCGTATTTCCTCGTTTGTAACTCGATCTTTGTACGTGACGTTTAAAAGTTTTCGGAAACATCTCATCTCCAAGGCCTGTATCCTTCGTTGAAGGTCAGCTGTAACTGTCCATGTCTCACACGCATAGAGGAATATTGACAGGAGCAGTGTACGCATTAATCTGATTTTCGTGCGTAGTGCTAACCGTTTATCTTGCCAGATTTTGTTAAGCCGTGCAAGCGCCGCTATTGTCTGTGCTATTCTGGCCAACACCTCACATTTTGATCCTTCATCACTGACAATCGACCCAATATATTTAAAACGGTCAACCACTTCGAGTTCCTGACCGTTAGCTTTTATCTTGCTATTGAAGCCCGTAGCGTTGTATAATATATATATATATAATAATATAATATAATATATAATACAAGTGTATAAATTAATAAATGGACAGGATAAATTAGACTATACCAAGTTGTTTCAAAGTATTACCGGCTACAAAAACAAGAGGGCAAAGCTACAAATTGTTTAAAGACAGGTCTAGATTAGATATTAGGAAGTATTTTTTAGTCAGAGAGTGGTGATTTCTTGGAATCCACTGCGGCAGGATGTAGAGGAAGCAGAGTCAGTTAATGCACTAAAAAATAGATTTGATGCACATAGTATTTTCAGTACCCGTAGAGTGAAATAAACTGGTTGTATACATACTCTGTAGAGCCTTCCAAACCAGTATAATGAAGTTAAGTTAAGAATTATTTTGGAAGCGCCGGAAAGGTCGTCCCCGAAACACGTGGCCTCTTCCCTATATGCCTTAGACGAGACCTGGCAGCACGCAGTTACAACTGGACATGGTGGTGGTCATCCGACGCAACGGCCCCAGACGCGTAAGCGAACATTATTATTATTATCAACATACGGACGAATGGTAGCACAATGTATTTATTGTGGCCTACTTTTAATTTTGTATTGGGGCCTTGTCGTTAAATTTTAAAAAAACAACAACGAATTAATATTTCATTGCTAATATTGATTTCTGTTATTGAAATTCCCTGTTCTTATTTTAAAAAGCACTCATTTGATAAGCATACAAAATGTATGTAGGCGAGGAAACAAAATTTATTTCCGTGACGAAAAGTTGAAATAGATGAATTTTTAAACAAATATATATGTACATTTATATAGGTACTGTAATAAGCAGTTTCTTAAAGGCTAAAGTTAGAGTGCGTGGCGTAGTGGTGTAAATCAAGTACAAACTTGTAGTTTGTAGTCTCAACATCCTTGGTTCAAAATCACGTCCAGTTTGTCTAGGCATATCCACATATCGAGGATTGTTCTCTGTTTGACCACTTCTCCGCGTACAGAAAGGATTGGCAAAACTACTGTGCTGCAAAATTGTCAACGTGAAACACATTACAAGCAGATAGATACACACTCGCATCCATACACTGGCCAATACATCCTGGAGTCGACCAGAGGATGGAAAAAGCGAGCTTTTGTTTGTAGAATCCATAAAGCCAAAGCTTTAATCAAACAAAAAATATTATCAACGAGATAGAGAAATGTGTACATGCCTGGGACAGACCGCGAGTTTGACGGTTGAGACTGAAAGTTAGACTACTAAATTTATGTGCCAAATAAAAACATACATTTATTGACTACTGTACTTTCGGCTTAAATCAAAACTTGAAATTTAAAAAAGAGATATTTTAAAAACACCAACCCAACTTTGATAAGAAAAGAACAATTCCAAGAAAATATGTATTCAATACCAAATATAAATCCGCAATTAATATTAGCGAATTGAAACGACTGGTTGTAAATAGACTCTGCAGAGTCTTCTTGGCTTGGCTTGGTTTGGCTTGGCTTGGCTTGGTTTGGCTTGGCTTGGCTTGGCTTGGTTTGGCTTGGCTTGGCTTCGTTCATTCTCAATCTCCCGCTATCAAACCCTGACACGGCCCTAAGTAGCAGAATGTAGTCCAGAGAACGGAATGCGTTGTGTCGTAGTTTACAGCTTGACTGCGATATTTGCACCTTTCGATCCAACACATCCGACTTCAACAAGCATTTTTTTAGTACCGTTTTAACATTCCCTCTTCGATCCCTTCTCATTAGCCAGCCTGCCCTGATGCAGCCTGTTATCGAGGATCACCGCGTGAAGGTGTAGAAGGGTCTTGGCAGCTCTGGTTCGCTGGCCCTGACGCTAGCAGTCAGCTATGGGTCGCTGACCGCTGCAGCTCATGCGATCAGTCTTCTAAAGCAGTATAAAGACGTTTAGTTAAGTTAATTGGGAGGGAGCAGCTAAGTGGTTAGTGTCACACCTCACAGACTAAACGGGCATGTGATCGGATTGATGAACTGGCAATGTCGCACGTCTATGGAAAGTGAACCCATCTAAAAAATAGTTGCTGAAGTGGGATGCACTGGGCGTAAAGCGCAAAATATAGTACAACGTACTCCATTTTAGAAAATAATGCGAATGTCAAAGAAGGGATAAAGGGATGAAAAATGTTAATAATAATTTTTCAAACAAAGACAAAATGCTGAGCAGCGCATGAGCTGCAGTGGTCAGCGACCCATAGCTGACTGCTAGCATCAGGGCCAGCGAACTAGAGCTGCCAAGACCGTTCTACAGTTCCACGCGGTGATCCTGGATAACAGGCTGCAGTAGGTCAGACTGGCTAAGGAGACGGGATCGAAGAGGGAATGCTAACCCGGTACTAAAAAATGCTTGCTGAAGTCGGATGTGTTGGACCGAAAGGTGGTTCACGTACTAGGCGGATAAGCCAACGGGTCGAGGTGAGGGATTACGGCCGAACGCCTCTAAGCCAAAAGTCCCGCCTAAAAGCAGCCCAGCACAAATGCAAAGGGAGGCTTCGACATGGTGGGGACCTCGGGGTCACGCTCCAGCCCCGCCCGGTCAAGCCACAGAATGAGGTCTCTGCCGTCCGCTGATAAAAGCGGGCGGGAAGCTGCTCGATATTCACCCCATACGGCGATGAGGAATGAAATCATTTGTAGAAGACTTAGTTCTCGGTCGGGTGCCCTAAGCAGTAGATCAGCTACCTCACTGCGAACTGCTGAGACTCAACCCTTGACCATGTCCGCTCCCTAGGCGGACAACATCTCCGTGCAAGACTAGGCTTGTCACCTGGTCAAACGCACTATTTCGAGAGGAATCACAGGTCGCTGACATTTGGTCCACGTGCTTGGCTGATAAGCTACCATCTGAGGGATTACGGCCGAACGCCTCTAAGCCAGAATCCCGCCCAAAATCTCAGCACGGCTGAGATGGGAGGCTACGACATGGCTGGGGCTTGTGTCCCGGCCCGTTCAAGCCGCAGGAATGCACCTGGTAAAATGCACTCCTTCCTCGCTCTTTGCATCTGTCTGCTATCAGTCATTCCAATGGACGCAGAAGAGATGCAGTCCAGCGGACATTGCACCTCCTGTCCTATGGTGGCAAGCTCCCGGGTGGCGGGGAATGCTAGGCGTACCATCACTGCAGATGAGCCGAGAAAATAGAGCGAGCAAAAAGATACCTCACTCATATGCATATGCTACGTTTCTGGCAGGACGTGACGATCCTGGGAAAAAGTCACACTGGACTGCCTCTCTTCCGGGGTAGTACAAACTAGTACATAGTCCATCATATCATTTCCAAACCCTATAGACACGAGTAGGGAAGACTCGATAGTCCTGCAAGACAACTTCCCAAGAGAGACAACTCTGACCAAAAACAACTGCTGCCTTGCAGTTAGGCTGGGGACAGCCAAAGGCTAAGGAGGGCAACCCTACAGAAACGCCTGTTGAAATCGGATGCACTGAGCCACTGGCTAACAAATTAAATCAGTGCAACGTAAATATCGCTGTAAACAGCGTACGAAGAAGAAGAAGAAGGACCGAAAGGTGCAAATACGCCGTCAAGATGTAAACTACGACACAACGTATTCCGTTCTCTTGACTATATTCTGCTACTTAAGCCCTTTCAGGGTTTGGTAGCGGGAGATTGAAAACGAACGAAGCCAAGCCAAGCCAAACGAAAACAAATATTTATTGCGAATTGCCTTAAGAATTTGTTGTCAGACAAATTTAATCAGCTGCCCAACTCGATTGGACCCGTAATTACCGACCCTTTGTCTAAAGTGATAGATGAAGAAGGATTCTTAGGATTGGCGCAATAACAATAAAGAAGGATTCTTAGGATTGGCGCAATAACAATACCATGGCCGTGAAACTGCACGCTCGCGTAGGCAGAGAGAACAATACTGGCCTCGTGTAATATGTATGCAACAAAAGATGTACGGAAATAAAAACAGCCTTACAAACAACGGTGTCCTTTGTAAAAGAAACCATGACCTGATGTGAGGATAAACTAAGAAGAAGAACTTAAACTAGTTTAGAAGGCCCTACAGAGTCTGTATACAACCAGATAACAAAAAAACAAAAACAAAAAAAAAACAAAAAACAACCTGTTCATAAAAGTAAATGAGCTTTGAGACTTTGATGCACATTGACACATATTTGGATTGGCGCAATAGCAATTATCCACAGCTTCGTGGTTTACTACCCTTTTCAGAACTGTGTACGCTGTTCACAACTTGCACATGAGTATTGGATGTCGACTATTCTTTTGTATGGCTCACGCACTCTAACTAACCAAAAAGACTACGCACGTGGTTGAGACGCGTCCACCTTCATAAACATAAAATTAAAACTCGAATCCTTTTTATCATACACCTTGAAACCAGAAATATGAATTCATCACAGATAGGACGCACCTCTTTCACTTCCATACTTCGCAATCATTTCTTAACCAAAAGAGATGTAATTACTTTATTCTTATATAAAATACAAATAAAAGATTATATTCGACTGAACAATGGTTATAGTTTCCCAAGGATACAGTGGGCTTGTTGGGATGAAATAAGTTAACAAAAAGAAACTTTGTAGTTCCCAGGGCAAAGAGAATAGGACAACTACTTCGTTTCATGCATGTCGTAAGACGAGACGACTAAAGAATATTGTGCAGGTGCCTGGCAACCTCACTATGTAAAAAACATTACTATGAAACTGTAATGAAAATGATTGGAAACAGGTTTTCGGAAAAGCTGGCTTGGGTAAGACAATGCGGTTTTGGACGAATGCTTCAACAAATGGAGACACCAAAGACCACTTGCACAATTTGCTCACTATCTGCCAAACCCCAAGAAGTAATCCGCAAAAACAAATGGCCTTTTCCTAGGCATAAGTGCAAGTCATCTGGTAATAACAATGAACTCAAGGATTACCTGAAAAATCCAGATACAAAAGTCATTCAGCAAAGTTAAGAACATAACGGTAAAATTGGGAAAAATGTCTGGCTCAACATGAAGAGCTGACACGATCACCCTAAAGAAACTGTACACAGGTTATGTGAGACGAGTGCTAGA
Source organism: Ariolimax columbianus (assembly GCA_036924085.1). Classification (NCBI taxonomy): domain Eukaryota; kingdom Metazoa; phylum Mollusca; class Gastropoda; order Stylommatophora; family Arionidae; genus Ariolimax; species Ariolimax columbianus. Next base: position 81,206,053 of record JAVGWX010000011.1, on the reverse strand, counting down.
ATACGGGATAGCAGCATAGTCTACAACAACAAAATAACTTCCAGAAATTTCATAGAACCCAACAATAAAGTAAACGTATCATCCCTGGAGCTATGAGAACAACTCAAATAAAAACAATAAAGACAATTTAAAAAAAATAAAATATTTAAACACGCGTGGACCAAAAAACACCCCAGCAGAGGAAGAAGTTAAAACGAATGCCAAATTATCTAATATATGACAGGATAGATCGTTTAGGAAGAAGCAGATTACAAATATACCACTTTATAGGGAAATCAAAAGATCTGGAAAGAGCAGATACAATCATACGTCCGGTAGTAACTAGAGAGCTAAAACAAACATTCTAGATTCTGCCGCTGATAAAAAGCAACAATCCATAAAATGGAAGCTACCATAGAAAAAATTTAAAAAAAAGGAAACTCAGATAGATTTAGAAAAGAAAATTAATCACGAAAGAATATCTTAGGATAGTCTACCTGCCAGGAACATGTAAAAACGAATAAACAGATCGCTCTGCTAACGAAGCCTCATCAAATGGAGGGGGGGGGGGGGGGGATATCTATTGTTGACTTAGGAACGCAGAAGAACAAAATCTCTAATACTAACAACGGAAACATATTTCAATAATTTACATGGGGGGGGGGGGGGGGGGGGGGGGCAAAGACATCAGAGGATGCTGCCAAGCTTGTAATCTAAGATGAAGATGTCTACGACGAAAACATTGTGTTTCATTCTGATGCCTCGTCAGTATTGGCAGCGCTAAAATGACACAGACGTAGATCTCGAACAATGTGTGTAATCCCTGACATAGCTCTCATCAGAACATCCAAGGTTGGTCTTTCAGTAGATCTCCTACAACCGTAACTTCGAGGTCAATGGAGCTGCAGACTTCAAGACCATCATTAAATCCAGGTACATAAGAAATGGACTGATTATCACCTCCACTTCCAACAAGAAGACAACTACCATATTTTAAGTAAAGCAGAGCAAGTCGTCATCTTAACAGACTCAAGAATCATCTTCACAACAAAAAGAGGACTTGGACAGATGATAGGTGTCCATGTATGGATCATACCATGGCGTGAAACTGCACGCTCATGTAGGAAGAGATAACAATACTGGCCTCGTGTAATATGTATAAAACAAAAGCTGTACGGAAATAAAAACATCCTTACAAACAACGGTGTCCTTTGTAAAAGAAACCATAACCTGATGTGAGGATAAACTAAGAAGAAAAACTTAACTTCTTTATACTGGTTCAAAAGACCGTACATAGTCTGTATACACCAGTTTATACCACTACACAATACTAGAAATAACTGATCATTCAATCTTTTTTGTGGATGCTTTAACTGGCCCTGCCTCGGAACTGGTTGTATACAGACTCTGCAGAGTCTTCTAAACCAGTATAAAGACGTTAAGTTAAGTTATATAATATGGCAATGTATTCCGATCATTTACCACTCTCTGAAATGAATATTTCCTAATGTAAGAAGAAGAAGAAGAAGAAGAAGAAGAAGAAAAAGAAAATAAAGAAAAAGAAGAAGAAGAAGAAGAAGAAGGAGGAGGAGGAAAAGAAAATGGATTCACAGGATTGTGATTGACTTAGTAAAATATAGTCATCAATGCACTGTTTGGTGGAATGTGAATCAGATCTTGTTTTCTTCAGGTGAGAAGCCCTGTTTTCTCCAGGTGAACATCCCTATTTTCTCAAGATGTAAAGCCGTTTTTACCAGGTGGGACGCCCTATATTTTCCAGGTGTAGTCCTCTTTTCTCCAGGTATAAAGCATCGTTTTCTCCAGGTGTAAAGCCCTGTTTTCTCCATGCGTGAAGCATGCGTGCAGTGCGAGTATGTTTTACTGTGATGTGCCACTTATAGGATCAGTTCCCCACCTTGCTTTTACTTATTTATGTTGCAGAGTTGTTCCGCTTGAGTCTTTCCCTTCCTAACCCATGTTTTCTCTGGTATTTTGGGTAGTCTATCAGCCCTCTAAGTAGAGATATGATATATAAAACACGTTCTCAGGGGAAAAAAACCTAACACTTTATTTAGATATATTATTTGGAAGTCAAATTGCAATATAAGCATTGGGAAGTCCAAGAATATATTACAAAGAACTTTAGAAGTGAAAGATTGTAACAATTTGATCAATAAATAGATGTAACAAATTATTGCAAGAAATAAATTGAATGTCAATTCTAGTTCTCTTCCAGGGGGAACTAATATGGAACATAGATTAATGTCAAGTGATAGTTATAGTTCTCTGCTAAAGGGAACCAATACGGAACATAGATTGGTCTCAAGTGATAGTTATAGTTCTCTGCTAAAGGGAACTAATACGGAACATAGATTGGTCTCAAGTGATAGTTGTAGTTCTCTGCTAAAGGGAACTAATTCGGAACATAGATTGGTCTCAAGTTATAGCTGTAGTTCTCTGCTAAAGGGAACTAATACGGAATATAGATTCTTGTCAAGTGATAGTTGTAGTTCTCTTCCATCATCATCATGTAGCATGCTCTTTATTTAACGTTGCTCCCATCCCCAGTCTGTCTGAAAGAAACTCGTTCCCTTGCCAAAATTCCAGCCTCCGTCATAGTAATATCCAGGTATTCCTGGATATCTTGGTGCCATCGTCTTCTTAGTCTACGCCTGCCTCTTTTGCCTGGCACCATACCTTCCATCCATGTTCTCTTGAGACCGTTGTGTCTTTTGATGTGATCAAAGTATTTGCATTTTCTGATAAAGCTGTTCTTCTCTATGTTCAACTCTTGCCGAATGTCTTTATTTGTCTTTTTCTCTGTCTAGGGTATTCTGAGGATCTTTCTGTTACGTTTTGACTCGAAGGATTCGATTCTTTGTCTAGAAGTTGTGGTAATATACTGCCACATGAAAAACACAGGCTCTCAAGACTTTTACTTTTGTCGCTTTGTTTGTGTTCTGTCATAATTTCTTCAGGCTGTTCAGCCTCTGCGTTGCCATGGCTAATCTTCTTCTGATTTCTTTCGACTAGTCGCCATTTTTGTCAATTCTGGAGCCCAAATATTCAAAATGCGTGACCTGATCTATTTCCTCACCATCCACTGTAAATTTATATTGACATCGTGTTTTGTCAGTGGTCATTATCTTTATTTTGTTTATGTTCTCTTCCAGGGGGAACTAATATGGATCATAGCTTCGTATCAAGTATTACAGCTTGGGGGAGACGGGGTCCTGTGGCATAGCAAAGTGGTTAATGACACGACTCACATCCCAAATTATATGTGTTTGAATTCATAAACTGCAATGTTGCAGTCCTATAGGATGTGAATTCAGTTTTTAGAATATGTGCCGAAATCGAATGCACGGGGCCATACGACGCAAAACACAGTACAACGCTCTACACGTTTGGGAAACAAGGTGAATGAAAAAAGCGGGAAGATAAATGTGACAGTGGTTAAAATTGCGCTGTACTGTGATTTGCACCTTACAGTACAGTACATCCGAATCCAGCTCACGTTTCAAATTTGGTTAACTTCTTATAGGGGTACGACCTGACTGTTTCATGATTCCGAAAACAAGCAAATTGGAGTTGTGTGCCGTTCCAGAATTCTTTTCACAACTGCGCTGGCATAAGATGATAGGGAAACCAGCTAATGGCATTACATGATAGTCACTGTTCTGGAATTTTCAGGGTAAGAGAAGTAGGGGCAAAGACAAAACCTAAATGCGGCGGAAAGACGTGGATGGGGGGGAGGGGGGGGGCCCGACTGGAAATTGTGACACGTGACAGGAAGACTTGGGAAGTATTTGCTAGGGACCTATGCACCGCAGGGGCTTGATGGGTTGTTTTGATTGATTGATTGATTGATTGGTATCAAAATGCTGAGCAGTGCATGTGCTGCAGTGGAAGCGATCCATCGCTGATTGCAAGCAACAGAGCTAGCGAACCATAGCTGCCAAGACCCTTCTACACTTCCACGCGATGATCACGGATAACAGGCAGCAGCAGAGCAGACTGGCTAAGGAGAAGGGATCGAAGATGACCGGCTAACCTGGTACTCGTAAATACCTGATGAAGTCGGATGTCGGACCGAAAGGTGTAAATATCACAGTGAAGTTGTTATTCGAACATCCTGCTACTTGCGAAGCCCTTTTCATAACTTGATAGTGGGAGATTAAGAACGAACTAAGAAGAAGAAGAATAGACAAATTTAATCTAATTAGAAATAGTCAGCATGGGTTTACCACAGGGAGATCATGCTTAACAAATCTATTAGAATTCATAGAGGAGGTTACCAAAATGTTAGATAAAGGGGAGCCAGTGGATGTTATTTATCTGGATTTTGCAAAGGCCTTTGATAGAGTACCTCATCAAAGATTATTTCGAAAATTAAAATCACATGGAATAGGTGGGGAAGTTGCCAAATGGATTGAAAATTGGTAAACGGGAAGAAGGCAAAGGGTGGGTATAAATAAGGAGTACTCTGAGTGGTGTGAAGTGAAAAGTGGAGTGCCACAGGGCTCGGTTTTGGGACCAATTTTATTCTTGATATATATAAATGATTTGGACATAGGTATGGGATCCATTATTGCAAAATTTGCTGATGACACGAAACTATGCAGTAGTGTCTCATCTAAAGCAGAAGTAGATATATTGAGGTCGGATTTAGATAAAATTCGAGAATGGTCTGTAATCTGGCAAAGGGAGTTTAATGTAGATAAATGTACAGTCATCCACTTGGGTAGATCCAATATGGAACATAATTACAGAATGGGAGAGAACAATATTAGAAAGATAGATAAAGAAAGGGACTTAGGGGTTATAATAGATCATACATGTAAGGTGAGGGAGCAAGTTCAGGTAGCAGTAAAAAAGGCAAATGCAATGTTAGGGATGATAAAAAGAAATATTAAACATAGGAGCAAGGAAGTGATAGTCAAACTGTATAAAGCATTAGTTAGACCTAGATTGGAGTACTGTGTACAGGTGTGGAGTTCTTATCAGAGAGGGGATATAGACATGCTGGAGAGAATACAAAAAAGAGCGACAAAGCTGATAGTGGGATTCCAGAATTACAGTTATGAAGAAAGATTAAAAAGAACTGGCCTTCAGTGTCTAGAAGAGAGAAGAATTCGTGGTGACTTAATACAGGTGTATAAGATGATCAGAGGAATGGATAAAGTGGACTATAACAAGTTTTTTAAAGTACAACCACCAACAAGGACAAGAGGGCACAGCTACAAGTTGACTAAGGAGAGGTCCAGATTAGATATTAGGAAGTATTTCTTTAGCCAGAGAGTAGTGAATGCTTGGAATGCATTGCCAAGTGAGGTGGTGGAGGCTGGGACGGTCAATGCATTTAAGAACAGATTGGATGCGTACAGCTTCTAGAGGAAGGTGTTGTAAATGGAACTGGTTGTATACAGACTCTGCAGAGTCTTCTAAACCAGTATAAAGACGTTAAGTTAAGTTAAGTTAAGAAAATTGATTGATTGATTGATTGATTGATTGATTGATTGATTGATTGATTGATTGACCTGGAACTGGTTTCCTGAGTTTCCAAACTTAACATGTTTCTGCTTACGGAAATACATATGAACGAAATAGATACTATTAAAGGGGCATACGTTATGTCTAGACTTGATAACATGAAAGTTAGAAAGTAATAGCCTCAATAAAAAGCATAATGGATCGAACTATGGCCAAGTTATTTGCAAGTTCAGCGTAAAAAAGCGTATGCTCTATGTGTCCTTTCATCGCCTGGTAGTTGAGTTAGCCTAATTCATTTCTAAACAGGCCTCTTTTTTGCAGAGATGCGAGATCCTCGCCTGGACAACCTGGGTTCAAATATTCACGGCAGGGGTCCTCAACCAGTGGGGAATTATCCCGCAGGGGCCTTCCTCCCAATCGTGGGGAAATTTAAGTCTTTCCAAAAAAGGAAAAGGGGGGAGGGGGGGGGGGGGGCTTCAGTTTAGTTCACAAAGTAATTAGTCATTAATATTTTTAAGAAGGTTACATTTTCAATTGCAATTAAATTAGTAAAACACGATGATAAAAATAATTTAAGTAAATGTATATGTGCTAATAAAGACACGCACAAAAAACTAACTATTTTCAATATTACGTGAATATTATTTGGAATGCACCTATTGAGTCAAACAATATTGAAAAGGGGAGAATACCATTCTTACATAGAACGGAAAAGGTCCATGGAGAAATAAAGATTGAAGACCTCTGTTCTGTTGTGTCGATTTCTTCACTTTCGTTGACGTAAATGTGCTAATATATATTTATATATTCAAACATTAGTACTTGCGACAATTTCGCTACAAGTCTAAGGTTATGTAGCTTCGAGTTTCCTTAGTTTTGTTTCTCATAATGCTATAACACCTGTCAGTTACCAGGGTCCGAAAGCGAAGCAAAGAATAGTAACTATGTAACCTGCCAGACATGTTGTAAAAAGCTTGGGCCTCGAGTCAGTGATGCCGCTCTGTAGAAACGAAACGAAAAGCAGACATCTAATCTCCCGAGGTAAAAGTTGTACGACTAATTCAAACCATGAACGTACAAGGTACTGTACGGTTTCAAACCGTGACATGAACAAATGTTTAAACAAATATGTAAATAAAGAAGATACGAGCAATGCATTTGTTGCGGGACATGATCAAGTATGTTGCGTTTGCGAAGCTGTAGCAACTTGCAAACAATTCTAAACAATGTGCATACCAAGATGAATATGTGTTAAGTTGACGACATCACGGCATTACAGGCCGATCCGTAGGTGTTTATTTTCTTTCAACAGACGAGAAACATGTGGATACTGTTGGTTCCTATAACTCGTTGATTGTGCACACTTATGATCCATTCTCGCGTGTTTCCGTTCATACAAAACTCATGGTTGACTACAAATAGTTGCAGTCTATGTATCAGTGATTCATCTGTTGCAGTGTCATCAGCCAACATTTGATCATTTAATTAGGCACGCTCCTGTCGTAAATGATTCATGCCAGACGATTAGAGAAGGAAAAGACAGCGAGGAGGCGAACTAACCATCACATCTCACACAAGTTGTGGCTTAGTACATTTTAATCTACGCCAGCGGTTTAAATCTGCTGAAAAACTCGCTATACTTTTTCTTTAAATATCCTCCGCATCAATATTGAATGTCCTCAATATGAGTGCTTATAAGCCAGCGTATCAGCTGTCATAATGTCCTGAACCCCGGCATAGTTGAAACAGTAGATCCTAAAAAGGCTTGAAGGTTTGAGGCGTGCGTGTCCGTTATCGATTACTGCCAAGTAATACCTTCTGGACATTCCAAACGAAGGATTGGGAACGGAGCGTGATTAACATTTTGATGTCCCCAGATTGCAATAACTGTCTCAACCACCATTTGAAATCAGAACGACCCACGTCCTATGATGAAAATACTTCCAAACGAAGTAGTTTGGAAACTGGAGATCTTTGTAATATAGGAGGAGGTGATTGACTTGATTCGTTCTTGTGAGCTTTTGTGATGTTGTTATTTGCAAATGTCCACAATGAGTAGGTTACTCTTTTGTACGCCCTAAAAAGGGCGTAAAGTGGCGGGTTGTCGTAGGTTTTCTCACATCCCGACCTTACTGATGACCGGTGAGGCAGTTGTGCTATGGTTGACTTCATCTGCTGTTCGCTCACTACTTCGGAAATCACGTCGAACTTCACCTTGTTAGTCAGAGTTGTTGTTCTCGACAACAGCCCGTTTCCAGGACGACCAACGAAGAGGTCAGCTGAGGGTCTTGGCCAGTATATTCCTCCTGACCCTGGCTAACATTGTCTGATCAGTGTGTTTTGCCTGACCAGATGTTAGCCTCATCGCTCCAAGCTTCTGTCATCATCATCTTATAATGTGCATTGCTCGAAATAGTTTTCCTAAAGATCATATACTTCTCCAGTAGCGTCTTCTAGCATGCTAGATCATGCCTGTTCCCACATTATTGTCATTTATGTTTTCCTTCTATACTTTTACCAACATTAAAAAATCATGTAACTGAACAATATCGTTGATGTTAAATTGACAGTTCAATTCATTAAACTCATCTTACTCCACATTCTCTGCCTTCTCCCCTTCTACTTTTCCTTCTTCTACTGCTTCTTCTTCTTTTTCTTTTTCTTCTTCTTCTTTCAGACATTAAATTGGTCCAGTGGCAACTGAAACATTTTCAAGTGACTTCAGAGCTGAGACAAATGCCTTGAAAATTGCGGCATAAGTTATAATATCAGATGAAAAAACAGAGACAAGTTGTACTCTTCACAGATGTGCTGTCAGTGCTTGCGGCAGCGGAGAGCTTAAAGAAAATACAGATCTAAAGGAACTAAGAATGATACTCTACCACATATGTTACCTGTTCAAAAGGTTTGTGATACAGTAGATTTCATCTCATTTAAACATTCTTGGCAGTATAGCGGTTGATAGACTCGAGGGAAGATGGAAAGCTACATCAACCTTTTATAGATAAATGTATCTCTATGAAAGTTGTCTATGAATGATACTGGTCATTACCAAATGGGACTTTGTTGATACTTACACGCGGGAAGCTTATGTAGCGACACACATCAATCGTTCCATCAATCAGACATTTGCACACATCGACCATGCATATCTTTACACTAACGGATGAATCATATCTTTAATTTGCTTATCAAACGGTTTCTCAGTCTGTTGAGGCCTGTGCGAAGTTTGAATTAATGTGTTCATTACTGCTGAACTTGTATTATGCACACTCTTTTAGTGGTTGTCTTTATGTTCTGCCTGCCTCTTTATCGTGTATCTGCTTTGATCTGCGTTAAATCTATCGAAAGGAAAGCAAGGCACAATGGCACTCTATGGCAGAAGAGGAGAGACTAAGTCAAGTTAGATTTATCCTTTCCTTTGACTATCTATCGGCCTTTTCATTGCCTTGCCTTATGAACATATTGAGCAGGAAACCCACTTAGGTAGAAGGGTCTAATAAACCTGGGTTGCAAATATCACCATGATTCACCCAGGTCAAAAACCTCCCTAAGGAAGAGCAGTCTGATTTGAATAAAAGCCCTAGACTCTAGAAACAATTCCTCATATGTGACGCAAGAAGAACAAATTGAATTGCGTTATTCCACAGAACAGATAAAGGAATAGTCAGGAAAGGTCAAAACAAATAGGCTAGCCATCTTGGGCAAGACTAGCACATGCCTAGACGTTACCACGAATTCAACCAATCATCAGACGGCATATTGTGTGTTCTCTCCAAGCTCCGTGTCGTCTGTCTGGAGCAAGCAAAAGTTCGGTTTTGGTTGTTTGTTCTGTCAATCGTGCTAACACATTTTCAGTAATTCAGACGCGTCTTCAGTTTAGTTATCGCAAGCTACAACCTACTTTTCCCCAAATGCTCAAGTACTGCGTTGTCAAAAATTCACAACGTTGATAACACGGGCCTAGTTATCAGGAACAGTTCGCAGTCTTGTCTTCTAGTTCTTTTGTTCCTAGTATTTTAGCAGTTTTTACGTAGCAAAAAAAATTCGACAATCTATCTCTCCAACAATAACATTGATTAATGCACGTTAGCTGCAGGTCCTAGAGTAGGCCTAGCATCAGATCGCAGCTTTAAAGGTGAGTTACATCATAGGTTTACATCAATTTATTTGGTGATTAGAATTCTACCGGTATTAATTAAGTTGCTTTTCAATTTTGAGTTAAGGCCGTCTAGTTCACGTTTACTAGTTTTTGGATATGCAAACTAGGCTACTACCAGCACAGCCAGTTTGGTGTTGAGTTTCTTAAATGTGTTTCTAGACATTATATCGCACATCTACATGCTTAGTTTGCAAGAAATAATGAATGGGCTTGTTTCAAACGCGTGTCAGTAGTATTACTAGTATACGCGTGTAAAGGTTAGAGCGTTCTAATTATAATAATTTTTATTATAATACTAGGATGTGCTTTAGTTTAAGACTAAGATTACGAAGTTACTTGATTAATAAAACATTCGTCTTATTTATTTTAATGCAGGCGTTCGTCGCTATTGCTGCTTTCGTGTTTGTTCCCGTTTTTGCTGACATTTGATAAAACGATAGTTATCACGCCAGAAAAACACATATGTAAAATAAAGAAGCAACCCTCACACTGGCAAGCGAATTGAGGTACTTCTACCTTGAGTGAGAGGTTTACTTCGTATTTGTGTTGGTGGCAGCTGTGCTGCATTTGGGCCTTGACGGTGAGTAATATTTGTAAATACTGTACTTCTTCAGTAATACCATGTCAACTGGCATATATGATAATCATAATAAAATAAGGTCACACTTCAGCTTACATCCACTAGGCACTGCCATATCACCATGTGATATAATAGTTTACTACTGTTGTAAATCAATTCAACTTCCCCCCCCCCCCCCATGGCATTTATATATATATATATATATATATATATACCTGTATTACTATAGTATATAGACCTATAGACTATTAATCTATAGTTTAGTTATTTTAGCGTAAATCATGGCCACTCCACCACGGCACGATAAAACATAAGATGGAATGATAATAAAACACAAGATGGAATGTAATTTTCTTCATCTTAGTATTTGGCAGTCTTAACATATTTTAGACAGTCTACAAACATTCCACAATTTTCGTATTGTTTCAGGAACAAGTGTTAACATTTAATCACTGCAGTGAAGATAGCCTATCTTATATTGTTGTAGATAGACTAATGAATTAATGATTGACAAGAAGAAAAAGTGCATGTTTTGTAGCTGACAAGAATATCGGTAAATTGTGTTTCTATTACAAGCTCGTCTGTCCATGTTAGTTCCAGCTCCAAGAGAACTGAACTATCACTTTTTTTTCCCCTCTTTTTTTTCTGTTCTCATTGTTTCCTAACGGTGGAGTACATTATACTGTGTTTTGCACCTAATGGCCCAGTACATCTAACTTCAAGTAACATTTAAATAATGTGTTCACATCCCATAGGCTGATAGGGCTGCAACATTGCCACTTATGAATTTGAACACATACAAGTTTAGTTTGTGAGCCTTGCCATTTTGCTATTCCACAGGACCCCCCTCCCCCTCTTAACTTAACTTAACGTCTTTATACTGGTTTAGAAGACCCTGCAGAGTCTGTATACAACCAGTTACATTTACATCACCTTGCTCTAAAATCTATGCGCATCCAGTTTATTCTTAAACGCATTAACTGTCCCTGCCTCCACTACCTCCCCTGGCAATGCATTCCAAGCAGACACCACTCTCTGACTAAAAAAATATTTCCTAATATCTAACCTGGACCTCTCTTTAACCAGCTTGTAGCTATGCCCTCGTGTTATTGTAGGTGGCTGTATTTTAAAAAACTTGTTATAGTCTAATTTATCGATTCCTCTGATCATCTTATAAACCTGTATTAAGTCACCACGAATTCTTCTCTCTTCTAGACACTGTAGGCCCGTTTTTCTGAGTCGTTCCTCATAACTGTAATTCTGGAATCCAACTATCATCTTTGTCGCTCTTTTTTGTATTCTTTCTAGCATGTTTATGTCCCCTCTATGATAAGGACTCCACACCTGTACACAGTACTCCAATCTAGGTCTAACTAAAGCTTTATACAGTTTGACGATCACTTCCTTGCTCCTATGTTTAATATTTCTTTTTATCATACCTAACATTGCATTTGCCTTTTTCACTGCTACCTTAACTTGCTCACTCACTCACTCACTCTTCCTTGGAGCTGTCTCACTTGACATTAATCTATGCTCCATATTATTTCCTAGTGAACGAGAAGTAGAACTGTCATTTGACACCCAATCTATTTCATGATATAATTTTGTACATCTATTTATTGATAAAATTGTCACAATCTTTCTCTTCTACTGTTCTTTGCAATATGTTCTTGGACTTCCCAATGCCGTTCTTGCCGTTTGACTTCCAGATAATATATCTAAATACAGTGTTAGGTTTTGTTTTTTCCTGAGAACATGTTTTATATATTATATCTTTACTTAGAAGGCTGATAGACTACCAAATGTACCAGAGCAAAAATGGTTTTGGAAGGGGAAGACAACCGGAACAACTCTCCAGCATTAGTAAAAGCAAGGCGGAGAACTGATCCTGTGACACATCACAGTAAAACTCATGCACACTATACGCATACTTCACACCTGGAGAAAACAGCGTTTTTCACCATGCAAAAACAACGCTTCCTAGTTCTGATAGAAAACATTTCCAGCATTGTGAAAAAAATACAGCAAACAATAAACAGACAGAAACAGAAAAAATAACCATAGCTGTAAAACACATAAAGAAACTACCCAAGCAATGGCTGGATCCATGTATATGCAGATAGATCAACAACAAATACAACAGATAATGGAGGTGCAGGAATCTTGATGAACTTAAACAAATTGTGCACATAGAAAGGTATCAGTGGCAACTGGAACATTTTCAAATAACTTCAGAGCAGAAACAGATGCCTTGAAAATTGCAGCATAAGTTCTAATATCAGATGAAAACACAGAGACAAGTGGTACTCTTCACATATGTGCTGTCAGTGCTTGTGGCAGTGGAGAGCTAAATAAAATACAGACTTAAAGGAACTAGGAGTGATACTCTACAACATATGTTACCTGTTCAAGAGGTTTGTGATGCAGTAGATTCCATCTCATTGAACCATTCTTGGCAGTGAATAGACTGATGTATTTAAGGGAAGATGGAAAGCTACCTCAACCTAATATAGATATAACTTATGAAGACACTAGTTTACACACTGGAAAGTTTTGTTGACACTACTTGGTCGAAGTACATGCACTAATCATTGCTGTAGGAGTAATAAACACGACAACAAGCCAATATCAGTAGGTTGTATTCCTTGCAGATTCAATGTCAGTTCTGCAAGCCCTGAAGAATGATAAACGAACAGAACGTTAAAAAGCCTTATGTGAACAAAAATACTATAGTGGATAGCACCATACTGGCGCATCGCAGGAAATGAGATAGCAGACACGTTAGCAAAAGTTGGAGCAATATGAACAAACAATTACCTTCAGGAAAAGAAGGCCCTTATCCAAGCCATAATGAAAGTTGATCAACAAGAGACAACTGTCACTACTTTGATCGAGCAGAGCACGTAATCCTATTTTGCATGAGAACAGGACGTAACAGATTGAATAGACACATACACAGACTCAAATCAGTGTATGTGCGGACAAGCATCTCGGACAGCTGAACATATCCTACAAGACTCTATGTTTAGGCTGAGCCAAAGATACAGCAGTCAGTGGCTGATAGCTGGTTGCTTGCATCTGGGTCAATGGCCTGTAACTGACACGAGACACTGTTCCTCCTTTTAGTGGTGGCTCTGGAAACAGACTGCAACCAAACAGCCTAGCTAAGAGTTTATGGATCGAAGAGGAAAGGCAAACCAGGTCCCAAAAAGGTCATGCTGAAATCGGATGTGTCGGGCCGAAGCTGTAAATATTGCAGTCTCTCTATAAACTACATCCTTTTCAGGAAGAATACTGAGGGGGGGGGGGGGGGGCTGAGTTTGTGGCTGAATGGTTTAGATGCATGCCTGGCAACAATGAGGGTTGGATCGAATCCCAGGTAATGCATATATGTTGTTTTTCTGTTGGGGGTGAAATAAACAAACATAGCCAGCACATGTGACGGTAGGGGTGAAATGAGCTGTAGTCCTCAGCCTAACAATCCCTCGACTACCCAGCAATGGGAGTACAGTCGAACGACGACACTGAAGAAAAAGACTATGCTTAGACAACTATGTTCTGAGCACTGTTCCATGGAGACAAACCTCCACACAAAACTGGATGGCAGCCTTGACGAACTCTACACCATGGCAACATTTATCCAGAGAACTGGATTTCTTGTGTAGCTGTAATTAAAAACATGGTGAACAAGGAGAATAACAATTATTTTTTTAGGGAGAAAATGGTGAATGCTTGGAATGCGTTGTCACAGGAGATAGTGGAGGCAGGGTCAATTAATGCATTCAAGAATGAATTGGTTGCGCATAGTTATTAGATCAAGTGAAGTTAAATTAACTGGTTGTTAACAGAGTGTTCTAAACCAGTATAAAGATGTTACATTAAGAAGAAGACCTATGAAGAGGTCAAGAGATTTACTAAGAGTAGATAGAGGAATAAGTGGATACGGGTCAACTATCAAATGACACATATTAGCAGCTCATCAGATGTGGTCTGGTGGTAATGTTTAGAATTCACACAGGCCACAACAAATTGAGATACCATCTATTCAAGACACTATAAATATGTAATACAGGTGAATGTGTCTGCTGCAATGATAAATTGACAGCTGAACAACTGCTACCAATCTGTCCAACATACAAGGAATAGAGAAAGAGCATATGACCATCATCAATTACATTTCTGGAGAACCTCTGTGGAGATACCAATAGCTTAAGGCTAAACCACTGCTTTATTAAGATGTATTCAAGTTGGTGTCTGAAAGTGTACATTTTAGAAAAAGAAGATATCTATACCTCATCTCCTTATTTGCTAGTTGTATTGACTGTTTTTTGTTCTCCCCCACAATTCTGCATTTGCATTTAATTTTTTTGGGAAATCTCTACAGTTTGGTTGGTTACCACATTGCTTAGCTCTGAAGTAGGACATGTCTGAAATTGGTGTTGAGCAGCCTAATGATAGTATACAGAGAGATAACTGTTGAGCTTCTGTTGTGAATGGAGAGAGCTAGCAGCAGATCTTTCAATTACAATATTTTTTTGTTGCCCAATTTTTTCATCAGTACTACTTGCAGACAGCAATTTCAACTGTGAATGTCTTCAATTATCTGGGCACTAACTTTTTCAAGGGATGTATTTTTTAACTATTTTCAAATCTTTTGTTCTTTTGATTAGTTGTATCTATAGTCCAGTTCTGTAATCATCAATACTGTTTTGTGTGTGTACAACAGAAGGCAAAATCAGGATTGTATTTCTTTTTCCATCTAATTTAAGTTACACCAATCATTCCATTACCACACGAGAAAGTAAAATCTTAAAAATAAGTAAATATAATTCCATTTCTCTGGCATTCCGAGATATTGATATAGTAGTATTTTCCATTAATTTAATTACTTATGAGGGGCTTCAAATGAAAAACTGAATGATATTTTTTTAAGTAAATTTATTCTGAAAAAGTGAAACACAACAACAATTTTTTAATGTAGTCATAATTGCATTCTATACAATACCCACAGCACCTATAAAGTGCATGGATTCCTGTAGACGAAAACTCTCTTGGTCACGTGTGTAATCACTTATGCACCACTTGCTGGACTTCTTCATCGGACCTGGGTCTTTCCTCTCAATGCCTCTTTTAGTTGTCCAAAGATGTGGAAACAACTTGGAGCTAGGTCTGGTGAGTGCGACAGACGTGGTAGACACTGAAAGTGGAGTTCCTTGATGGTTGCAGCCGTTGCACGAGCAGTATGAGGTCAAGCATTGTGATGATGCAAAAGGACACATTTACTCAGAAGTACACATCGTTTGGATTTGATTGCATGGTCAAAGATTATTCCTGAGAAGATCTGTATATGTGGCACTTTTCAGTGTTTCCACCTTGTTCATCCCAAAAGAGAGTCAGCATCAACTTCAGATTGCTGCTTGGGGAACCCAGGTTTCATTTCCAGTAACAGCTCTTGCTAGGAAACCGTAACCTTCTGCTTTGAAGCGCAGCAAATGTTTATGTTGTTTCAATTCTGGAGTAAACTGCCGTGGCACCCACCTTGCAGACACTTTGTGGTACTGTAGCATCTCATGGATGATGTGGTGTGCTGGACCTTGACCGGTATCTAAATGTGCTGCAATTTAATTCAGTCAATCAATGATTTTCCTTTACGAGGTGGTCAACGGCTGCAATTGACTCTGGTGTCACTACTTGGTTTGCCTGACCCGGCCGTGAACAGTCTTGTCACAAAACTCACACCATTTGGGACCTTCATACTCTACTCCACTAATACACTTGCTGGAGTAAAAGGCATGCATCACCGTACTGGACCTTCATTCGCAGATGAATTTCTATAGGTTTCATCCCTTCTGTGCGAAAAAAAACGGATAACAGAACACTGCTCCTCTTTGTTGCATGTCAATAGTTTGGCTAGGTTCTTTTAGCTGCATTTATGACATCATGTTGTTTGACTGCACCGTTATGGCACATGCAGGAGAATCTTGACATCCTTATTAACAAGTTACAATACAAAGGCATGGTTTTTCTAATTTCTATCCCACTTTTCAGGTTGTCATTTGAAGCCGTCTCATATAATATTCCAAGTGTTGCTATTTGGTCTGTACAGGATGCTTAAGATTCTGTTTACATTTTTGACATTATTCTTTTTAATTTTGGTTGCAGTGTCACAAACAGTTATTGTAATTGTTGCCCTTGGGTTGTTTGTCCAAACCTAACCCACAACCTTGAGGACCAGATAAACCCGAACAATCCTCCACTAAACTTTTTAGAGTTCAGTTGAACCTGCCATGAACACAAAGATCTCAGTTGTGTATCTCTTGAGATTGATAACAAATAAAAACTGTCCCAGTTATTGTCCACTGCAACATTTTAATAACCCCTAGAAAGCCTAAATGACTTAATGCACATGTGAAGCACGCATGATATTCAGATTATAGTCAATGCTTTTAGCATTCAAGATAACAACTGTACTGAACCGGAGAATAATAGGCAAAGCTAAATTCTATTCAGAGCTACTTCAGTCAATTACTGCACACAACATTTAAGGTTAAATTATAGAATTACAATTCTTTGGTACAGTTGCTTGTTTATGACAGATTCCTATCACATACTCACAATGTTTCATTCAAGGTTATAAATAGTGTCAGCAAGTAGCTAGCCATGGTTGGGATGGGTAAGCAGTGAAGATGGGAACAATTATATAGGAGGTGGGGGAATTGGTGAATATCTATGGTTCATATAAGGGGCGTGGGAATTGGTGAATAGATAAAAATCTGTGGTTGATATAAGGGATATGGGAAGTGGTGAACAGGTGAATATCAATGGTTGATATAGGGGATGTGTGAAGTGGTGAGGAAGTAGATATCTATGGTTGATATAGCGGGTGTGTAAAGATATGAACAAGTGGATATCTTCTTCTTCTTCATCATACGCTGTTTACAGCGATATTTACGTTGCACTGTTTTATTTTGTTAAGCCTGTGGCTCAGTGCATCCGATTTCAACAGGCGTTTCTGTAGGGTTGCCCCCCTTAGCTTTTGGCTGTCCCCAGCCTAACTGCAAGGCAGCAGTTGTTTTTGGTCAGAGTTGTCTCTCTTGGGAAGTTGTCTTGCAGGACTATCGAGTCTTCCCTACTCGTGTCTATAGGGTTTGGCAATGATTTGATGGCGTAAATGATGGACTAGTTTGTACTATCCCGGAAGAGAGGCAGTCCAGTGTGACTTTGTCCCAGGATCGTCACGTCCTGCCAGAAACGTAGCATATGCATGTGAGTGAGGTATCTCTTTGCTCCCTTTATTTTCTCGGCTCATCTGCAGTGATGGTACGCCTAGCATTCCCCGCCACCCGGGAGGTTGTCACAATAGGGCAGGAGGTGCAATGTTCGCTGGACTGCATCTCTTCTGCGTCCATTGGGATGACTGATAGCAGACAGAGGCAAAGAGCGAGGCAGAAGTGCATTTTGCCAGGTGCATTTCTGCGGCTCGATCGAGCCGGGCTGAGACGCAAGCCCCAGCCATGTCGTAGCCTCCCATCACAGCGGTGCTGAGATTTAGGGCGGGATTCTGGCTTAGAGGCGTTCGGCCGTAATCCCTCAGATGGTAGCTTATCAGCCAAGCACGTGGACCAAATGTCAGCGACCTGTGATTCCTCTCGAAATAGTGCATTTGACCATGGGACAAGCCTGGTCTTGCACGGAGATGTTGTTCGCCTGGGGAGCGGACATATCTCATGGTCAAGGGTTGAGTCTCAGCAGTTCGCAGTGAGGTAGCTGATCTACTGCTTAGGGCACCCCGACCGAGAACTAAGTCTTCTACAAATGGTTTCATACCTCATCGCCGTATGGGGTGAATATCGAGCAGCTTCCCACCCGCTTTGATCAGCGGACGGCAGAGACCTCATTCTGCGGCTCGAACGGGCGGGGCTGGAGCGGGGGCCCCAGGTCCCCACCATGTCGAAGCCTCCCTTTGCATTCGTGCTGAGCTGCTTTTGGGCAGGATTTTGACAGAGGCGTTCGGCCGTAATCCCTCACCTTGTAGCCTCGCGCCGTTGGCTTATCAGCCTAGTACGTGAACCAAATGTCTGCGGCTCCTCTCGAGTTGAGCAGGATTACCGTAGCAACGCACTGTCATTAGTAGGGTAAAACCACCGGTCTTCCGAGGGTCTATTTCAAGCACCCGTTCAATATTAGCCAGGACGTATCAATAGAGGGCTTTTAGTTTGTCAATGGCCAAGTTTCTGGAACCTGCGATTTCTGCAGGGTTAAGACCAGATTACCGTAGCAGGCGCTCTTTCATTAGGGGGTTAAGAGACTGACCTGTCTTCCGTGGGTCTAATACCAGCACATGTTCACTATTAGACCCCACGAAGGTGCTATCGATTTGACAGTCATTCTACAGTATTGGCGTGTTAAGTCAATTTAAGCCGCAGGCTCCACTCCTGATAGTGCTCTTCCGTCAATTCCTTTGTCAAACACCGAATGCAGACCAACCGAGCCACAGAGGGCATAACCCCAGATTTCCAGCACCAGTTCCATATTAGACCCAAGGAAAGTGGTCTCGGTATGTCAGTCATTTCAGTGTTGGCCATGTTGAGTCAAATTAAGCCGCAGGCTCCACTCCTGGTGGTGCCCTTCCGTCAATTCCTTTAAGTTTTAGCTTTGCAACCATACTTCCCCCGGAACCCAAACACTTTGGTTTCCCGGAAGCTGCCCGCAGTCATCGAAGCAACTCCTGCGGATCGCTAGTCGGCATCGTTTATGGTCAGAACTACGACGGTATCTGATCGTCTTCGCGCCTCTGACTTTCGTTCTTGATTAATGAAAACATTCTTGACAAATGCTTTCGCAGTAGCTCGTCTTGCGGCGATCCAAGAATTTCACCTCTAACGCCGCAATACGAATGCCACCGTTTGTCCCTGTTAATCATTACCTCCAGTTCCGAAAACCAACAAAATAGAACCGAGGTCCTATTCCATTATTCCATGCACCATTATTCAGGCAGCCGAGGCCTGCTTTGAACACTCTAATTTTTTCAAAGTAAACGCGCCGGCCACTCAGGACGCTCAGCGAAGAGCACCCGTGGGAGAGAGCCGGCAGACGGTAGGACAGGAGACAACGGGCAGTGAACCGGCGCGAGCCGGACCGCCCGCCTGCGCCTGAGATCCAACTACGAGCTTTTTAACTGCAACAACTTTAATATACGCTATTGGAGCTGGAATTACCGCGGCTGCTGGCACCAGACTTGCCCTCCAATAGATCCTCGTTAAAGGGTTTAAAGTGTACTCATTCCAATTACGGGGCCTCGAAAGAGTCCCGTATGAACAAGTAGATATAAGGGTTGTGAATTGGTGAACAGTTGAATATCTGCGAGGGGCGTTAAAGTCTAACCAATTTTTTTTCTGTAAGGAATAAAAAATATTTCAAATGATCAACATGTTAATATTTCGATATAATATCTTCCAACATTTATGCAAAGGTTTAATGAATGCTTGAAAAGCTTCAGCATAGAAAGATTTGTTAGTATGTCTGAAACAATCCAGAACAGCTGGTTTCACTTTTGTCATCAGTGCTGAAATGCTGACCTCCCAGGAATTCTGTTAGTGGTCCAAACAGGTAGAAATCGCTTGGAGTGAGGTCTAGGCTGTAAGGTGAAGCCATCCAAAAAGTCATGCCCTTCCATGTCAAAACGTTACTTCAATTCAGTACAGGTGCGAACTCCTGCCGGTCAAAAGCGGAAAGCTGTCTTTTCACGCAATGTGCACCAACCTTTCGAAAATGCAAAGAACATGAATAATAGTGTTCACCGTAACCAGAGTAAGACTTGCCTCTTGTGCAATTTGGCGACAGGTTATGCATCGATTTTCCAGGATACTGGGTTCCACAATATGGAAATTTACAGGAATGACTGGTGGGTTGAGAGTCACCACGGCCGGGATCATCGCTCATGGATATGTAGATTTCTCTAAAACGTTTACACCATTCAAACGTCTTACTGCGGCTGAGAGTTTCATCGCCGTATTGTGACGGCAGTTTTCTGTAAATTTCCACAGGATTTATGCCTTCGTTCACAAGAAATTTCATCAAAACACGCTGTTCCATGCAAGCACTAACAGTGTTGTCCGCCATTTTTATTTATCTGCCACGTGACTGGCCCATGACAAGTAATAGGACACAAGTGCCCCTACCTACCTAATGATAGTAGTTTCAGCATGCTGTAACGCATTCAGGTAGACTAGAACAAAAAGTCCCGGTTTTACTTGAACACCCCTCGTTTATAAGGGATATATGAAATAGTGAACAAACAGATCTGTGGTGGGGTTGATGTAGGGAGTTTATGAAATAATGATCCGTGATTGATAGACAAGTAGATATCTATGATTGATATAGAGCGTGTAAAAGGTGCTGAACAAGTACACACCATAGTTACTTCTGGTGTAGAGAACTGTGCCAGTTTGTTAATTCTAGGAATGATTTTACGTAGTTCAGTTTAGGCTGAAATAATCATAATTTGGGAATAGTTTGTAATGTATTCTGTTGAAACATAATGAATGATTAAGAAGTCTTCACACATGTTGTGTGTGGCTCGTTACAGATTTAATATAGACAATAACTATTTGAGTTGACATCGTTCCTGACACATTCGCCTAGATTTGTTAACCGGATCATGTGCTGCTGGTTAAACTTGCTTGTTTAAACATTGCTCAACTGGTGACATATACTTTATCCAGTGAGGTTCTTCTCATATTTTAATGTATCTCTGGAATCCGTCTTGTCAGTTTATACTTTACACGTATAGATAGAACCTTTGCGTGTTTTCTCTGGAATCCGTCTTGTCAGTTTATACTTTACACGTATAGATAGAACCTTTGCGTGTTTTCTCTGGAATCCGTCTTGTCAGTTTATACTTTACACGTATAGATAGAACCTTTGCGTGTTTTCTCTGGAATCCGTCTTGTCAGTTTATACTTTACACGTATAGATAGAACCTTTGCGTGTTTTCTCTGGAATCCGTCTTGTCAGTTTATACTTTACACGTATAGATAGAACCTTTGCGTGTTTTCTCTGGAATCCGTCTTGTCAGTTTATACTTTACACGTATAGATAGAACCTTTGCGTGTTTTCTCTGGAATCCGTCTTGTCAGTTTATACTTTACACGTATAGATAGAACCTTTGCGTGTTTTCTCTGGAATCCGTCTTGTCAGTTTATACTTTACACGTATAGATAGAACCTTTGCGTGTTTTCTCTGGAATCCGTCTTGTCAGTTTATACTTTACACGTATAGATAGAACCTTTGCGTGTTTTCTCTGGAATCCGTCTTGTCAGTTTATACTTTACACGTATAGATAGAACCTTTGCGTGTTTTCTCTGGAATCCGTCTTGTCAGTTTATACTTTACACGTATAGATAGAACCTTTGCGTGTTTTCTCTGGAATCCGTCTTGTCAGTTTATACTTTACACGTATAGATAGAACCTTTGCGTGTTTTCTCTGGAATCCGTCTTGTCAGTTTATACTTTACACGTATAGATAGAACCTTTGCGTGTTTTCTCTGGAATCCGTCTTGTCAGTTTATACTTTACACGTATAGATAGAACCTTTGCGTGTTTTCTCTGGAATCCGTCTTGTCAGTTTATACTTTACACGTATAGATAGAACCTTTGCGTGTTTTCTCTGGAATCCGTCTTGTCAGTTTATACTTTACACGTATAGATAGAACCTTTGCGTGTTTTCTCTGGAATCCGTCTTGTCAGTTTATACTTTACACGTATAGATAGAACCTTTGCGTGTTTTCTCTGGAATCCGTCTTGTCAGTTTATACTTTACACGTATAGATAGAACCTTTGCGTGTTTTCTCTGGAATCCGTCTTGTCAGTTTATACTTTACACGTATAGATAGAACCTTTGCGTGTTTTCTCTGGAATCCGTCTTGTCAGTTTATACTTTACACGTATAGATAGAACCTTTGCGTGTTTTCTCCTTTCAGCTCTAATAATGTTTATCTTCTCTTTTCTTTTAGCTGGACACTCTTTCAAGCTACCTCACTTATTTCTTGTTTCTTAATCCGTTATTTCTGTAGATGTTTATGGTATGTTCTCACTTTATTGCAGAAGACTCATCTATTTATTCTCAGCTTGTCGTTTAATGTTAAAGATTTCTATATTTGTCGTCATTCGTGTATCTGATCCTACATTTTGGTATGGTCTGTCCATGTATTATTTATACCTATATCACCTATTGTTTTGTTTGTCATTGTATACAATTCCAAGTCATGTTGCGCTTGTTATGAATCTCTTGTCAGACTATCGTTACTAAACATTCTTGTACTCATT
This sequence comes from Ariolimax columbianus, assembly GCA_036924085.1. NCBI lineage: Eukaryota > Metazoa > Mollusca > Gastropoda > Stylommatophora > Arionidae > Ariolimax > Ariolimax columbianus. The sequence continues at coordinate 81,183,512 of JAVGWX010000011.1, read as the reverse complement.
ATCACTACTTATTTGAACATTCCTTAGCAGATGATGATCCGTATTTTGAATTTTTATATTAAACGAAGATATGACCTTTTCTATGAAAATGGCCTGGGTCATGTTGATTTAGCGTGGTAGTTCAAGAGTTAATTACCCAGCCTGGAGTAAGGTGATTTCTTGTTGAAGTTCTTGGCCTTTGACACCATGATGCACTTAAAACATCATTGGGCCGGAGAAGTTACAATTGATATTTCAACATTAATGTGTTGTATGTTAGACTTGGCCTCACTTCCTTATGGTGAATGTACACCTTTTTCAACCATCAGTCTTTTAGTAATACCAGGACATATTTCTCACTTCAGCTGAGACGATAGCCAAAGGGGAGAAATGAGTCCACACCGGTGATAGAATAATAGAGTACCAGAGAGTCATCATAACCTTCGGCATGGAATGCAGAGAATGGGACAACGGGAGAGCGGAGCACGAGGTGAATCAGCTGAGAAAGGAAAACACGCAGGAGAGTGACGTCACCATATAGACCGACGGATCAGTGCTGCTGGGGTTTCTCGGCTAGAGTGAGAGGACAGGTCGTTGCTGAGCGCAGTAGGGCATATATGTCAGCAAACAACCTCCAGTTTGAGAGTGGAGACGGAAGCAGTGACCTCAACTCTGAAATAGATATCTGAGACTTCTATAACAAGGGCAGTCATCGTGACAGACGCGCAAGCCGTACTTCAGAAGGTCCAGAAGGGATGGATTAGGTATGAATTGATATCAGCTGTTGAGGCCTTAAACCTCCAGGGGTTGACATGGATCTATTGTCCTGCTCATCCTGGGGTCCAGGGCAATGAAAGCGCTGACATCAAGGCTTAACAAGCTCCCATCATGGACACATTAGTGATGGATAGAAGTGACATTTTGAAATTAATCAATGACCGCCTGCTAGATGAGGACACCGCAATAGATGAAGCAGTAATCCACAGACTGCAAATTTTCAACATTAAACGAGGTTCGAGCGGAGTATGGCGCAGGAGAGTGTACAGCCAGCGAGCTACAGGGACCATCAGCATCCATACCTTACGCCATCTGATGAGAGGTACTGAGCACCTATGGGTATGCTGGAGTGCAGTGACGTTGATTCTGAGAAACAGAAACAAGAGGTTGCGTGCGAAGTGGTTATCATCAAGTGCCGGGCCAAACTGACTTTCTTTGTCCATAGCACTATGTCAGGACATATTTTTTACATTGTGTCGACTTGGTTATGACCAAACCTTAATATGTATTTATGTTGTGATTCTTTGTTGAAGAGGAAAGAGTAAGAGTTTTTGAACAACTATATTTACTATGGAGATAAGATAATATATATCTCCAAGTTGTATAGTCCACTAAAACCATTCATTACATGAAATCAAGGATAGATTGTATGTGTAAAAACACCTTCTGCGTATAGATTGGAAAATGTTGGTTTATCTTATCACTCTTTCATCAACTAGTGTCCCTTATGTGATCTTCCTTATTTGATAATGTGTTGTTGTTTCGTATTGTCTTGGATCTTTTCCTTTCCTAAAAGTGCAGGGAGGATCATGCCTTTTTACCTTTTCCTTTGTCATAATCTTTCTGCCATCACACGCAGATGAAAATCATATCGCTTAACGTGATTTAAGTAAATAAAACATGACTTAATGCTTGCATTAGGACAAAATCAAAACGACAACGTTACGGTAAAAAAGGCCTTCGTCAGGGCCAAAGAATGAACACAAACCCAAGCATAAAAAACAAGACGTCGTACGATGATCAGTTTAGGTTAGCAGCCATACCTGGAGTTGGCCAGGAAAGTGGGGGACATCAACAACCAGTGTCGGATAAGGTTTTGTAGACCCAAGGACACCATATATTGTGATACGCCCATGCAAAATCTTTAATGTGCAGAAAACAAACGAAACTGCAGACAATCTAGATTTATTTACCTGCATATCCCAAAGCCCGCGCCATTGTAGGCACCGCCCGAAAACAAAAGATTAAAGTATAATTGAATCTTATGAAAAACAAAAAAGATCGTAAAAAAACCCCAAAACAACAAATAATCAAACTGGTCATTCATTCTGAAATTAAGGTACACATAATTGTGTGTTAGAGCGAGCATCTGATGAATGTCTAGCACTGAACAACCCTCAAGATGGAAGGTGTGTGACAGCCCTTTTTGACTTTCGCGTTGTCTCTTCACTTGATCACGAACTAGTTGGTCAATGAGCTTGCGTCATAGCCGTCCTTTGATCAATGAACTTGTTCAAATGAAGCTGCCCTTGAGCCACTCGGCATGCAGCCCTCACAGTGGTTTCAGTTTGAAACCCCAGCTTTAAACATTTGAGTTTCAAGTTGACTGAATGCTTTAACTCGAGACGCATTTGTGACTTGGAGGTGCGTATTTCATTCCGTATTGCCTATTACTGCATGTTTTTTTCTGTTGTGTGTGTATGTACACGCGTGCTTAAGTATAACTTGCATTCTCGGTCGATGTCGTCATTGTGCTCATCGATTTCGACAATAACATATTGTTAGTACTGGATCTGGATGAGACGAATTCAAGTGAACTTTATCATCTTCGTGTCTTGGTTGGGCTAAATATCAGGACAATATTTATCACTTTGTTATGATGGACTTTGTCTCGTATATTAAAACCCACTGACCTGCTTCAGTCACATGGTAATGATATTCAGAACTAATCAAAGAAGGCGTAAATATTGATATGTCAAGTGTTAGAGCAGATATCAGGTTGGAGATTCTGCTAGTGTTAATGACTCATAGGTATTGCGTGTTAGTTGAGTTGTAAAAACATGTCAGGAGCTCATGTGACAGTGTACATCCACACTGTTGATAATTTTCTGTCATCATCGTTTCTCTTTAACTTCAGATGATCGATTATAGGCCCAACACTACATTTGGTATACGATTACAAACTTTTAGGGGAATCTCAATGCATTTGTTTGCAGTATGGTTTTTGTAGCAGCGGTGTTTACATGCTGAGGTTGCCCGCCTCATGCTTAACTTTCACTAGTCGCATGTCTCGACCTGTCCGGAAGGAAAATAAATTTTATGGAGATGTATATCCATAATTCGACAATGTGTATCTATAATTCCTCGATGTGTATCCATAATTCCTCGATGTGGATCACGGTGCCCTTTATTGGGGTGAAGGGAAGGGTAGTGGATATATGTGTCACATGTTGGGAGAAGGGAAGGATAGTGGATATATGTGTCACATGTTGGGAGAAGGGAAGGGTAGTGGATATATGTGTCACTTGTTGGGAGAAGGGAAGGAAAATGGATCTCGATGTGCCTTAAAGGGGAAGGGAAGGTTAATGGTTGTGTCACTGGTCTTACGGGAGGTGGGACCAAAATGCCTGCATCCTGAGTTGCCTCCAGTTGTCTTGACTAATGTCATGCCACTGGTCCAAGGTAGCTTGGGACCAGAGAGTGAGGCACAGTGTCTTCCTCACTATTATCCCGATACAGCGCATGTTACATCATCAAAACAAAACCGTATGTTGATGTGGCCATCATCATTTGCGATGGGCAACTAATAATAATTACACACGCATTAAAGAAAACTAAAGTCGGTTGTGCATGGGACTGGCAACCTGATCACATCAACAGAGTTGTAGAGAAACCACCACTGCAGGAGCACATCCATACTTTATCGTTGACTTCCTGCAATGAGACTAACTGGTAGGCGTGGTTTCTCCATCTCCTATTGATAAGGCAAAGAGGAGTACACTATACGCAATGACAGTAAAAACATAAGTCGCTGTGGTCGAGCCGTAAGACACTCGCCTCTTAAAGCGATGAACGGAAATGGAGGGAGGTCGAATCCTGCAAACTCCAAACTACCCCTGGTCTCAAGGAAGGTAGGACCACAATGCCTGCATCCTGAGTTACCACCAGTCGTCTTGACATGTCTTGCTACTGATCCAAGGTAGCTCGGGACCAGATAGTGAGCTTGATGACCGGCGCAGTTGCTCTCTCCTATAATCCTCATACAGCGCAAGTTACATCATCAAGACAAAACCGTTTGATGGTGTTGCCTTCATCGCTTGCGATAGACAACTAACTAAACACATATTTAGAATGTGCGTGCTCTGGCATTAGTATGCTATCTACGCGCGGTCACTCGATCTATATTTTCTGTCTGTCTCTCGGTCTCTTTCCCCCCTCACTCACACTCCATCTATCTCTCTCGCCCGGCTTGGTTGTCATCCATCATCCAGTATAGTTGTTGTCATCCATCACCCAGTATAGTTGTTGTCATCCATCACCCAGTATAGTTGTCATCCAGTATAGTTGTTGTCCATCATCCAGTATAGTTATTGTCATCAATGATCTGGTATAGTTGTTGTCATGCACGATCCGGTATAGTTTTTGTCATCCATGATCTGGTATAGTTGTTGTCATCCATGATCTGGTATAGTTGTTGTCATCTATGATCTGGTATAGTTGTTGTCATCCATGATCTGGTATAGTTGTTGTCATCCATGATCTGGTATAGTTGTTGTCATCCATGATCTGGTATAGTTGTTGTCATCCATGATCTGGTATAGTTGTTGTCATCCATGATCTGGTATAGTTGTTGTCATCTATGATCTGGTATAGTTGTTGTCATCCATGATTTTGTATAGTTATTGTCATCCATGATCTGGTATAGTTGTTGTCATCTATGATCTGGTATAGTTGTTGTCATCCATGATCTGGTATAGTTGTTGTCATCCATGATCTGGTATAGTTGTTGTCATCCATGATCTGGTATAGTTGTTGTCATCCATGATCTGGTATAGTTGTTGTCATCCATGATCTGGTATAGTTTTTGTCATCTATGATCTGGTATAGTTGTTGTCATCCATGATTTTGTATAGTTATTGTCATCCATGATCTGGTATAGTTGTTGTCATCCATGATCTGGTATAGTTGTTGTCATCTATGATCTGGTATAGTTGTTGTCATCTATGATCTGGTATAGTTGTTGTCATCCATGATTTGGTATAGTTGTTGAACGGCCTATTCTTCACTTGACAAGATTTTCTCTGGAAACCTGTTATCACTTCTTATATCCAGGAGTGTACCGAAGAAAGTGAACTTAAACCCTTCAGGTTACAGTGCAATTCTTCACTACTATGGGGATCACAGGTACTATCCACTCCGTGCTGGCTGGGCTGCTATTACACAACTTGTTTCCTGGTACACGCCGTGGACGTAAGGTGTGGCCTTGGTCACTATGTTTGCCCGACCCTCGCGCCCATCTGGGAATGTATGCTTGTCATACCTTCTCTGATAATAGTCATCAGTTACTCGTTTAATGGCAAGACAGAAGTGATCGCACAAGCCTGAACCGGGGAACGAAAGCCGTCAACCATTACAACTGAAGCCTACCATAGTTTATAATTATCCTTATCTCTCCAGTCCGTGAGGTTGCCAGTGTTGTAGTACCACTCTACTCGATCGCCTGCTTTCGGCTTGTTGCAGTACTCTTTCGGCCACAGAATCCACTATTAATTGATCTGAGTTTATTGTCGTGATGAAAGTCTTCTACAACCGCTTTCTTTGTGAGTTCCAGTTTGGTACATGTTTGCATATTTATTGAATTCTTTACTTGTCATATATGTCATGTCCTATACATTGCCACTTATTTTTCCTAGTTATGTACGTATTGGATGTTGTCCCGGTAAACACGATTTACCATCGGATTAAAACATCAATACTTTAGAGTGCATCGCGTTCAAGAGTTCAGGCATGGACGCCGAAACACTTTTTATGGCCTATATATCTTTGTATAATCCCAAGAAAACTGGTTGGAAAACCTTTACTGAACACCCTTCTTATATGCTTCATTTTATTTGGTATCTTGCTATTTATTGCATACTACCAATGAGAGATTATAAAAGTGTGAAACTTGCAATTAAGTTTCTCTTTTTATTAAAATGTCAAACTTGCAACTACGTTTCTCTTTAAAAAAAGAACAAAACAGCAGCTTATGTACGTGCAAGGAAGTGATCGTCAAACTGTATAAAGCTTTAGTTAGACCTAGATTGGAGTACTGTGTACAGGTGTGGAGTCCTTATCATAGAGGGGACATAAACATGCCAGAAAGAATACAAAAAAGAGCGACAAAGATGATAGTGGGATTCCAGAATTACAGTTATGAGGAACGACTCAGAAAAACCGGCCTACAGTGTCTTGAAGAGAGAAGAATTCGTGGTGACTTAATACAGGTTTATAAGATGATCAGAGGAATCGATAAATTAGACTATAATAATTTTTTTTAAATACAGCCACCTACAATAACACGAGGGCATAGCTACAAGCTGATTAAAGAGAGGTCCAGATTAGATATTAGGAAATATTTTTTTAGTCAGAGTGGTGTCTGCTTGGAATGCATTGCCAGGGGAGGTAGTGGAGGCAGGGACAGTTAATGCATTTAAGAATAAACTGGATGCGCACAGCTTTTAGAGCAAGGTGATGTAAATGTAACTGGTTGTATACAGACTCTGCAGGGTCTTCTAAACCAGTATAAAGACGTTAAGTTAAGTTAAGTGATTGGCCGAGTTAAGTAGCACTGAACTCGGAGCGATGTAGTTATAATAATAATTTTTGTATGAATTTGGCGTGGGGAAATACAGGTATGTTCTTTATGCCAGAATGAATCAAAAGATATCACGTTATTTTCCGTTCGATTTTTGCTTCATATTTAATTATAATCCTTGCGGGAGAGCCGAATCTGCTACCAGGAGCATCCGTTGGATTGTGGATTTCTGAATGACCCCTGTATTTGAAGGTTAGCTGGTAATATCAAATAAATAGATGTGAACCAGAAAGGATTACCTGCATGGAGGCCAAAAAAGATGCAGCCTCTCCAATGTTCAAAGACACCAGACCAATCATCTGTTAAAAATTATGGTAATCTAGAGAGGACACATCACATTAGACCAGGACTGTACTGTGTTTATGTATGGAGTCCTTGTCATATAGGGGATATAAGCATGCTGTAAATGATACAAAGAAGAGCGGCAAAACTGATAGTGGAATTCCGGAATTATAGTTAGGATGAAAGACTCGGAAAAACAGACCTAGATTGTCTTGGACAGAGAAGTATTCGAGGTGATTTAATACAGGTTTATAAGATAATCAAAGTACAGCCGTCTACGCGAACAAGACGGTACAGCTACAAATTAATTAAAGAAAGGTCCAGATCAGATTCTATGAATTTTATTTTTAGCAAGAGAGTGATGAATGTTTGAAATGCAATTACCACAGGAAATAGTGGAGACAGGGTCAGTTAATTAAAAGAATAGATTGGATGCGCCATAAAAAAACTAGAAGACTAAAAAAAGTAGATTTAAAATGGTCACCACATAAACAGAGGATACATTAACAACAGATAAATACGTAAAAAACCAAAGATAGTTGTATGCCACTCCGCCTGTTCCAGTTTTGTTTTATGGATGGGAATCATGGCCAATAACGAACAACCCAGAACAACTAGCTACAAGCCTCAGAAATGAGATTAACAAGAATTGACAAGGTCCACAATCAGACAATAGGATATGATCTCAAAGTTCAGCCCTTGAAGACGAGTGACGCAATCTAAACTCTAGTAAATTTGGTCAGTCTGCCAAATGAAATAAGATCAATTACTACGACATGCATTAGGGACAGCAACGCGCCATGTATCCAGGCCCGAAGACGACCCAAAGTCCGCTGGGATGACAGCAAAGAGCCATGTATCCAGACCCGAAGAGGACTCAAAGTCCGCTGGGGTGACAGTGAAGAGCCATGCAATTCCCCTGGTATGGCAGCAACGAGCCATGTATCCAGACCCGAAGACTGCCCAATGTATCCAGACCCGAAGACGACCCAAAGTCCGCTAGGATGACAGCTACGAGCCATGTATCCAGACCCGAAGACCACCCAAAGTCCGCTGGGATGACAGCCACGAGCCATGTATCCAGGCCCGAAGACGACCCAAAGTCCGTTGAGATGACAGCAAAGAGCCATGTATCCAGACCAGAAGACGACCCAAAGTCCGTTGTGATGACAACACGGAACAGTCTATAGGAGAACGTGATGTAGATGAGCCAGGCAAAGAGAAAGACAACAGATACACATTGTCTGGCACGCTCTCTTCTTCAAACCTCTACAAATCTGGCAAAGATGGCGCCATAACTGGCTGCGAGTCTGCATTTCTTTACTGTTTTGGATCATTGTGGATGCCGCCAGACCACGGATTTGCCTGAAATTCACACTAGTCGACGACTTACACTTGTGTTCACGAAAACGTGGAGTTGTTTTCCGTCTGGACTTGTTATTTCGTTCTTTTTTTGTGATTTCTTACATCCGTTTGTCCTGGTCTGGACGCCGGCTGAATGACACTACGCTTATACCTGTGACGTATTTCACGGGTTAGTTCTGCCGGTTCACCTTCACGAATTTGGCGTGTGGGAATTTTAGATGCTACTATGATAAACTGAATACAGCTGGGGAGAGATGCCAGAGTCACTCACACGCTGAGTGTTGTCCATACGACCTCTTGTGGTTATAAAAAAGGCACGACAAACTGCGTTAGATGCCTTCCCATCTTTCTACCCTGCGGGTTACATGTTTACGGAAAGGCTTCGGTGGTAACCCTGAGGCAATATCTGCATCCTATGCTATCTCCAGTCGTCTCGATGAATGTCTTGCCACTGGAACAAGGTAGCTTAGGCTCTGTGAGTGAGGTTGACAAAAGGCGCAGTCTCTTCCTCACTTTAATCCAATCACCGCGCAAGTCACCCATTTCAGCGGACACAGCAAGTGATACGACTGTCCACACGGCTGAACAAAGAGAGTGGTCTTCATCACTTGTGATGGATGGACACAGCAAGTGATACGACTGTCCACACGGATGGACACAGCAAGTGATACGACTGTCCACACGGCTGAACAAAGAGAGTGGTCTTCATCACTTGTGATGGATGGACACAGCAAGTGATACGACTGTCCACACGGCTGAACAAAGAGAGTGGTCTTCATCACGTGTGATGGATGGACACAGCAAGTGATACGACTGTCCACACGGCCTAACAAAGAGAGTGGTCTTCATCACTTGTGATGGATGGACACAGCAAGAGATACGACTGTCCACACGGCTGAACAAAGAGAGTGGTCTTCATCACTTGTGATGGATGGACACAGCAAGTGATACGACTGTCCACACGGCTGAACAAAGAGAGTGGTCTTCATCACTTGTGATGGATGGACACAGCAAGAGATACGACTGTCCACACGGCTGAACAAAGCGAGTGGTCTTCATCACTTGTGATGGATGGACACAGCAAGAGATACGACTGTCCACACGGCTGAACAAAGAGAGTGGATTTCATCACTTGTGATGGATGGACACAGCAAGTGATACGACTGTCCACACGGCTGAACAAAGAGAGTGGTCTTCATCACTTGTGATGGATGGACACAGCAAGTGATACGACTGTCCACACGGCTGAACAAAGAGAGTGGTCTTCATCACTTGTGATGGATGGACACAGCAAGTGATACGACTGTCCACACGGCTGAACAAAGAGAGTGGTCTTCATCACTTGTGATGGATGGACACAGCAAGTGATACGACTGTCCACACGGCTGAACAAAGAGAGTGGTCTTCATCACTTGTGATGGATGGACACAGCAAGTGATACGACTGTCCACACGGCTGAACAAAGAGGGTGGTCTTCATCACTTGTGATGAACAACTATTACACTCGTGTAGAAGAGGAGCGACTAAGTAAGTATTTAATTCTAATGGGAATTCCAGAACCATGGATCGTAGTTACCTCCAGGACAATCTGTGAGGACCAAGGACCAAAAAGGAGGCGAGACCACGAGAAATATAGTCTGGTGTTGTCTGTGTTAAATATCTACACCCAGGTGAAAAATAGGAGGGACTGAGTAAATGTCATTCCATACTAATCTATACATTGCTGTGTCATCCAATGACATACTGGGGTCTCGTATACAGAACGACATCATATATTCAACACGTCAAATACTATATATATATATAATTGTCCTGCCCTGATGAAAAACTAAGGCTCATTGGCATGTCACTAGTGCAGTAGTAACTAAAGTTGACTTTCAAATGACCAAGCGCCTTAAAGTAGACACCAATACACAGTTTTCTCTTCAAACATTTAGCGAGATTAATCATTTCTCCAAGCACCACAAACGACTCGTGAAATCTTGTCACCAAAGTCGTGATGAAAGTCAAACCCACAGCTGTCTAAGACGCAAATGAAGCCAGTCATTGTAGTCTGATTGTCAACGTTGCATATCTACAGCATCACCTTTCACATCTACACTCCTGCCTTTCGTTTCGGAACAATGCATCGCTTTCACTTTAGTGTTTATCAATACTTTAACTAATTTCTTTAAGCAGAAACGGATATTATGACCAAGAATCTCGGTTTGAATGTCACATTCGCGTGTATACGTTGAGGATATACTAATCAACAATAATTCTTTTTCTTCATCGTTCTTTCTCAAACTCCCGCTACGTGGGGACGGCGTGGCCTAGTGGTTACACCGAAGGTGCTGGGTTAGATCCCCATCACAGCACCGGCCGTTACCCCGGTGAAGCAAACCCTTAGAACATGCAGGAGGAAGCAGACCCTTACATAAAATGCATGCTGGTCGGATGCACCGGGCCGACAGGGGCAAAATAAAAACCACAGTGCAACGCACAACCGCCTTGGGGATTAGAGAAATAAGGCGAACGCAAAAAATAAAACACACAAAAAAACTCCCGCTACCAATCCCTGAAAAGGGCTATTGAAGTAGTATAATGTAGTCTGGAGAACGAAATGCGCTGTGCCGTAGTTTACAGTCTGGCTGCTATATTCGGTCCGTCTTCCGCATGACATTATTCGAGGTTATTATCATACATCCAAATAAGGATAGTCACATCCACTATTGTTTCCATGTGGTGGGGCTGGCTGTCAACCTTTCTGTTTGGGTACAACTTATTAAACGGTTTAATGTACTATAGTAAGGTACTATCTACTAGTCAATGCTCCGGTACAAAGGAATGTCAATGGCAAGCGGAGATGAATTCAATCTGGATATCATTGCAGGCAACAATGGATTGTCGATTCATATGTGCCAGCTCAATCAATACTTGAGAAGGGGGCGGGGCCAAGCGATTTGCGGCACTGCTCAGAAGCGAAACGTGCGTGTGTTCAGATTCATGAAGTAACAGTGGAATCCCCATGGGAAGTTAACCTAATAAAATGGTGTGCTTAATTTGGATGCCCTGAGCCGTTAGGCGCATTGAATTACACATTTTGATTACGCAGTCACAGAGACGGCGTGTAGTTCTTGCTGGAAGCTATTCCACACCGATTAAATAGAATGGCAGGCAGCGGTCGTATCAGTGTTTTATTTCATAGTCACTGATTCGTCTTGTGTTCTAAATTGTTGATAGCGAGAAGAGGGGGTGCGAGGGAGGGTAACGGAAACATTGATGAAAGGACGGCTGAGACACTAAGCTGAATATATGTTGAGTGATGAGTTATGAATGTTGAGTGATGAGTTATGAATGTTGAGTGATGAGTTATGAATGTTGAGTGATGAGTTATGAATGTTGAGTGATGAGTTATGAATGTTGAGTGATGAGTTATGAATGTAGAGTGATGAGTTATGAATGTTGAGTGATGAGTTATGAATGTTGAGTGATGAGTTATGAATGTTGAGTGATGAGTTATGAATGTTGAGTGATGAGTTATGAATGTTGAGACACTAAGCGGAATGTGTGATGAGTTATGGATACTGAAACTCTTAGATATAGTGTCTGCGTTACATGCATGGTCTAGTGGTTTAAACAAATACAAGCTTGACCTTACGGAGAAATAAACAACAGAACAAGCCAATAGTTGTAGGTCTCATTTCTCGCACATAAAATGTCAGTTCTGCAATCCCTCACGAATGATAAACTACCAGCGTTTAATAAAAATCTATTCGAATTAAAGTCAAAAGAAGTTTAGTGCTGGGGTAACGGGAGCAGTCAATATAGCAAAAGAGGGTGTAACACGAGAAAAACAAAGAAACCAATCACCTTCCAGTAACAGAAGACCCGGATCCAAACCATAAGGAAAGTAGGTCAAACCAGGGGCAACAATCACTGTTTTGATGGAGCAGAACAGCTGATCCTGTTCCACACAGAACATAACAGATTGAATAGCCACTTACACTAAAATGGACCTTATCACCCATGTGCACGTGCATATAAGCAGCACAGACAGCCGAGCTAACTCTACAAGTCTGCTATATGCTTAAGGCAACTGCGCACTGAGACTGGTCTACGGAGACGAACTTTCACATACAGTTATGTAGGAGCCGTGAACAGTTCAGTCCAAGTCGTTCGTATTTGATAGTGATTATATTTACCATAGCTGCGATCAATTCGTTATAACGCTGGGGGCGTGGTCATCAGATTGAGAGACACTACATGACGATACATATAACAAGTCTTCTTAGTCACGTGACACCAAACGTCAATGCCTGTAGCTGAATTAATGCTTTCATACTAAGGTCTATACCAGGGTTTGTCGATGATGTGGCTTATGACAGATATGAGAACCTGAAAAATACAAAGGATAAAACATTGTGCGGAAAACGACTTGTCAGTGAAGAGGAAAGAGAGAGAGAGAGAGAGCGCGAACAGTCAACATAATATTATTTGCAGCAGTGAACTTTGTTCCCCATCAAACAGCAAACATAATAATTTGAGGAAGGGAGACAGTTTGTCATCAATCAGGTTCTGTTAAAGCTTACTTGCTGTTTGTCGGACCGGACCGGAAGAATCCAATCCATGATGATCAAAGGAAAGATGTTTTGTTTGTGTGTAACTCCCAGGTTCATTACGAGACACATTTTGTTAAGTAGCCACGGTAATGACGGGTCGCTGTTTATCTGTAGATCTCTGGATGTTTCATTACGCACTTGTTTAAATAGTGATAGGCATCGGACTTCGTTATCGGCGCTAATTTATGTTTATTGAGCGGCTTATGTCATGTAGCTGATAACTGGGGGGGGGGGGGGGGGGGAGAAAAAAAGATATTCATAAAAGGAAGGTCGTAAGGGCAAACTATATTGAGTGCTAGACCGCGTATCCTGAAGCTTGTATATGGAGTGCTAGACCGCGTATACTGAAGCTTGTAGATTGAGTGCTAGACCGCGTATACTGAAGCTTGTAGATTGAGTGCTAGACCGCGTATACTGAAGCTTGTAGATTGAGTGCTAGACCGCGTATACTGAAGCTTGTAGATTGTGCTTCTTCATATCATGTTTGGTCTGGTAGTCTAATGGTTTATTTTGACAGGACGGATTGATAACAGGAAGGAAAGATTACGCCCACTTCGTCCTACCGATCGCGCAGCTCAAGGTTCGTAAGGGGCGGTAATGGCGTTTGATTTGTAATATATCGTGTAAAACAAATACCATCTTAAGACAATTAAGCGACATAACTCTACAATATGACCCACATTTAAATATATCGTATACTGATCAGGAGAACGTTTTTGATAGGAATACACTCTGTTCAATATTATAGGACTGTGGACTACAAGGTCAACTATTAGATACGTAACACAGGACATTGTATCGTATTAATACAAATGTAATAAGAAGAACTGATAGTCACCAATGCTTTTAAAATAAATATAGGCGTACGACTATGATGTGTGTTTTATCATTGAGAGGTGAACAACACTCATTACGTAAAGTACTCTTTACAAACGATCTGTATCTTGATGTCTTCGTCCGCCACGTTCGTTTTCAGTCTCCCACTACCAAGCCCTGAACAGGGCTTTGCAAGTAGCAGGATGCAATCCGGAGAACGGAATGCGATGTGTCGTGAGTTCACAGATTGACTGCGATATTTCACCTTTCGGTCAGATACATCCGTCTTAAGGCTAATAAACGAGGACAAAGCTAGAGGCTGCACAATCTTAGGCATGCACTAAGTACAATATGATGATTAGCACATCAAAGTCGGAAACTTTGAAGGTTAGCAGAACACTGGGTCCACTTAACATAAGTGTAGACAGACAAGCTACGTAGGTCTAAGAGTCCAAATACACGGGATGATTGAACTATTTTGTGTTCAGTACATGGAAGGCTTCATCGAGAAATTGAAACTAGTTATCAGAACGGGTCTATTCTGACCCATTAGCTGTCATCTCTGCTTAAACAGAAAAAACAGCAACGTCGTTAAAAAAAAAGCAACTGATAATAAACGGTAAATTTATACAAGTTCTGCGCTACAATTGTCAAACCTGGTCCTTGTCGAAGGCAAAGGAGATATACATTACAATTTGTAAAATGGAATGTTTAAGAAAAGTCATCCGTGTCGCCAGATGAGATATGAAAAAAATTATAATATTCTAAATACGGTAAGAACTGTCCCTTTAGAAGTCAGTCATCCATGTCACCAGAAGAAATAAATGAATTGATGATATTCGAAATTCGGTAAGAACTGCCCCTTGAGAAGTCAGTCATCCATGTCACCAGAAGAAATCAAATGAATTGATGATATTCGAAATTCGGTAAGAACTGCCCCTTGAGAAGTCACCCGTGTCACCATAAGAAATCAAATGAAATGATGATATTCGAAATTCGGTAAGAACTGCCCTTGAGAAGTCACCCGTGTCACCAGAAGAAATCAAATGAAATTATGATATTTGAAATGCAGTGAGAACTGCTCCTTGTGTCGAATACATTTCCAGCCAGAACATACGATGGTTCGGTCATCTGACGCAAATACAACCAGATGAGCTACCACTGCGTGGTTAAAACACAAGAAGATCTGGTTACAGGGCGCGACGAATCTACGTGGAAGATGGATAGGTGACAAGAGAAATAACACCACTAGCTTACAACAGCCGTCTCAGCACATTTGGCTGTCTCCCCAAGACCCATAACGGCGAATGTGCATGGACAAGCTAAGCAAGAAACAAATACGCCGTCTCAGCAAAAACAAATACGTCGTCTCAGCAAAAACAAATACGCCGTCTCATCAAAAACAAATACGCCGTCTCAGCAAAAACAAATACGCCGTCTCAGCAAAAACAAATACGCCGTCTCAGCAAAAACAAATACGCCGTCTCAGCAAAAAACAAATACGCCGTCTCAGCAAAAACAAATACGCCGTCTCAGCAAAAACAAATACGCCGTCTCAGCAAAAACAAAAACTAGTGCTTGCGGAACCGGGTCTGAGTTCAGTGGGGAGCCACGCGTCTTGAGCAGGAAACAAAGGTACAAGAGTGCATAGCTAGAAGGAAGTACACGGCACAGTTAATAAACACCTTTGTTTTGCCCTTGTAATATTCATGAACTGGTGTAAAGTTCTGTTTCTGATATTGTACTTGGCACACTAATACTCATGTGTCAGGTGTTGGCCACAGTTGTTAGAAGCTCGACGTTTAGTCAAAACTTCTTTGTTCTGTTAACAATCATTGCATTCCGACATGCCCATAGTTTCTTAGTCTCTATCAGTGAATAGCAAAAAGCTTAAACACGTTTTGCAGTAGCTTGCTGATTGTACACACTCTTGTTTCGCCCCTGAGGCGTTGCACTCTTCTGGACCACAGTTATGATTTTGTTGTTGTGATTGCCCACAATGAGGCGGTTCACTCTTTTGTGCGCCCTGAAAAGGACGTTTAGTGGCGGGTTGCAGCAGCTTTCCCCACATCCCGAGCGACCTGATGAAGGCGGGCAGGGTCTTCCAGGCGGTTGTGCTATGCTCGGCTTCATCTGCGTGTCGCTCACTGCCACGAGGGTCACGTCGATCTCAAACCTCATTAGCCAGACTGCCAAGTATATCAGTTCGTTTCCAGGAAGTCGAGATGGGGGTCTTGGCTTGTATATTTCCCCTGACCCTGGCTAAGATGCCTGACCGGTACGTTTAGCCTGACCAGACGCTAGTCTTCCTCCCTGACCATGCGTTTAAAGCGTGTATAGGTCGTTTATCAATTGCAGTGTCTTCATCCAAGAGGCGCTCGTTGAGCCGAGGTGAACTGTTATATAAAGTCATACATGATTTAATTAGCGCCTTGTCTTTGTAATCTTGTCTATTTTTCATTCCATTTGCGTTTTGTAACATAAATGGAAGTGCAGATATCCCATTCTTTCCTCTCCAGTAAAGGGACCATGGACTCCATTCGGGGATGTCCTAGTAGAAGTCGAATATTGTCTTGTCATCTGTCTGGCTGCCTATTCTGGCCTGTTTCACATTTCAGCGATCGTCTATACATGTCATGTTGTGGTTGCAATACCAATGGTGTAAATGGGCCCACTGCCACGCGGAGATTATGTCGTATGGGAAGACAAACATGCAGTCCCCAACCTCTCTGAGGTAGATGACGGTTAGTGTGAAAGAGACGAGATTAAGCCCACTGCCCAAACCGAGCGTATGTCGTAAGGGCAAACTAAGTGCAATCTTTCCCAACTCATGACTTTGTACTCTCCGACTCTCACACAAGCCATAAGCTTACTGGATTTGAAAGTAAACTCTGGATTGAACCAATACACGAAATATGACACCTGAAATTTAAAAATATTTGTACATTTCCGTAACCGGATTTTTATGGTACATTTATTTAACCGACTTTATTCCCCCTGTGTAGAAAACATATTTGCATTAAAAACTTAGTACAGGTGAGAGCAATCACACAAGCACCTGTGTTTGTGGACGACACTCCTAGTATTTCATTTCCAGTGTAACTGTTTTTGTTAGTTGTTGTTTCACCCTGACCTTGACTTGCATGTTTAATGTTCAAGTTCAGGCAGTCTTATCTTTTTCGTCCGATATTTCACTTAAACATTTTATCACTTCTAGAAGAGCTAAAAGATCATACAACCATGCGCCCCCTCCCCCCCCCCTCTCTCTCTCTCTTCTCTCTCTCTCTCTCTCTCTCTCTCTCTCTCTCTCTCTCTCTCTCTCTTTGTGTCGGGTTTTGGTCTCAGACATCTGAAATCGTGGATCGTGCAATCTAATGGTCCATTTTATTCATCGGAAGAGAAACGAATGTATTGCTTGAATCACTCAATGAAGACACACATTGCTTAGAGTTATTCTTCTCGTTCGCCATCCTTTTTCCGGTTAAGTCTACACGTGAAGCCCAGTTCTCTGGATAAAAGTTGCCGAAGTGAAGAGTTCTTCGAGGCTTCGTTGGTATTCACGGGTGCAGTCGTTGTGATGGTTTTCTGATACATCCGCGATAGACGGACGTACTTTGAATTTGTTTATGTTCTGCTACAGCTGGCCCCTTTACACGAATCCTGTATCTCAGCATTTGCAGTAACGGTCTCAATAGCAATGGTTTTACATGCTAGCCTCGAAAACAACCCTCTTTAGTCACATTTTGCAACATCTTTGGAATGTGGTTTTATTCTCTTCAACCCACTCGAGTGGTTTGATTGTAAGTCATTTTTAACTTCGTGCAAAACAAATCGTCCCTGGTTATGCGTGCTTGTCTTTCCCGTCCCTAGTTATGTCTGCTTGCCCTCCCCGTCCTAGTTATGCGTGCTTGCCCTCCCCGTCCCTAGTTATGCGTGCTTGCCCTCCCCGTCCCTAGTTATGCGTGCTTGTCTTTCCCGTCCTAGTTATGCGTGCTTGCCCTCCCCGTCCCTAGTTATGCGTGCTTGCCCTCCCTGTCCCTAGTTATGCTTGCTTGTCTTTCCCGTCCTAGTTATGCGTGCTTGTCTTTCCCGTCCTAGTTATGTCTGCTTGCCCTTCCCGTCCCTAGTTATGCGTGCTTGTCTTTCCCGTCCCTAGTTATGCGTGCTTGTCTTTCCCGTCCTTAGTTATGCGTGCTTGCCCTCCCCGTCCCTAGTTATGCGTGCTTGCCCTCCCCGTCCCTAGTTATGCGTGCTTGTCTTTCCCGTCCTAGTTATGCGTGCTTGCCCTCCCCGTCCCTAGTTATGCGTGCTTGCCCTCCCCGTCCCTAGTTATGCGTGCTTATCTTTCCCGTCCTAGTTATGCGTGCTTGTCTTTCCCGTCCCTAGTTATGTCTGCTTGCCCTCCCCGTCCCTAGTTATGCGTGCTTGTTTTTCCCGTCCCTAGTTATGTCTGCTTGCCCTCCCTGTCCCTAGTTATGCGTGCTTGTCTTTCCCGTCCTAGTTATGCGTGCTTGTCTTTCCCATCCTAGTTATGTCTGCTTGCCCTCCCCGTCCCTAGTTATGCGTGCTTGTCTTTCCCGTCCCTAGTTATGCGTGCTTGTCTTTCCCGTCCTTAGTTATGCGTGCTTGTCTTTCCCGTCCTTAGTTATGCGTGCTTGTCTTTCCCGTCTTAGTTATGTCTGCTTGCCCTCCCCGTCCCTAGTTATGCGTGCTTGTCCTTCCCGTCCCTAGTTATGCGTGCTTGTCTTTCCAGTCCCTAGTTATGCATGCTTGTCTTTTCCGTCCCTAGTTATGCGTGCTTGTCTTTCCCGTCCCTAGTTATGCGTGCTTGTCTTTCCCGTCCCTGGTTATGCGTGCTTGTCTTTCCCGTCCCTGGTTATGCGTGCTTGTCTTTCCCGTCCCTGGTTATGCGTGCTTGTCTTTCCCGTCCCTGGTTATGCGTGCTTGTCTTTCCCGTCCTTGTTATGCGTGCTTGTCTTTCCCGTCCTGGTTATGTCTGCTTGCCTTTCCCGTCCTGGTTATGTGTGCTTGTCTTTCCCGTCCCTAGTTATGTGTGCTTGCCTCCCCGTCCTAGTTATGCGTGCTTGTCTTTCCCGTCCCTGGTTATGCGTGCTTGATTTCCCGTCCCTGGTTATGAATGCTTGCCTCCCCGTCCTGGTTATGTGTACTTGCCTTTCCCGTCCTAGTTATGTCCGCTTGCCTTCCCGGTACACATCGTATAGGATGAATAATTAAAAGAACCACAACAGTCACACAGGCTCTGACTTCCCTATGGAAACACAACAGTCACACAGGCTCTGACTTCCCTATGGAAACACAACAGTCACACAGGCTCTGACTTCCCTATGGAAACACAACAGTCACACAGGCTCTGACTTCCCTATGGAAACACAACAGTTACGCAGGCTCTGACTTCCCTATGGAAACACAACAGTCACACAGGCTTTGACTTCCCTATGGAAACACAACAGTCACGCAGGCTCTGGAAACGGTGCAAATCATATCTCCTCCTTTCTATTCCCGAGAAAACGAGAAGTTTAACTTATTTATTACTGTATAATACCTGAGGTATTGTTCTAGAGCTTTCTCTCTAACTCAGAACGCTTCTCCAACTCAACAGACCTGTTGGTCTGTGTGAATGACGGAATGTACAAACCATGCGTTGGAGAGTCTTCTATTCTAGATAAGTTAAATCGCAATATTCGTTGTATTTTGTTTCATGCTTCAATTGTGTCAGTGGTCATTTGATGGTCCCTGTCACACTGTCTCTCTCTGTCACACTGTCTCTCTCTGTAACAATGACTTTCAAATGTCGTGTACGAGAACAAATGTATGAATATGAATCTTGGGACATCAATTGAAGGGACAGAACTGTTGTTTACAAAAGAGTTAACAAACTGAAAGAAGTGGAGACAAAACCTGGCGATGTGAGATCCCATATTATTTAGAACATTTGGGGAGAGGAGACTAAAGTCCCGGGTCTGACAAAGCGTACTGAACATTCAGTGTTAGTTAGGGACAGGTGAATACACTGACAAGGCCTCACTTCGCTGTCATGGGTTCTCCCTGGAAGCAGGCTGTTTCATCGCTATCTGGATAACTAGATGTGAATCGACGTGATCCCCATAGTAGTGAGGGAAACGCAGATAAAGCAAAGCATATCACCACAGCCTGGAGGACTCCGGCATCACATTCACCAGAATGCTCGTGATGTTAGGAAAACTACCGTAACTCACTATTTAACGCCATTTTCCTAGCACACAAAAGAGTAATCGTACTAGTCGTGTGCATTCAAAACATTTAGAACATTTTTGGATCAGCAGTGTCCTTCCGGTGTCGTGGTAAAATAATACAAGGGTGAGTGCACTTAGGTTGTGATGGGAGTTTGCTCCCATTTTGACAACAGAGGTTAGCGGCCTGACCTTGACCCCCAATGTACAAGAATAGATTCATGAAACAGCTTTGATAAGATCAATGGAATATATACATGGCACGCGTGAGGTAATCTCGCCATTGAAATTGTTATTATTTCGAAGCTGTTAGTGTGCTTTGTATAACTGTGTGGCCACACGTCAGATACACTCTATACAGCTGCACGCCAGATACCGACTACAGATACACACGGAAGATACACTCTATACAGCTGCACGCCAGATACCGACTTCACATTCACACGTCAGATACACTTTATACAGCTGCTCGCCAGATACCGACTACAGATCCACACGTCAGATACACTTTATACAGCTGCTCGCCAGATATCGACTACAAATCCACACGTCAGATACACTCTATACAGCTGCAGGCCAGATACCGACTACAGTTCCACATGTCAGATACATTCTATACAGCTTCACGCCAGAAACCGACTACAGATCCACATGTCAGAAGGCTCTATACAGCTGCAGGCCAGATACCGACTACAGATCCACACGTCAGATACATTCTATACAGCTTCACGCCAGAAACCGACTACAGATCCACATGTCAGAAGGCTCTATACAGCTGCACGCCAGATACCGACTACAGATCCACACGTGAGATACACTATATACAGCTGCACGCCAGATACCGACTACAGATCCACACGTTAGATACACAGTCGCGCGTCAAATATGGACTTCATTCGCACACATCAGATAACTACACATCCACACGTCAATCACAGACTACACACTCGCACATCAGATACACTCTACACATCACCAAGTTAGATACACACTACTAACTACACAATAAATACACTCTGCACAGGCACGTATCAAATAAAGACTACACACTCACAAGTCAGATACACTCTACACATATACAGCGTCACGTTAGATACACAGCCACACGTCAAATAAACACTACACAATGTCACGTCAGAGACACACTACACAGTCACTCACACATGTCAGATAAACACTACACAACGTCGCGTCAGAGACATACTATACAGTCACACACATCAGATACACACTACATACGTCAGATACACACTACACAATCACACACGTCAGATACACAGTCACACACGTCAGATACACACTACACAGTCACACATGTCAGATGCACACTACACACGTCAGATACACACTATACAGTCACACACGTCAGATACACACTACACAGTCACACACGTCAGATACACACTACACAGTCACACACGTCAGATACACGTTACAGTCACACACATCAGATACACGTTACACAGTCACACACGTCAGATACACGTTACACAGTCACACACGTCAGATACACACTACACAGTCACACACGTCAGATACACACTACACAGTCACACACGTCAGATACACGTTACACAGTCACACACGTCAGATACACGTTACACAGTCACACACGTCAGATACACGTTACACAGTCACACACGTCAAATACACGTTATACAGTCACACACGTTGTTGCTGTTGTTGTTATTATTCAATAGCTGCTGAGCAAGCTTGCTCTTGGCAGCCCAATGCCATTCTAATATGTATGCAGGTCTTCTTCAATTGAGTCATTGATCCGTACAGTGTGTTGGTAATTGTCGGCAGTGCTTGCAAGAATCTTTTCCTTATGCCCGCAAGCGCCTTGCAACTCAATGAGTAGATGTCGAACTGTTTCATCAGGACGAGCGCAATGTCTGCACAAGGGCAGGTGCTGGGGATTGATGCGGTTCAAATGGCTATTGACTCTGGTATGTCCTGTTCAGAACTGAAAGATGAGACTTTTATCTCTTCTATGTAGTTTATGTATGTCATCGCTACTTTTTAGCTGTGACATTTCGCTAAATACGCTGCGACCTGTTGTTCCCGTTGCCCACCTGTTCATCCAGATTTCCCGTGTATTATTCTTAATAATTCGCGTGACTGTGTGGGTACTGCAGGGTCTATCCAATTGTTGTTTTGAAGCTCCTGTTTTTGCCAATCTGTCACCCATCTCGTTCCCTAGTAGCCCACTATGTCCAGGGATCCATTGCCAGGTGACATATTTAAGGAATGCACCTTTGACAGGCGTGACAGGTTGAAATACCTTGCAGTGACATTTGAGCGCAGTCTCCTATAATTGCCATGTTGACCACACCATACAAAGATGTAAGCGACTCGACTCCTGTTCATCCCATTTCGTTGATTATCGATTACGGACTGGGCATCCCCACACTATCAAGAACACAGTGTGAAAGGTTGGAACGCATCCAGAATGAAGGTATGCGACTGGTTCTGGGCTGCACTAGAGATACCCCGATTGTGATGATGCGGTACATGTTGGGATTGTTATCAGTGACATCCAGACTTAAACTGGCACAAGTTAAAGCATATATGCATGTCACCAGAGACACGCGGCACCCTCTGTGCAGTAGTATCCCAGATATCAAGGGATCAAGAATAAAGAGAGGGGCGTCATGGATGGCACATACAGAGAAAACAATCGGACATGTCTCCCCAACTGAGACGTGACCACTAGCGAGAAGACTATCATAGGTTCTTGTGTGCTGTCCAGCTAAGTACATGATTTGACCCATTTACGTGATCCTGTCTATTTGATGTATTTATCCCTTCCTCTGTGGTTTGGTAGCTCACATTTTTGTTGTTTGTTGTCCCCGATGAAGGCCTTTAGATCCAATCGTAGCGTTCGTTTAGGTTTTCACCTTAGCGCAGTATTTAGCTGTCAATTAACGCTATGTTTGTTAGCTCTAATTCTGCTGACTTTTGTCCAATTCTTGCTCCAGATTTCACATCTTTGCCATTGTTTTCTCCTTGCAATTAGTGGGTATATCATCATCATGCGCCATGCCATAGGCGATAATATATCGTTACAATCTGTCGTCCCTAGAGCTGTTGATGGGCCCTACTGCCTTCCAGTCCATGGTATTTCACTGCCGTCACCTTATCTCTGTATCATCCCTCAACTATCGCTCGTGTTGTCGGTATGCTTCAACCTCATCTCGCATTATTCATTGATTTGTTTTTTTCCCCTTCTAGTGAGGCATATAGCCACAACTACAGGTGCTTTTACCACACACAACCCTCTGTAGTCGCCTTTTACGACACGCTTGAATAATTACACTGGCCTTACTCTTTAAAACCAGGGTGCCGCACGAGCGCTTCTCATATGCAAACGTGTCAATTAATTCTGTAACCAGCTGACATCCGCAACATGAAACACATAGCCCAATCAAGAACAGAATATTGTTTTCCCCCATCCGGAGCTAATTATGAATTCCACGGACATGGGAAGTTTGCACTGAACTCCATGAACATGCAATTTGTCACGTGTAATTCGTTCAAATACCCGTAGGACAACCAGAACTATTTCTTGTCGCGCAGTAGTCCAGATATGGCACGGTCCAAGTACCGTAACATAACTACGTATTGCTCGTGTGTTTACGTGCGGTGTAACACGGCGCGAATCATCCGCACATGTGTAGATACGTGCGCGCAGTAAGACAATACATGCTAACTTATTGAGATAACACATACACACGGCGCGAATAGAACGCACATGTGTAGACATATGTTCGCAGTGTGGCTAACTTATTCGCCTCTGGTGGTTACCTTTTCCGTGAAGTTACTAGCACTTTAGCTTGACTGTTTCAGTAATCGTTTTAAAACAATAACTTGTACACTAACTTGTAAATCGTCTGCTTCTCACGACAAAGGTTTGAGTTCGATTTCATTTATTGTCACGCTCCAACCCAACCAGCTCTGAATGGTATATGACCTGCTGTTGGGATAAGAATGCCCACCCTATCTCTAAAAAAGCAGAGACCAACAGCAACGAAGCCTTTAACACTTCATCCACGACAGCAATGTACTATGGGACTATCTTTACATTAAGCGAATGCATCTGTAAATTGAGCATTTCTTGAAGTTTGTGTAAATTGAGCTTCTCTTGAAATTTGTGTAAATTGAACATTTCTTGAACTTTGTGTAAATTGAACATTTCTTGAACTTTGTGTAAATTGAGCATTTCTTGAAGTTTCTGTACGTTGAACATTTCTTGAACTTTGTGTAAATTGAGCATTTCTTGAAGTTTGTGTAAATTGAACATTTCTTGAACTTTGTGTAAATTGAACATTTCTTGAAGTTTATGTACATTGAGTATTCATGGAAGTTTCTGTAACAATTTTGTTAAACGGGTTTGAATTAATAACCCTGCATCTCGAACCTGGATGATCGACGTGCACACGATAGTCTCTCCTCGTGAGGATCACGAGACAGCATTGTGACTACACTCAAGTCCTCCCTCCCATTAAGTTGGAGTACAGCTATAAACGACTCGTCTTTGTATACGAATAATACTGCGTATCGTCATCGTTACAATGACCCACCACCTTGTTAAAAAACAAACAAAAAACTGGGGTAGTCAAGGGGTTTTGAAGGCTGAGTACTACAGACCGCTTCACCACTGCTGTCGTCACGTCGTGTGCTGGCTATGTCTCTTTATTTCACCCCCAACAGAAAAACAACAAATGCCATACCGGGGATTCGAACCGCTGCCCTCCTTGTCGGCAGGCAGGCCTCGAAACCATTCGGCCACGCGCTCCTCACCCTGTACCGAGAAGAAAGTCGAGGATATATTTTAAAAGAAAGGGTAAGATAGAAAACCATCAAGACGCGCCGAGAATCGAACCTGCTGCCATATTCTTTCACTCACATAAGCTAGTGGTGCACAACTTGGGGATCACGATCAACTGTTGACGAGTGGCTATTTGTAGAATATGTATATTGAAATATGGCTTACCATTTATTTCATGTTTATAGTGGTATGTGTTGATCTTCATGTTTGAATCTACTGGTGATGCGTCTTAACTCTTTGCGACGTTTATAGTGGTATGTGTTGATCTTCATGTTTGAATCTACTGGTGATGCGTCTTAACTCTTTGTGACGTTTATAGTGGTATGTGTTGATCTTCATGTTTGAATCTACTGGTGATGCGTCTTAACTCTTTGTGACGTTTATAGTGGTATGTGTTGATCTTCATGTTTGAATCTACTGGTGATGCGTCTTAACTCTTTGCGACGTTTATAGTGGTATGTGTGATCTTCATGTTTGAATCTACTGGTGATGCGTCTTAACTCTTTGCGACGTTTATAGTGGTATGTGTGATCCTCATGTTTGAATCTACTGGTGATGTGTCTTAACTCTTTGTGACGTTTATAGTGGTATGTGTGATCTTCATGTTTGAATCTACTGGTGATGCGTCTTAACTCTTTGCGACGTTTATAGTGGTATGTGTGATCTTCATGTTTGAATCTACTGGTGATGTGTCTTAACTCTTTGCGACGTTTATAGTGGTATGTGTTGATCTTCATGTTTGAATCTACTGGTGATGCGTCTTAACTCTTTGCGACGTTTATAGTGGTATGTGTTGATCTTCATGTTTGAATCTACTGGCGATGCGTCTTAACTCTTTGCGACGTTTATAGCGGTATGTGTGATCTTCATGTTTGAGTCTACTGGTCATGCGTCTTAACTCTTTGCGACGTTTATAGTGGTATGTGTGATGAATCTACTGGTGATGCGTATTAACTCTTGGCGACGTTTCTGTGGGGGAAGGTTACAGCGGCTCTTTTTTTCTCGAGGGGTAACGAAGAAACAATTACCTGTGCTCTCTCGGGTAGTGCAATGAGATGCTTTTCAGTAAACTCACAATGGTACCAGTTTAGAGAAGACAATATCGATCCCAATCTCGTTGGTCATTCTTCTAAAACTGTTTTCAGGAGTGCGACATACACGAGACCTGTGGCCAGTATGTTTCACCTGATCTTGGCTCCTGCATAGTTCTTAGTCGACCTGTACCTCTGCCGTGCAATTGGAAACATACTGTAACAGCAGTCTTATCAATGATATGGGAATCATCACTGTGACTCTCATAGTGGTGATGATCCTGTTAAGAAGCTTAGCATTGCACTACAGCGAGGAGAAGCTCTATAAACTTTTTAGTACACTTTGAGACAACACACCCACTACAGGTGACAATTCGTTAGGAGTAGGGTATCATGTATACGTGTTCAGGAAATGCGTCAGTTAGCGAGAGTTGGCCCGCAGATCTGGCGTGGGTGTGAAAGGA
This sequence comes from Ariolimax columbianus, assembly GCA_036924085.1. Taxonomy (NCBI): domain Eukaryota; kingdom Metazoa; phylum Mollusca; class Gastropoda; order Stylommatophora; family Arionidae; genus Ariolimax; species Ariolimax columbianus. Next base: position 81,157,279 of record JAVGWX010000011.1, on the reverse strand, counting down.
TATCAATGACGCGGATCGCGTGACTGAAAACACGATCGGAAACTTTATCCGGGAATTGCGCTGTGTACGATCACCTTACTTCTGGTGAAAGTGCGACCCATTTAACCACAGATACGTTTTGTAGGTTATTTCGGGGCATGCTAGCCCGTGTGTAGATGCATGTGTGTTGTCTGTTTTCGATGTATGATTTGTCTTATTTTGATGTGTGTGTATGACTGACATCGAAGACTGTTTCCTCTCAAATAAAATGCCACCTTTGCCAGACAGGCACATGCGATAAAGGTTCTCTACAATGTGCTGTCCATGAATTCTATTGTTGAATTTGTCCTTTATCCTGATTTGAAATTGTCCAGAATCTTCCTGCTTAGTCGAACTGTTTTCCCATGTTGTTAAAATGGATGCTAGTCCTCTTCACCTTATACCACCTCCCACCTCTAACCCTCCCACCTCTAACCCTCCCACCACCATCTGCTCCCTTCAAACAGAAAATTAGATTATCTTGTTGCTGACATGCGTAATAAGCTTACATTTGTACATTGGTTCCAGAATTAGTCTTCTTATATATCCATGTAATTCGTCGTGTTCGTTTGCTAAAGACACGTGCCCTCCGATGATCTTCTTGGTCGTTTGTTCATTGTCCGGGTTTCGCTTAGATTGGCGGCATATATAACCACTGAGTGTTTTATAGAGAGCAGACATGACAGCATCGCTTCAGATGGCACGGCCGAGATGGGCTGGGCGTCTTACGTGCAAGTCAGACACAAAACTGTCGAAGAGACTTGAACGGTGAACTCAGAAAAGGCTGACGAAAAATAGGTCGCCCAAAAAAGCGTTCTAACAACAGCCTGACAGAAACTTTGAGATGCTGCCACATAAATGAACACAACTGGCGAAGCATCGCTGAAAACAGATCGGACTAGAAAAATGCAGTGACCGTTGGAGTTACTGAAAGGGAGAGTGACCGTATGCAGACAGCACACACAAGACGCCTGATCCGGAAGGAAAGAGCGGCGAGACTACCCTCACTGGCAACAGAAGAGCTAGTGTACAAACCATGAAATAGAAACTGCTGTGCCCGTATTGGACTGATAAGCCACACAAGGTCCAGCAAACACCGGGCCGAAACATAACAGCCAGTGCCGAATCAAAACAAAACAGAACACGTATATCAAGGCCAAGGGTCATGTCGGTGGTCGTCATCGACAACGATGATGAACAATTATTATGTTTTATATATACACACATGTGCACACGCACGCACACACGCACGCACGCTCGCGCGCGCGCGAATCCTGGTATTCAATCAGGCAAACTTGCCCGATCCCGGGTAGCCAAAAGCTGCATGAATCTTTGTCTCCTTCGCCCTGCAGTACTTTGATGGTCCAAAGGCAGATCATCTCTCCATCTCGTTGGCGGGCTATTGTAGTTGTATGTCCACCAGAAAGGCACATTCTCCGTCCATCTATCGTTAGTTAAGCGGGCCACATGGTCGGTCCATCTGTTGTAGTTGTATGTCCACCAGAAAGGCACCTTTTCCGTCCATCTATCGTTAGTTAAACAGGCCACATGGTCGGTCCATCTGTTGTAGTTGTATGTCCACCAGAAAGGCACCTTCTCCGTCCATCTATCGTTAGTTAAGCAGGCCACATGGTCGGTTAATCTGCACTTTCACAGATTCCATGACATAACGAAACTCTGTTTGGTCCCAGATGTCGGTATTTCGGATGTGGTCTTTCGGTAATATGGAGCCTTTGCGTCTGATCTGCGTGGACGCCAACAAACCTCGCACACATATACCATTGCTGGGATAACCAAGCTATTGCAGGTGTCCGCTCTGGCCTTGATGTTCGTCGTCTGCTAGTGTATCGGTTTAATGCGGTTAAAGTTGAACTAACCCACTGCACTCCTGCATGAGATCTCCTTGTCAATGTTGTGGCTTTAAAAAAAATAAATATGGTACTTTGCCCTTAGCAAACTCTGTCGCCAAAAGCTAAAATTGGAGCACGAAGAATTCGCCCGCAAACGGCGAAGTATAGAACATACGTCTCGAAGTATTGCCGAACAATGGCATGTCATTCGCTATTTAAAAACGCCAAGTGGGACCGGTACTGAGTTACGGCTGGGCATGGAATCGATTATGAAATAATACTACTAAGAATTATTTAAATCATCTTCTCCCCCCCCCCCCCCCAACATCCTTCTTTCCTCCCCACCCATCCCTTCCTGCCCTCAGAAATCCGTCACGCCCTAGATACCACGCCCCTCAGAAAATGACCCGGCGAGGAAGGCCTAATGGCAGAGGATCTCAAAGCCTGCGGACAACCGCTCTACCAGGACCTCGCCCAGCGCTTCTCAATCTACACACTGGTGGAATACCGACGGTGTGACGCACTTCAAAAACGATCCTCCTACACAAAAAAAGGAGACAAGAAAGACCTCAATCACGATCAATCCTTCCGGTCACCTACAAAATATTCACGAAACTCTAGATTCCGCCCAACCCTAGACGCGACGCAGCCTATCGAATAGGCTGGATTTCGTCGTGCATACAGCACCATGGCTCATATTTCATCGTGCATACAGCACCATTGATCACATGTCAACGTGCTGTGGTCTGATCGAAACAGCCCGAGAGTACCAGACCCCACTAATTTATACCTTCATCGACTACAAGAAGACGTTTGACTTGGTAGAACCAACATTTGTCAGGCAGTCTCTAAAAGATCAAGGGGTTCACTCGGGAGATACACAAGAATCCTTGCTGACTGCTACACCGATTGCACGACTACCTTCCAACCCTTCGAAAGATCAGTAGTAGTGTCCATACAGAGAGGAGTACGTCAAGGGGACCCCATCTCACCGAGCCTTTTTTCAGCATGACTGGAATCCGTCATCAGCCGGTGCGACTGGGATACCTTTGACATCAACATAAATGGCAGGCTGCTAAATCACCTTGGCTTTGCAGATGATCTAGTACATAATACGGAGGCAGCCACAGACGCCAATGAAATGCTAGCAGCGCACCACCGAGAGGGAAAGAAAGCGGGACTCGAAGTGAACACGTCCAAGACGAAAGTCATGCGCAATCGATTCGCTTTCCGCGACCCAGTCTTCCTAGACTTGAGCCCAGAGTTGACAAGACGGTGTCGCGCGGGTTTGGTGGCCTTTTCTTCGATAAATCCGGTACTGGACAACATCAACGACCGGAGCCTGCGCACCTCTCTATTCCTCCACCTGCAATATGCTGCTATGCGGTGGAAACATTGTCACTCACTAAAGAAATGGAGTCCAAACTCAGAGTGACCCAGGCCTCCCTCGAGAGACGCATGGTCGACCTCACGCTTCATAGCCTGCGCACCAAAGGTCTTCAGAACTCGGATATACGTCAATTGTCCCTGATGAAAGATGCAGTTATTTATGCAGGCAAGATAACATCGCTAGGGTGGCCACTTACTGCGAAGAACGGGCGACCGTTGGAGCACAGCAACAGCAATATGGTACCCTAGACATGAGACGACCACGGGGACGACCACCAACACGTTGGTTCGACTCCCTTGCATCCCGCAACAACATTTGCGGTGCCACAGATGGACGACTCAGTATCCACCCTATCCACCGTGACCCAAGACCGAGGTCGGTGTAAGAGAAGTTGGGACCCGCAACGGTTTAACCGCCGCTGAAGAACGGGTCGATCATCCAGTAATATATGCAAATAAATATATGCTGGTAGAGCTTTTGTCTTTTTTGTAATGCTCGAATTAATAAATTCGATGGAACGCTATGTTTTTACAAATGAAAAAGTAAAACAATATTAGACATTTGTCAAAGTTAACAATATATGGATATTAAACTTGTGTACTTCATGCTTTTAATGTAGTTTGACAGGATGAAGGAGCTGGGGTGATGTTGATTGGGAGAACTTGAAGAGACCATACAGTGTGGATGTAGTCTAACGTGAATGTCATATCTCTGTCGGGGATAAAGTCTTTGTTTGCACAAACCACCGGAAAGAGGCTGCCACGTGGAGGCACTATAGCTGCGTAATCTTGTCTGGCGCAATGACGTATTGGCAGTGCGAATCTCACTTAGGTGGTTTCCCGTGCATGGACAAAAACATATGGCTCACCATTTGGTACCCGACCATGAAGGTTGCACGTGGAAGCTATCAGCACTGACGTATGAAAAGTTGGGCAGGAAACCTTACACATGCTTTTTCTGATCGTCGTACTTCTGGAGTTGTGTACAACTTTCTCTTAATCAGAAAATTTTGCATACACATATTTTAATATGAAGTGAATAACAGAAGAAATGGTATATTCAGATTTTAGTCCAACAGAAGATATGAAGATATTCAGACTATGTGAAACAGGTACTTGATTGATCCACGACACGCTACAGTCTGCCATCTTATATGGATAACTGGCCTAGACTTTATGCTAGGGGAGGAAAGACAGCTAGGAAAGTACTGCTGAACCCATTCTCATAAGCTGAGTAACAATATCTCTTAACATCTCATCCGCGTCAGCGGTGTCTGGATAGTGACTACCTTTATATTCACCAGTTACGTCTAAGGGGGAAGAGGAGGAAACCTGCTGCACGGGCTACATAGAAAGATGTTCAAGCTTATGATCTGGAGAGGCGAGGCCTTCCAGTTTCACGCTGCGGTGTCGACATAACACAGGCATCATTAGTTAAACTGAGATGCTGGAATGTCCGTGCATGCTTACTGTACTATCTGATAACCTGCATGATATAAGCATGATATAAGCGATGCCGAAAGACACCAGTACGATAATTAATGACGAACTGAAAAGACTGTATCTGGACATTGGAGCACTTTAAGCAACTCGGTTGACGGGCTCGGGATCAATGCGTGAGAAAGACTATGTATTATACTGGCAAGGGAAAGATCCCAACGAAGAGAGATGGCATGATGTAGGCATGATGTAGGTAAATAAAACATCTCTAATACACATGGTTACTCAGATGAAGATTGTTCAGATCGGCTACTTACACTTCGTCTCTATACCACAGAAGGTCCTGTCACCCTTGTCAGTGCATACTACCTTATGCTCAACAGCTGAAGTCAAAGATGAGTGCTATGATGAATTATCAACAATCATTAGAAGTATGCATGTACAACAACAGCGTGTTGTACAAGGTGACTTAAATGCTAGAGTGGACGCTGATCATGACTCGTGGCCTTCATGTCTTGGCAAGTTTGGAGTTGGCAACATTGGTAAAAATGATAAAAAGCTCTTAAAGCTCTCTGCCTACCATGAACTTTGTGTCACCAACTCCTATTTTCAGACCAAACCACAACGTAAGGTATCGTGGATGCACCCACCATCAAAGCACTGGCATCAGATAGATGTAATTTTTGTCCGAAGATCTATTCTTAAGTAGATGCTCCTGACGCGCTCTTACCATTGTGCAGACTGCGACACACGTCGTTCATTGATTCGATGTGAAGACAAATTGAAGCCAAAGAAGTTCCAAGACACCAGAAGCCAAGACAAGACGCGTTGACGCAAGTGGAATGTCGGACCCTGCGCTGATCAAGAGAGTTAACAGTGCTCTTGAAGAAACTCAATATCCACGTCATGACGTCATTATTACAGAGACCTGACATCATCTCCAAAATGTCATCATAGCACAGTACTTGCTACATTTGGAAGAAGAACTGTTGAATCAGGTGACAGGTTTGAAGGAATAGTGAATGCTATATGACACCCATCAGTGAGGCCAAGCGCACTGCTTTAATTAAAATACAATCAGCTTCCAAAGGTACTCTGCGCACTTTTAAAATCTGCCAGAAGCGAGGTACAACAAATAGCTCTTCGTTGTGCAAATGAGTATATATATATATATATATATATATATATATATATATATATATATATATATATATTATATAGTGTTAGCTGACCTGTACTTCTACAGTGGCATTAGCCCCTGTGCAGGTACTATCCCGGTGTGAGCTGGATGTAGCCAGGAGAAGAATTTCCTGCTTAGTGGGCTAGGCTTGAACAGCTTATTACTCTACCATGGAGGGTGGTTAGCTGATGTACCAGTCCATCTTAATAGACTCGAACACTAGAGCAAAGTAGACCCCCAGCCTGTTAGGCACCATCTATGCTGCTCTTAACAAACCACCTAACCATGTCTGGTGTTATGCCATGTCACACAGTCGCCTCCTGCGACATGCTCTCTGTGGGACGGTGGTACTATTCTTGTTCTTATCATACACATAGCGCCCGGCAAACCGCTCGGGATATATATATGGGTGTAGTAAAATATATGATACTTGAGACGCTCCAACGCAGCCACTGTTTGTCAACTCGTGTGTGGGGAAGCATTGTCGGGCTGGAGAACTGCGTGCTTTCCGCACGAATAGCCAGCTATTGTGCTAGAAGTATCTGCAAAGTTTTCACAAACCGAAGGGAGATAACGGCATTGCCGTTATCCGAAAGTTGAGTATGGACTACACCCTTGCATTTTCCAAAAGATGGTCATCACTTATCCCGCCGAGGCGATGACCTTGAATTTTGTTGGGGTATGCGAGTTCTAATGCCTGTACTCCGTAGACTGACGCTTGTTCTCTGGGTCATGACGATGTGCCCATCACTCGTCGCTAATGATAATTCGGCGGATAATGGGATCGCCTTCATATTCCTATGGCATCAGAAGTTCCCGACACAATTGTTGTCAGCGCTGTTTTATATCCAGTACCGTCGTCTGAGAGACCCGTCTCTCATCCACTTTGCTATACCCAAACTGGGCACGGATAATGTGATGGTCTCGCTCAATCAAAATCATACGCGTTGCGGCGATATCTTTCTGCTTGACACGGCGATGAGCACGAATCAGTTCGTCCAAGGGAGCTTGGTACTGTGCATCCACAGATGTGTTCAGTCGGCCGTTGCAAGCCTTGCCATGCAGGTTCGCCGTGGCTGAATTGTTTTACAGTCCGTGCCCACCTCCTGACAGTAATGACATCCGTACAGACATATCACAAAATACCGCAGCCATTCTTCGATGCATGTCGATGGACACAATACCTCCCACAGTCAGGTATTCAATCACAACACGTTCCTTCAACAATATGTCATTTTACCGTCTGCTAGGCGCATGCGTCACGTTCCAGGCGCATGCCATTGTACGCTCCTATAGTCACTTCATTGGAGATTATTTTCACCTAGGTGTCATGAGGCTCTGAGCACTGTTGTGGTTATGGTACTGGAGGTATAAATATAATTATATATATATATATATATACGTACATACACACACACCCACTTGTCCCCGGTGATGTATTGCAAATCTAAGTTGAGAGGGATAACATGAAAGAAACAGTAACATTGTGCCCTTGACGTGGTTCGTTCTGTTTCTGTCCTGTTGCGATCACTGAACTATTACCTTTATATGTTTTTATCGACTATTAACCTTTGTTATCGTCGCAGCTTTTAATTTAAAATGAAACATCAATGGTGCTTGATAAAGGAAATAAGCACAGAACATGTTTCTTGAATAGAAACGCAGACAGGACATTAAACATTCAAATTTCCTGTTGCGTTTGAAAGTTTGTACTTTATGTGTCAGAGAGAGAGGAAGAGGGAGGATATGAAAGGTAGATAAAAGAAGTATTGAAGTGATAATATATATATTCATGCTTCTATAAGTACGCGATAGAAAGAAAACGCAGAATAATTTATCCTTTACTAAACTGTATAACTATTCAGGGGAAAGTAATACGCAATTGGCGCTGTGTGTGTGCGCGCAAGTGGAAGGGGAGAGAATGTTGAACCTTGTTCAGGTCTCTTTTAAGATCACTCGTTTAGCACTAGCTAAATGTGCCCACATTATCAACAGTTTATCGAGCAGCCTACATTGGTGAATAGCAGTTCGAACATTCATACATTATTGCTAAATATATGGAACGAATTGTAATAACAAACGCAGATATTGCTAGCAATATTGGTGTTTTATTTTGTTTATGGGAAGATTTAAGGGGGTCGCAGATAATATACAGGAACTAGCATGCGAATGCCACACTGTAAGAGAACGACATTTGAAACGATTTATTTGTTTATGACATTTGGAAGCAATATGACTATACGAGAGCGGAGTCAGACAAGCCAACAACACAGATACACACGTCAGTCAGAATAAGTCATCGACCAATGTGTGAAGCTGTAATAGACTATAGACTTTCAGATAATCTGATCTATTTCACTTATAAATTTGAGGGTTTGCCTCAGACTGTCTATAAGATGCAGCGGTAAAGGACCCAAAGCTGACTGCTAACGTCAGGGTAAGCGAACAAGAGCTGCAAAGACTCTTCTGTACCTCCACGTGGTGATTCTCGATGACATGTCGCATCAGAGCATACTGGCTAAGGAGAAGGAATCGAAGAGAGAAAACACGGTACCAAAAAATGTCTGCTGAAGTCGAATGTGTCGGACCGAAAGGTGCAAATTATGGTCCAACACATTGGACTTCAGCAGACATTTTTTGAGTACCGGGTCAGTCTTCGCTTTTCGATCCCTTCTCCTTGGTCAGTCTGCTCTGTTGCAGCCCGTTATCCAGGATCACCGAGTAGAAGTGTAGAAGGGTCTTGGCAGCTCTGGTTCGCTGGCTCTGGCTGTTAGCTAAGTGTCGCTGACCGCTGCAGTTCACGCGCTGCTCAGCTTTTCCTAATTAGGTTTGAGGGGGATGTACTGCCGCCCTGCTTCTCACGTGAATCCAATATGCTTGGAAAACAGGTTCTACTCTCTTTATCCTACCCACATGAGGGTTCGATTTTATTAATTTATTGAGCATATATTTCAATCTGATATGTCAGTTATTAGTCATTATTTTTTCGAAAAAAGCGGCGGTCATCCTGAGGCTGTCGACACTGCCATAGAGCTTGTCATGTGGTTCCACTGGTGATGGCCACATCTGCTCTCTCTGATCCTCGTATGTCGGGCAGTTCTGCAGCAGATGTTCAGCGGTCATTTTCCCGGTACCACACGGGCATTCGTCGGTTCCACCCATCTTCAATTTGTCGAATAGGTGGTACCTCAGTCTATTGTGGCCAGTGCGAAGTCTGAAGACAACGACCTGCTCTCTTCTGTTCAACTGGTAATAGGCATCGTTTTTGGTGTAACCAGTATGTTCGGTTTCCCATTTGGACATGTATCTGGCTTTGATAAGCCGTTTTGACTCTTCGTACGTCATACTGGTATCTGTTTGTGGTAGTCTTGCACCTTCTTTTGCCAGTCTGTCTGCCTTGGATGTTGCAGTGTGATGGGACCCACTGTACCACTACCCTTTTTGGTGCGGACTGCTGGCATAGTTGACAGAGTAGTGCTCTTAAATCATTACGCTCAGTGTTTTTCTGGCTTTTTAGCGCTGTGACTACGGCCAGAGCATCTGTAAGCAGGACTGTATGGCTTTCATTTTCTTTATGTGTCACCATTTCTTCCACTGCCGCCCTCAGTGCCTCTGCCTCCGCTCTGAAATTGCTTGTGTACTTACCAGTAGCGAATGACAGTGTTATTTTTCTGCCATTTGGTAGGTTCAGGAATGCTCCTGCCCCTCCGTTCTGTGTAGTGTTTGTTACAGAGCCGTCGGTGTATGCATGGGTCCAGTCCATGCTTGGGTAGTTTTTCGATATAAAGCTTAGGGTAGTATCTCTCCTTTCTTTTTCAGTCTGGCAGTTTTTGTTTCCAATACCTGGTATATTTTCTACCACCTCTGGAAAAATATCCTCCATCCAGGTAGGTTTTCGTACAGTAGTGATGGGCTTTGGTGTTGTAAGTGTGTTTATGGGATCTTCGTGCATCTTTGCTTTGGCTATTTCTGCAAAGTTTCTCCGCTTTAGTTTCCCATTTCCCAAATTGTTTAGTCTCTGGTGCATTGGATGGTCAGTCAGTCTTCGGAGTTTCTCTGACTGCAGCTGGGCTCTGCAGTCTCTTCTATCGGTCATGGATTGCAGTTTTGTAATCTTTTCCAGTTCTACAATTGGCGTTGACTTCATGCCTCCTGTTATAACTCTCATGGCTTGGTATTGAAGTTTGCTAACTTTATCGAAGTTCGCCTTTGCTGCTGTTGTCCATGCCGCAATGCCATACTCGAGAACTGGTCTCACTCTTCCAGTGTACAGTTTCTTTAGTATACTTTCATCTGCTCCCCAGCTTGTGCCAGCAAGTTTCCCCATGATTGCCATTCTTTCTCTGGCTCTCATTCGGTTTCTCTCGATCTGACTTTTCCATGTCATGCGCCGATCAAATGTGACTCACAGATAGTTTGGGTTGTCGTTTGGCTGCAGGAATTTGCCATTTAAACTTAATTTGGTATTATGGGGTTTATTTGAAAGCGAGAATATTGTACATGTGGGTTTCTCCTCGTTTATTTTGACCAGCCATGAGTTCGCCCACTCTTCCAGCGATGTTAGGGCCTGCTGCATCCGATTTCTTGCTATGGTGAGACTCTTTTCAGAGGTCCACATAGCCAGATCGTCTGCAAACATTGAGATATGGACTCTTCTTGGTATATTCTCTGTAATGTCGTTTATATACACCAGGAAGAGTGTGGGTGACAGTACTCCCCCTTGCGGTACTCCCTGCTCGAGTGTCACCTTTTTGCTCATCTGCCCTTGTACTTGGACTCTGACCGTTCTTTTTTGGAGGTAGTGGTTGATCCACTTGTACATTCGTTTCTGTTAATTGATATTGATAGCTTTTTCTGCATTTTCTGGTCCCAAATGTAGCCATAGTTGAGAATTGGGTGGTGGATAAGTTGTGAGCGTCAATCAGTGCTCTCAATGTAGGCCCATAGCAGACACTGCTGTCGGGGATGAAGTGTTAGAGAGTCGTAGACTAGTGCTCACAAACCAAACTTGCATGCGTTCGGATTTATGAACCAGCAAGGTCATGTCGTACACCTGTGGGAAGTGAACCCATTAAAATGAATTATGAAGTCGGTCACACAAGGGAAATTAGGTGCAAAAATATTACATCGCACTCTTTCTTTCGAAAACGAAAAACAAATTATAAAAAAAAATTAAGTGGAGGAGAAACGAGTCAGATGAGATTTTTCAGTCCTAAAGTCTGCTGATTTAGGAGATGTAACACACTGTCTTCAAACAACTTACTCCGGTGCAGGTAGGCTGGGGACAGTCAACGGTTAGAGAGCTAGTCTAAATACAAAATATTTCCCGAAGCGGATGGGCCGGTAGAAAGTACCACCTAGTCATGTTTTACTATTACAGGTGGCACAACGAACCTGTACGTTCAACACATACACACACAGACAAGTATAACAGAGTTGTAGGATGTAAGTACAAGAGATGCTGAACAGGGAACACACACTAACAGACAACTATATCACAGCACATACAACGGCTTACACGCCCGGACACTACCCAAACGATTGTCTGGGCTTTCAAACGGCCTGTCCTCGACAATAGACAGGTAATCCTTGAAGACAAACAAACACGAGATGCTGCCCTTTCTCTCTCTCTCTCTCTCTCTCTCTCTCTCTCTCTCTCTTTCTCTTTCTCTCTTTCTCTTCCTCCTAATCTCTCTTCCTCTCAATCTCTCTTCCTCTCAATCTCTCTTCCTCTCAATCTCTATCCCTTCCATTGTCCCGCGTTTTATTCAAGCGTTGTGTAAAGGATCGGGCTTTGATAAAATACATCCACACACACATGTCATACACACACACACATGCCACACACACACACATGCCCCACACACATGCCCCACACACATGCCCCATACACACATGCCACACACACACATGCCCCACACACACACACATGCCACATACACATATGCGACAGACATGCCACACACACACACACACATGCCACATACACATATGCGACACACACATGCCACGCACACACACATGCCACAGACACACACACACATATTGTAAAGCAAGCCCACACCATTATTACCTTGTTCCTCGCGACAATCGTCGTTCCGCCAGGAAGCCACATCGTCAGCTTCTCTTTCTTCAGAATAACAGCGACTCTAAACACGCTATACCAGAGTTTTCCAACCGGGGCCAATAGGGGCCAAATGTATCTGGGAATTTAGCTGTTGTTTGCAAATGCACACAATAAATTGGTTACTCTTTTGTGCGCCCTGAAAAGAACGTTAAGTGGTGGGTTGCAGTAGCTTTCCTCACATCCCGAGCGTGCTGATAAAGGTAGACCGGGGTCCTCCAGGCAGTTGTGCTATGCTTGGCTTCATCTGTGTGTCAATCACTACTACCGGGATCACGTCGATCCCTCACCCCGTTAGCCAGGCTGCCATGAAAACAGCCCGTTTCCAGATAGGGCTGCGAGGAAGCCAAGTTCAGGGTCTTGGCCAGTTTGTTTTGCCTGACCATGACTAACATGTCTGGTCAATATATTTTGCCTGACCATGACTAACATGTCTGGTCAATATATTTTGCCTGACCTGACGCTAGTCTTGCTCCTCCTTGAAATTCAGAATGATAGATTCGATAGTCCTAAACGGAAAATTGCCTAGATGTGCCGGAAAATAATTTATATGACTTGAGGGTGTATGATTGAAAGAAGGTTAATAATCTCCGGACTATGTGACTTTTATAGCTCATGTTTGTGTAGCATTGTGTGCTATCTTACTTTGTGATTGTGTTAAGACCGGCTTGGTAGAGGACATTGCCCTATTCTTTGCTCCAAATAGTCGGCTACCGATAACTTCAGTTATAATGATTTCTTTGTCTTTGCTTTGATTACCTTAGGGTGCATAGACAATCCTCTCCAAACAGACCTGTCCTGGTCTATGTCCTTCTTAAGTTCGTTCCAGTCTCCCTTGTTTCTTGAATTAACTTGTAGGTCAATTTATCTATGTCTTCTTTTGTCTTCTCCTGCGTGTTTTTCCATAGAGGTGTCACATGGGAGACTGGTGGCACTGACTTGAGGCTTCCACAATGTGGGGTCTTATCCAACGCCACATTTTCCCTCTTGTCCGTGTTCTGTTTTGTCACATAAGCTGTCGTTTGTAACACTTGTGAAACCACTGTAGTCCAAGAATCTTTCTCAGTAATTTGTTCATGAAGTCCTTTAATGTCCTAATATTTTATATAGTTGTTCACCACTTTTCTGCTACATATGTTGTTGTTGTTATTTAATGCCCATTATGAGTAATTGTCCTCTTTTGTGTGCTCTGAAAATAGTATTAAGTGGCGGGTTGTAGTAGCTTTCCTCACATCCCGAGTGTACTGATGAAGGCGACCCGCGGTCCTCCAGACGGTTGTGCTAAGCTTGGCTTATTTGCGTGAGGCTCACTTCTACGGGAATCAGGCCGATCCACAGCTTGTCTGGCAGACTGCCTTGAAAAAAGCCGGTTTTTAGGGAACGCTAAATGGAAAAGACATCGTGGTCTTGGTCAGTGCATTACGCAAGACCTTGACTCGACGTACTGCTCAGTATGATGTGCATGACATTGACGTACTGCTCAGTATGATGTTCCTGACCTTGACTCGACGTACTGCTCAGTATGATGTGCCTGACATTGACGTACTGCTCAGTATGATGTTCCTGACCTTGACTCGACGTACTGCTCAGTATGATGTGCCTGACCTTGACTCGACGTACTGCTCAGTATGATGTGCCTGACCTTGACTCGACGTACTGCTCAGTATGATGTTCCTGACCTTGACTCGACGTACTGCTCAGTATGATGTGCCTGACCTTGACTCGACGTACTGCTCAGTATGATGTGCATGCCATTGACGTACTGCTCAGTATGATGTTCCTGACCTTGACTCGACGTACTGCTCAGTATGATGTGCCTGACCTTGACTCGACGTACTGCTCAGTATGATGTGCCTGACCTTGACTCGACGTACTGCTCAGTATGATGTGCCTGACCTTGACTCGACGTACTGCTCAGTATGATGTTCCTGACCTTGACTCGACGTACTGCTCAGTATGATGTTCCTGACCTTGACTCGACGTACTGCTCAGTATGATGTTCCTGACCTTGACTCGACGTACTGCTCAGTATGATGTTCCTGACCTTGACTCGACGTACTGCTCAGTATGATGTTCCTGACCTTGACTCGACGTACTGCTCAGTATGATGTTCCTGACCTTGACTCGACGTACTGCTCAGTATGATATGCCTGATTGGACTAGCGTCTCAGTTCTTCTTCTCCCCCTCCCCCCACCCTGTAAACTCTGACATCTGTAAAGATCACCCACATTGTATATTTACACAGACGATATCAATCTGATTTTACATCACATGATCTGGGAATATCCATGTTGCCCTTTAAATTTTCTTTTGTCCGACTTGCTTGTTCCAATGACCAGGTGGGTTTCCCGGGCAAACATAAAAACATCTTCCAATTTTCATTGATTGCTCAAGACCATCCCTGGTCATCATTTATTTGTAACCTACATCATTGTCTCCTATTTGGCTAATAATGGTTTAATCTATCGCAAATATGTTTACCCTCCATAACTAGCTGTTAGATACAGATTGATCGTGCGTATAGTTTTCCTCCCACGCTGAAAATAATTGTGATTAATGTTTACCTTTAGTGTTCTATCCTGTCCTTGCATCTTTCTCGTATTCCATAACCTGCTACTTTGTCTGATTAAGCAGCTGTTAATGCTATTGATTGTGTATTTCTCGACTTTCTGAGTTCTGTAGTTATTTATAATTATTGTGATTGTCCAATAATTGTACTCGTCACTGGAAGAAGCAACTTGTTTAATTTACAACAATCGTTTCACGTGGTTGCCTTTTCGTATTTTGATGGTAAACAGTCGTAAATAAGTATGATGATCATTAGAGATGTTTTATGTTTGAGCAACTGTTCACAAATAATGTGCCAAATTGGGCATCTCAGGAAGTGGCCAAATCTGAAAGTGTACAAAATGTAATAAATTAAATGAACTCATTTTTGGGAGAAAAAATAACAGCCATCAGGGAAATATTTGCTGGTAGAATTAACTCTGTTTGTTGTTTACTAATTATATGTTCTTGAAAGTAGGCGTTGTCAACATTAATTAGACAGACTGCTGTATTCTGTATCAAACGAGGACGGTGATCTTAATGACATCTGACAGTATATCAGCTTGGGACAAAAAGATATGGAGAGATAGAGAAAGAGAGAGAGAGAGAGAGAGAGAGAGAGAGAGATTGGTTTTGTCTAATGTCATCAGTTTACGGCAGGGATGTTGGACGCTTCACAGAACAACAGACACGGTTGAGAATTGTACATTTGTGTGTTGTGCTACATAACGAAATATCAAACACGGTGAGAATACGATCAACCGAGACGGCTGCATTTTCTGAATTGCTATTTTCTGGAATATACTAGGTGTGTTCAAAAAGTATCTGGCCGTATCTTTTTTGTTGTTGTTGATAGAAACAAATGAAGCATATGTGTTATCCTTCGCAGAGAGGTATAGGAGACATTCATGCACATGCGTGGATTTTTTTCCCGCTCGCAGATGACATCAGTCGCTGGCGGTCAGCCTTTCGGTGTTGAGTGTAGTGAACGCCCGTCGGGTTTTCATTAACCACGAACTGACGGAAAGAGTTGAGCAACAGCGTTGCATACAATTTTGACAAAATCTAGGCCATACCCAAGTGGAAACCATTCAGAAGATTCAACGGGCGTTCGGTGACGATGCCACGAGTATCACACAAATTAAGGAGTTGTACAACCGCTTCAAAGATGGTCGCACATTGGTGGAGAGCTGATCACGTTCCGGTAGGCCCTCAACAAGCCGAGATGATGAAGTCATTGACCAAGTACGGAGCATGGTCTTATAGAACCTTCGTGTCACCATTCGAGAACTTGCCGACTAGGTGGGGATACGCATTGGCTCGGTACACTCCATTTTGAGCGAGGATTTGGCAATGCGGAGAGTGTCTGTGAAATGTCTGCCGAAGCAGGTACCAATTGAGGAGAAACAACTCCGTATGGTAGTCTCACATAACATGCTGGCCTGCGCCAATGGCGACTCTGACTTGCTTATCACTGGTGATGAGTTGTGGGTTTATAGGTACAACAAGAATATCAAGCTGCAGTCGTCACAGTAGAGACATTCATCATCCCCGAGGCCGAGAAATTTAGACATGTGTGCAGCAATGTCAAGTATGTGAAGTCCCAAGGACCGCTGGGAGAAGTGTATGAAGTTCCAAGGACCGCTGGGAGAAGTGTGTGTGAAGTCCCAAGGACCGCTGGGAGAAGTGTATGAAGTCCCAAGGACCGCTGGGAGAAGTGTATGAAGTCCCAAGGACCGCTGGGAGAAGTGTATGAAGTCTCATGGACCGCTGGAAGAAGTGTGTGTGAAGTCTCAAGGACCGCTGGGAGAAGTGTATGAAGTCCCATGGACCGCTGGAAGAAGTGTGTGTGAAGTCTCAAGGACCGCTGGGAGAAGTGTATGAAGTCACATGGACCGCTGGAAGAAGTGTGTGTGAAGTCTCAAGGACCGCTGGGAGAAGTGTATGAAGTCCCATGGACCGCTGGAAGAAGTGTGTGTGAAGTCCCAAGGACCGCTGGGAGAAGTGTGTGTGAAGTCCCAAGGACCGCTGTGAGAAGTGTATGAAGTTCCAAGGACCGCTTTAAGAAGTGTGTATGAAGTCTCAAGGACCGCTGGGAGAAGTGTGTGAAGTCCCAAGGACCGCTGGGAGAAGTGTGTGAAGTCCCAAGGACCGCTGGGAGAAGTGTGTGTGAAGTCCCAAGGAGAGTATTTTGAAGGGGATTATGGTTTCAAACCTCAGGTGAGTAATTGTATGTTTCCGGCTCAAAGGTCAGATAATTTTTGAACACACCTCGTAAACAGCCATGAGTCAAGGTTGCTGGAGAGTTTTTGATTCTGGAATATAATTGTCGGTGTCGTATTGATAGCGGTACATTTCCTTTGTGTTCTCATGCCAGGGCTGATGATGTGGTATAGTGACCAAATCTCATGAACACTGTCACTTTCTTCGCATAACTCTTTCTTCGTGAGTTTCTATTGAGAAATGTCTTGCCAGAAATATTTCCAATTGATATATTCTGCGGTAGCTACACCTTCATAAACAACTCGTTAGAACAGCGAACAAAGAAACTTGACGGAACAGATGGGCCATGGAAAACACAGGAAGGGAAGTCTACAGACATAATGCAAGCCCCAATCAAAATGACTCATAAGTAAAGATTAGAGCACCATTTTGCGACTGAGAACCCAACACATCCCACTTAACAAGCACGTGAACAGAATCCAACCACAACATACTCCTGAGTACCAGATGTGTACACACCCACATGAAACCATTGATCATCATCTCTTTGAGTGCTTAGAGCTCAAGGATGTTAGGAAAATACTTCTTACTCCGAGGCCAGATAAATGGAACATTTTGTATGGCAATAGACAACAACTGATAAACACATTACATGGCATTGGGCCGAAGGGTGAGAGCTGGATCAATAATAAAAACAATATATATTATGTAGTCAGATGACGACATTGCAATCGATTAATCGGCAACACTGAGACATTAGAAGTTATGGATGAAACGTAGGACGAATAGAGCGGTGTAGCAGAGAATGGATCTAGCGTATACAACATAACCAGCGAGCGGCTGAATCCATTAGTTTAATACCTGCTATTATCTGCCGTAGTCGACTAAGCGGCTGTATGTCTTCCACGGTATAGATTCAGTTTAATGTAATCAGACAATACAAGTACGGTGTTTTAGGTGGAACGATGTCACCCAAATTGGGATCGTGTGGAATACCGACCACCCGGACCAGGGGACACATGTCCGGAGCATAGGTATGGCACAGGTTGGTGTTTTAATAGGGTGATAACAGCCTAGTCTGCCGGAGCACAGGTTGGTGTTTTAATAGGGCGATAACAGCCTAGTCTGCCGGAGCATAGGTATGGTATAGGTTGGTGTTTTAATAGGGTGATAACAGCCTAGTCTGCCGGAGCACAGGTTGGTGTTTTAATAGGGCAATAACAGCCTAGTCTGCCGGAGCACAGGTTGGTGTTTTAATAAGGCCGTAAAAAACAGCCTAGTCTGCCGGAGCATAGGTATGGTATAGGTTGGTGTTTTAATAGGGCGATAACAGCCTAGTCTGCCGGAGCATAGGTATGGTATAGGTTGGTGTTTTAATAGGGCGATAACAGCCTAGTCTGCCGGAGCATAGGTTGGTGTTTTAATAGGGTGATAACAGCCTAGTCTGCCGGAGCATAGGTATGGTATAGGTTGGTGTTTTAATAGTGTGATAACAGCCTAGTCTGCACACTATGTGGCGGCTTCTGTGACAGTTTGACTTTATTCCTCAAAATCCTCCAGGCAGCAATGTTTTGTTTTGGGTAACTTTGTCGGGGTGGTTTCTGGGAAGGCTGTGAATGTGACACAGATAAGAATAGTACATTGTACTAGCTACACTGAGAGTATGTCGTTATGGTGTGGTATGGTCTCTCTCCACCTCATGGCATCCACAATAACCCCAAATATGTTTATTGTCTTCGCGCTGCTCGCTACAGAGCATTGGACATCCACTGCATTTGGATGTTTTCGGAACCCTCACCAAATAAATGTGTGCGTTCTTGCAGTTGTGGTTTCTGTAGCAGTGATCTACAAGATAAGGCTGCTAGCAGCCCCATACACAACCCTCTTAGTCGCCATGTACGATATGCTTATAAGGTTGCAATAGGCCAATACTTTGGTTTCCGGAAACCAGACGTAATATACCCAAATACGGTGCGTTACGTGAATACGAAAGTGATAACTCATTTTTTATTTCCGAGATCAGAAGTAATAATAGCATAGGTGTAGCAAAGGCCAGGTAGAAACAGTTGCTGAGTCAGCAAGCATGGTCCCGTTCTTCATTAATCTTTATCGTTCTACATCAGCGGCTTTCCATAGGAGATTATTAAATGTACCGTCGTAACTCTACGGTGAGTATTGATTACCATCCTGACGTACACTGGGAATGATTGATCGTGAGCAGTCTCATTTAATTACAATGTCAGATCGTGCTTGGATTTGCATTTCCTCGATTAACAAGGTTTTCCTCGAATTACCTACTTTTCCTGTACCGTGTTACATTATAGTTGTCTAATCTGTAAACTTCAATGTTAACTGTGGAGATCCCGGGAAGTAAAGAATGGGACCGCCGCAAATTTCCACGTCGTAAAAGTGTCTGAGTAACTGTACAAGGAACTACTCGTAGCAAGTTCATGTCAAACAAATCAGTGTTTCAGTGCATGTTTTAGCACACATCTACCTTCAGTCGTGGGCATATGCTTTGTAAGGAACACACTGGGGATAATATGATCAATGCCCGTTTGTTGGCTCCCTCATCAACACCTGCAATGTCCGACCAGTTTTGGGGAGAGCGTCGGTGTGACAGAGGCGAGAACAGGGTCACTGCCACACTGGGAGCATGCTGGGAGTCGGCTAAAGTTGCGGTCTAATCCCTCTAGGACCGAATACTGTCCGTCTCAGGTGACCTGACCATTCACTCATACCAATTGGCAGATGAAAACATTCTAAGTTTGAAATAAAACTCTGGACACTATAACCATTATTATAACAGGTACCGGGATAAAAAATAACTCTTAACAGTACCCCGTATTATGACAGGCACCGGAATAAAAGATAGTGAATACCTCGTTTTCCCACTGATCAGACGGTGAAGATGTAACACGAGCACGCGCGTGCGTGCACACACATACATGTGTATATAGAGAGATAGTTTTGCGTTATGTTGTATCTTCGTTTTGTAGAAGGATATCCCTGATAGGTTTATGTTTCAGCCTCCATACAACCTCGACACTGAGCACAGGTAACAGTTGAAGGTTGTAGAAACGTTCAAGCTAACACGTCTTTGGGGCGGGGAGATGAGTTCTAGTATATAACCTGGGACGTGGGTGTCTGAGACCGGGTAGGAACAATTCTATCTGTCTATCTATCTGTCCGTCCGTCTATATATATGTCTGTCCGTTTGTCTGTTTTTCTGTATGTCTAAACATTAAAAAATGGAAGTTGACTTTTGATTTTATTTAAACGGGGGAGTCTGACAGACAGAGCCGTTACAGTGCTGATCTCTCGCGGCAACGATTATCTGCGTTTGACACGCTCTAGTTTGTGCAGCTGTAAATGTGTACCTGTCTGACAGGGAAGACGATGTAAGGAAGGACACTAGTCGCTGAGACATAGTACAGTGAAGCCTCTAACACTTCATCCCCGACAGCGGTGTCTTCTATGGAACTACCTTTAAATACCTTTTTAAATATTTATCAAACATTTTCTGACCACGAGCCTCCTACACACAGATATGAATCCAGCGAAGTGTGACATATGTTAAGCCACATCCATCATATCTGGACAGACAGTGGTCCAGGTTATTATCCACAATGCCTACCTGACTGAGCAAAGTTCTCCATTTACCTGTCGGTCCTATTTTGTTCTACATTAGTTTCTTCTTTCCCCCGTGTTCAGTACTTATTTGACGGACTCCATTAATTTATCGGGCTCCATTATGTGTGGGCAAACCTTTGTCTCTTTGATTCCCTCCTCGCAGTGCACAGATTTTGCCTCTAGAGCTCTGTCTCTATTTAAATTATTGCACACTTTGATACGCAGGTTTCTTCTATTGTCTGCCAGTTCCGTATCCACGTTTAAGTTCGTCTCTGAGACTTCGACTTTCAGTCAGCATGTTTGGAGACATACAGGTCAGCGAACAACTGCATATCTGCAAGTACAGCTCGTCGTGGTTGTTATGTTTTGCGGCACACATCCAAAGAATAGCTGCTTAGTCTACAGCCAAGTTGGTAATACATTCCATGCCTAGCCACATCAATATCGCATCCCACCGACACAGGTACTGCATGAGTGTTAGCTCAGAAACAATAGATCTAACAGCACACGCAACAACGCTCAATAATTTCAGAGAACACGTTAAACTATCGTGTTCAGCTCCTCTCCTGATTTGTTTCCAGGTAGAAACCGATTACTGTTCGCATGTGTGATGGCGATAATGCATTCTCACCCCCAAGTCAAGCAAATGACCACTTATACATGAAGCCTCTATCTGAACGTTTTGTAGTAGCTGTTTCTTCTTCTTCTTCTTCGTCGTACGCAGTCAGACAGTAACCATTATTTTTTCGAAAAAAGCAGCCGTCATCCTGAGGCTGTCGACACTGCCATAGAGCTTGTCTAGTGTTGCCACTGGTGATGGCCACATCTGCTCTCTCTGATCTTCGTATTGTTTTGCAGCAAATGCTCAGCGGTCATTTTCGCGGTACCACACGGGCATTCGTCGGTGCCACCTATTTTCAATTTGTTGAATATGTGGTACCTGAGTCTATTGTGGCCAGTGCGAAGTCTGAAGACCACACGACCTGCTCTCTTCTGTTCAACTGGTAATAGGCATCGTTTTTTTGTGTGTAGCCAGTATGTTCTGTTTCCCATTTGGTCATGCATCTAGCTCTAATAAGCCGTTTTGACTCTTCGTATGTCATACTAGTATCTGGTTGGGGTAGTTTTGCACCTTCTTTTGCCAGTCTGTCTGCTTCCTCGTTGCCTTGGATGTTGCAGTGGGATGGAACCCACTGTACCACTACCCTTTTTGGTTGTAGATGTTTCAATAGCAATAGGTTTGCATGAGGTTGCTAGTCTGATCAGAACTCGCTTTAGTCTCCTCTCACACGAAAAGCTTCAAGTTACATTCGATTTTTCCGAAAAGGACTTTGCAAGAGTGTAGTCCAGAGAACGGAATGCGTTGTATCGTAGTTTACAGCTTGACTGCGATATTTGCACCTTTCTGTCCGACACATCCGACTTGAGCAGGAGACAGGAGGTGACGTTCAACAAGGATAATTTTCACAAGGAACTCGCGATTTTATATTCATTCCTGGAGCTAATGCTAAGGATCGTCATTTTACAGCTCGTATGTTACTAGACGATGAGATGGCAAGCAGAATAGCAAAGGCCAGCACAGCCTTTGGTAGAATGCGCTCGATGGTCTGGGCACGTCGTGGCATCAGCGTCAAGACCAAACTCAAAGTCTACTGTGCAACCATCATTCCAACCCTACTATACGCTTGCGAAAGCTGGACTGTATACTCTGGACATGCAAGGAGGTTAAACCACTTCCACACAGGTTGCCTGAGGCGAATATTCCACATCCGATGGCAAGATCGTGTCACTGACATCGAGGTTCTCTCGAGGGCTAACATGCCCAGCATCGGTGCACTGCTAGAAAAAGCACGACTAGGATGGGCCGGACACCTCGTCCGTATGTCAGATGAGCGGCTCCCAAAGAAGCCTCTCTACGGCGAGCAGAGAGAGGGATGGCGCGAGAGAGGGCGCCCAAAGAAACGTTTAAAAGACGGTCTGAAGGACTCACTGAAAAGGTGCCAGATAGACATCGACACCTGGGAATGTCTTGCGCAAAACAGATCTGACTGGAGAAGCGCAGTCAAATCGGGTGTAGCTGCCGGTGATGACGACCGTGTTGTGAAAGCCCAGAGCAGACGCGAGACGCGGAAATCCCGAGCAGCGGAAACACCATCCCCTTCTACAAACCTCGTGTGCCCGATATGAAGCAGATGTTTTCGTGCCTGTTCAGCCACATACGCACCCACAACCAACAGGGAAATATGTGACAAGGATGATGTCGGCGGTCCTCATCGACAACGATGGTCAGCTATTATTATGTTACTATAATTAAGATTGCCTGGTTAGCGTAGTGGTAGAGCACTCACTTTTCGTTTGAAAGATATATGGTTTAACTCCTGTCACCAGTATTCCACTTTAAATTTGTACTTCCATTACTGTCAACCCCACATTGCGGCCTCGTACATTGAAGTCTCTAACACTTTAAACCCGACTTCGGGATCAAGATGCTGAGTAGCGCATGAGCTGCAGTGGTCAGCGACCCATAGCTGACTGCTAGTGTCAGGGCCAGCGAGACAAAGCTGCCAAGATCCTTCTACACCTCCACGCGGTGATCCTGGATAACAGGCTGCAGCAGGGCAGACTGGCTAAGGAGAAGGGATCGAAGAGGGAATGCTAACCCTGTACTCAAAAAATGCTTGCTGAAGTCGGATGTGTTGGACCGAAAGGTGCAAATATCGCAGCCAAGCTGTAAACTATGACACAACGCATTCAATTCTCTGGACTACATTCTGCTACTTAAGCCCTTTCAGTGTTTGGTAATGGGAGATTGAGAATGAACGAAGCCAAGCCAAGCCATACCTGATTTCAGTATCTGCTATAGGACTACCGTTACAGTTATTTTATTTTAGACAAAACCGACATCACTGCTCTTCCGGCAGATAAGCAAACGATGGCGAAGGTTGTTGATACTGACGATAATGGGCTAATATGGCGGGCGTCCAGCCGTCCTGGAACTGCGCTTATTTCTAAAATCTGCAGCTTATGATTGGCTGATTCATCATCTAACATGCGGTCATTGATCGTCTACATACTCATCATCTAACAGCCGACCATTCATTGTCTCCATCCTCATCTAACAGGCGACCATTCATCGTCTCCATCCTCATCTTACAGACGACCATTCATCGTCTCCATCCTCATCTTACAGACGACCATTCATCGTCTCCATCCTCATCTTACAGGCGACCATTCATCGTTTTCTTATCATTTAACAGACGACCATTCATCGTCTCCATCCTCATCTAACAGACGACCATTCATCGTTTTCTTATCATCTAACAGGCGACCATTCATCGTCTCCATCCTTATCTAACAGACGACCATTCATCGTCTCCATCCTCATCTAACAGATGACCTTTCATCGTTTTCTTATCATCTAACAGGCGACCATTCATCGTCTCCATCCTCATCTAACAGATGACCTTTCATCGTTTTCTTATCATCTAACAGGCGACCATTCATATTCTCCATCCTCATCTAACAGATGACCTTTCATCGTTTTTCTATCATCTAACAGGCGACCATTCATCGTCTCCATCCTCATCTAACAGATGACCTTTCATCGTTTTCTTATCATCAAACATGCGACCATTCATCGTCTCCATCCTCATCTAACAGACGATCATTCCGTGATTGTAACCTCATCATCCACCAGCCGTCAATCATTGGTTGTAACCTCACCAGCCGCCAGTCATTGGTTGTAACCTCATCATCCACAAGCCGTCAGTCATTGGTTGTAACCTCACCATCCACCAGCCGTCAATCATTGGTTGTAACCTCACCAGCCGTCAGTCATTGGTTGTAACCTCACCAGCCGTCAGTTATTGGTTGTAACCTCATCATCCACCAGCCGTCAGTCATTGGTTGTAACCTCACCATCCACCAGCCGTCAATCATTGGTTGTAACCTCACCAGCCGTCAGTTATTGGTTGTAACCTCACCAGCCGACAGTCATTGGTTGTAACCTCATCATCCACCAGCCGTCAGTCATTGGTTGTAACCTCACCAGCCGTCAGTCATTGGTTGTAACCTCACCAGCCGTCAGTCATTGGTTGTAACCTCACCAGCCGTCAGTCATTGGTTGTAACCTCACCATCCAACAGCCGTCAGTCATTGGTTGTAACCTCACCAGCCGTCAGTCATTGGTTGTAACCTCATCATCCACCAGCCGTCAGTCATTGGTTGTAACCTCATCATCCACCAGCCGTCAGTCATTGGTTGTAACCTCATCATCCACCAGCCGTCAGTCATTGGTTTTAACTTCATCATCCACCAGCCGTCAGTCATTGGTTGAAACCTCATCATCCACCAGCCGTCAGTCATTGGTTGTAACCTCATCATCCACCAGCCGTCAGTCATTGGTTGTAACCTCATCATCCACCAGCCGTCAGTCATTGGTTGTAACCTCATCATCCACCAGCCGTCAGTCATTGGTTTTAACTTCATCATCCACCAGCCGTCAGTCATTGGTTGTAACCTCATCATCCACCAGCCGTCAGTCATTGGTTGTAACCTCATCATCCACCAGCCGTCAGTCATTGGTTGTAACCTCACCAGCCGTCAGTCATTGGTTGTAATCTCACCAGCCGTCAGTCATTGGTTGTAACCTCATCATCCACCAGCCGTCAGTCATTGGTTGTAACCTCATCATCCACCAGCCGTCAGTCATTGGTTCTAACCTCACCAGCCGTCAGTCATTGGTTGTAACCTCATCATCCACCAGCCGTCAGTCATTGGTTGTAACCTCACCAGCCGTCAGTCATTGGTTGTAACCTCATCATCCACCAGCCGTCAGTCATTGGTTGTAACCTCACCAGCCGTCAGTCATTGGTTGTAACCTCACCAGCCGTCAGTCATTGGTTGTAACCTCACCAGCCGTCAGTCATTGGTTGTAACCTCACCAGCCGTCAGTCATTGGTTGTAACCTCATCATCCACCAGCCGTCAGTCATTGGTTGTAACCTCACCAGCCGTCAGTCATTGGTTGTAACCTCACCAGCCGTCAGTCATTGGTTGTAACCTCACCAGCCGTCAGTCATTGGTTGTAACCTCACCAGCCGTCAGTCATTGGTTGTAACCTCACCAGCCGTCAGTCATTGGTTGTAACCTCACCAGCCGTCAGTCATTGGTTGTAACCTCACCAGCCGTCAGTCATTGGTTGTAACCTCACCAGCCGTCAATCATTGGTTGTAACCTCACCAGCCGTCAGTCATTGCTTCTATTCCCCATTCAATGTCGTATCTACTTGTGTTTTCTAAGTCCACACATCCGCTGTTTAATTACCGTGATCAACATACATGGTTGGGACAATATACAATTGTTAGTTAAACATTTCCAGTTTCGCGCATGTTGCTAACAGACACTGAATAACAAAGCAAGAGAAAGCACTTGACTTGAGAAATTGCCGCGTGACAGCACATGCACTTTATACAAATAACTAGTTTGTAAAACATCTGGCTAATTGGAAAGGAGGCAAAGACCCAGTCACACACACAGGCGCAAGCGAGAGAGAAGAATTAAGGATTCACTTAATGAAAGATGTAGAAAGTGATAGGTAAACTGCCGTGATCACTGTCGCGAGCAGACAAAGGGAACCATGTACGTTGATGGCATGTATCCTCATAACGAACTTTGATGTCAATCAAATACTAATACTGCGTGACTTGTTTTTAATGTCAATTTGCTTAAGCGCCCATAAGAGAATAGGGTACCTGCGTCTTTATTCACCCCCTAACAAAAGAAATACCTATTTTTAGTTCTATTTTAGTTTTATTTCGAGTTTATTTAAGGTAGTGACGTCACAGAATAGCCCACTTTTAAATATCCTAACCAAAACCCTAATCCTTCGTAAAACTTTAATATATCCACATTTTTTCTACTTTTCTAATTTAAAGTCTTTACTTATTTATTTTAAATAAAATTCTACCGGCCTGTTCATGACCTACAGTTGGCCACGGCCTGTTCTCCCCTTAACCTGAAACGCATTGTCCCGTTATGTACAATGTGAACCCAAGGAAATCTGGGTGAATTAAGTCGGAAGTACCGAGACTGGTTTCATCTTGTGAATATAAGCCAGACACTCGCGGAGAGTAGAAGACACAGCCGCCGTTAAGAGCTCCTGCATGATTTGGTGCATGGTTCCCACCAGGATGTCAACTATGGTTGTAACTCTGATCCCATCAAACCAACACCTGGGATATTGTTATCCGCGATCACTTCACCAGTCAAGTGTTTCATCACATGATTGTGTCGTATGTATATACCGTTGTTTTCTTTGCCTATATGACCTTCCCCTTGCTGTCCGCTCTTCTCACATCGGTGGGTGTGCGGCCTAAGAATAGAGACGAAGGACATACATTCACGCCTCTCTAATAGCTAGAGATAAACATATCTCACATAACAATTTGTGCTTGCCCTAGTTCCAGTAATCAGGTCAAACCAAGAGGAACTACAATTTAAGCACTGTAACTCATTCAGAACAAAAGTATCACAGAGTTGTAGTTTTACAGAATAATGTTATCAATTCCACTTATGGACAGCGAATAATACTAACGGGGATGTGTCTAGCTAGGGAGACTCGTGCGAGAAGGCGTCTTGTTTGTTACACGCGTCCTGATAAAACATTCCACTTTGTGAGTGTTTTAGGACAAGTTACCAGAAGAGGTTTGAAAAGACTGTCACAACGATGGACAGAGACAACGTTGACGGGTAGCCTGTCAGACGGTTTAACGTAGTAGCGTGGCAAACGGTTTAACATAGTTGATTGGAAGATGGTTTAACATGGTAGCATAGAAGACGGTTTAACAAGGTAGGGTGGAAGACGGTTTAACAAAGTAGGACGGAAGACGGTTTAACGTGGTTTATTGAAATATGTTTTAAAATGGTAGCGTGGAAGATGGTTTAATATCGTAGCTTGGTAGACGGTTTGGCATGGTTGATTGGAAGACGCTTTAACATGTTATTGTAGTAGACGGTTTAACATGAAATTGTGGTAAACGGTTTAACGTGATACTGTGGTAAACGGTTTAACATGTAATATGGTTTAAAATGGTAGCATGGAATACGGTCAATGACCGAATATACCGTTATCACACGGGACGGGATGGAAGGGAAATCCGTGATCACATATCCTAATCAGCATGGCACAGGAGGATGTTCAGGACAGTCCATTTAATAAGAAATGTCATGAATGGCACAGGATGATGTTGTATGGTTCTCGCTTGAAAAGAGCAAGACTACAACATTGTCAGTTTGTTGTCACTCGTACTTGAGTTAGGGGCATATTATTGGTGACTTTCTTTGGTGACGGGTTACAGTGGCTCTTCTGGCATCACCAGGCGAGCTTGATAGGGTAGCCCAGAGTTCTCCAGACTGTAGTGCAATTTGATGCACCTCATGAAGCTAACTACTATTGGAATCACCACATTGCCGATCCCACGTCAGACTGTCATGACATGTCCTATTTCCTGGGCAAGCTGCTTGGAAGCAAGGTGAGGTCTCGATCAGTATGTTTTACCTGACCCCAACTAACGAATGGAGGACCGTGGTCCACCTTCATCAGCACGCTCGGGATGTGAGGAACGTTACTACAACCTTTTCAGGGCGCACAAAAGAGGAGTAAACTCACTCATTGTGGACATTCAACAACATAAACAACAACAACATAGTCTAATCAGTATGCCTTGCCTGACTGGACTTTAGTCTCCTCTCCCCTCTTTATTCGATATTAATCTACTTCTTCTTCTTCTTCTTCGTTCGTTCTCAATCTCCCGCTACCAAACCCTGAAAGGGCTTAAGTAGCAGAATGTAGTCTAGAGAACGGAATGCGTTTAATAGTTCTCCGACCCTCATTATAACTGGTATGTCCTCTTTAATAGTTCTGCGACCTTCATTATAACTGGTATATCCTCTTTAATAGTTTTGCGACCGCCATCATTATAACTGGTATGTCCTCTTTAATAGTTCTGCGACCTTCATTATAACTGGTATATCCTCTTTAATAGTTCTGCGACCGCCATCATTATAACTGGTATGTCCTCTTTAATAGTTCTGCGACCTTCATTATAACTGGTATGTCCTTATTACGGCACTTCATTTTACGCTACTTTACATTAACGTGCTTTTAAAATAATGAGAAAACAAATGTTACAATCGAGAAAGAGAATGCATCATCAAACTCACTACTGCAGTTCTTTTGTAAAGCAAAAAGGCCTTATGAACCGATCAGGACCACCCCTAATGCGTCATTCAGTGTCACAGAACTTTGGTTGAGGAAGTGGTGCAGAATTTTGCGTCAGAAACAGTGGTGCTGCTACATACCCCAAAGATGGCTCTACATCATCAAAGAACTGAGATACATTTTGGTAATACTATTATGGTCTATCTATAAACATTATTCGTGCTATTATAAACTAAGCACACATATTTATTATAAAAAGCAACTCATTGTACCACATTAAAATCTGATTTACGCTGCTTCAGCTGACGAATCTCTGGAGGTGGAACATAACACAGACGGGGCCAACTGTAATTAAGTCTGCATTTTTATACCTCTCTCACTCCTCTCTCCTAAACCCCCCCCCCCCCCCCCCCCCCACACACACACACAACTCTGATTCTTGGAGGATTATATACCAAAACGGAGAATTTATTTATTGCGGTATATTGGAATATGGAAATGTTAATGGCAGGCAATGTCAAATTAGAAGTTGTAACGGATACACTATGCCCTTTATTTTGATTGACGCGTGAGTGCGTGCTATCAAATGTGATTAAAAACTGCTGACGTGCACATATTATTCCAGATGATCGTGTCCAGTGAAGTCAAAATGATTTAGTGTGAAACTGATATGTAAACTCTTTTACACCAAATGGACTAACCGAATCCTAAAGTCATCTATTACTTCCTCGTTTAACCTAGGATCCTGCTGTATGTAGCTCATCATCGCTTTATATTTCAAGCTATATTTAATAGTGAATCTATAACTGGTTATGAAGCTCCACAATAGTGTCCTGATCCAAGGCAGACTATTCCAGTTCTTATTACATGCTAGACCAGTATGTATCTTGTTAAAAGTTCTACAATTGAAGATGGATATCCTCATTCATGCTAGACCAGTATGTTTCTTGTTAAAAGTTCTACAATTGAAGATGGATATCCTCATACATGCTAGACCAGTATGTATCTTGTTAAAAGTTCTACAATTGAAGATGGATATCCTCATACATGCTAGACCAGTATGCATCTTGTTAAAAGTTCTACAATTGAAGATGGATATCCTCAGACATGCTAGACCAGTATGTTTCTTGTTAAAAGTTCTACAATTGAAGATGGATATCCTCATTCATGCTAGACGAGTATGTATCTTGTTAAAAGTTCTACAATTGAAGATGGATATCCTCATGCTAGACCAGTATGTATCTTGTTAAAAGTTCTACAATTGAAGATGGATATCCTCATGCTAGACCAGTATGTATCTTGTTAAAAGTTCTACAATTGAAGATGGATATCCTCATGCTAGACCAGTATGTATCTTGTTAAAAGTTCTACAATTGAAGATGGATATCCTCATACATGCTAGACCAGTATTTATCTTGTTAAAAGTTCTACAATTGAAGATGGATATCCTCATATATGCTAGACCAGTATGTATCTTGTTAAAAGTTCTACAATTGAAGATGGATATCCTCATGCTAGACCAGTATGTATCTTGTTAAAAGTTCTACAATTGAAGATGGATATCCTCATGCTAGACCAGTATGTATCTTGTTAAAAGTTCTACAATTGAAGATGGATATCCTCATACATGCTAGACCAGTATGTATCTTGTTAAAAGTTCTACAATTGAAGATGGATATCCTCATATATGCTAGACCAGTATGTATCTTGTTAAAAGTTCTACAATTGGAGATGGATATCCTCATGCTAGACCAGTATGTATATTGTTAAAAGTTCTACAATTGAAGATGGATATCCTCATACATGCTAGACCAGTATGTATCGTGTTAAAAGTTCTACAATTGAAGATGGATATCCTCATATATGCTAGACCAGTATGTATCTTGTTAAAAGTTCTACAATTGAAGATGGATATCCTCATGCTAGACCAGTATGTATCTTGTTAAAAGTTCTGCAATTGAAGATGGATATCATCATACATGCTAGACCAGTATGTATCTTGTTAAAAGTTCTACAATTGAAGATGGATATCCTCATACATGCTAGACCAGTATGTATCTTGTTAAAAGTTCTACAATTGAAGATGGATATCCTCATATATGCTAGACCAGTATGTATCTTGTTAAAAGTTCTACAATTGGAGATGGATATCCTCATGCTAGACCAGTATGTATATTGTTAAAAGTTCTACAATTGAAGATGGATATCCTCATACATGCTAGACCAGTATGTATCTTGTTAAAAGTTCTACAATTGAAGATGGATATCCTCATATATGCTAGACCAGTATGTATCTTGTTAAAAGTTCTACAATTGAAGATGGATATCCTCATGCTAGACCAGTATGTATCTTGTTAAAAGTTCTACAATTGAAGATGGATATCATCATACATGCTAGACCAGTATGTATCTTGTTAAAAGTTCTACAATTGAAGATGGATATCCTCATTCATGCTAGACCAGTATGTATCTTGTTTAAAGTTCTACAATTGAAGATGTATATCCTCATACATGCTAGACCAGAATGTTTCTTGTTAAAAGTTCTACAATTGAAGATGGATATCCTCATGCTAGACCAGTATGTATCTTGTTAAAAGTTCTACAATTGAAGATGGATATCCTCATTCATGCTAGACCAGTATGTATCTTGTTAAAAGTTCTACAATTGAAGATGGATATCCTCGTTCATGCTAGACCAGTATGTATCTTGTTAAAAGTTCTACAATTGAAGATGGATATCCTCATTCATGCTAGACCAGTATGTATCTTGTTAAAAGTTCTACAATTGAAGATGGATATCTCATTCATGCTAGACCAGTATGTATCTTGTTAAAAGTTCTACAATTGAAGATGGATATCCTCATACATGCTAGACCAGTATGTTTCTTGTTAAAAGTTCTACAATTGAAGATGGATATCCTCACATATGCTAGACCAGTATGTATCTTGTTAAAAGTTCTACAATTGAAGATGGATATCCTCATACATGCTAGACCAGTATGTATCTTGTTAAAAGTTCTACAATTGAAGATGGATATCCTCATATATGCTAGACCAGTATGTATCTTGTTAAAAGTTCTACAATTGAAGATGGATATCCTCATACATGCTAGACCAGTATGTATCTTGTTAAAAGTTCTACAATTGAAGATGGATATCCTCATACATGCTAGACCAGTATGTATCTTGTTAAAAGTTCTACAATTGAAGATGGATATTCTCATTCATGCTAGACCAGTATGTATCTTGTTAAAAGTTCTACAATTGAAGATGGATATCCTCATTCATGCTAGACCAGTATGTATCTTGTTAAAAGTTCTACAATTGAAGATGGATATCCTCATTCATGCTAGACCAGTATGCATCTTGTTAAAAGTTCTACAATTGAAGATGGATATCCTCATGCTAGACCAGTATATCTTGTTAAAAACTTCACGATTGAAGATATGCGTTCCGATCCAGATGAGACCATTCTATTCGGCGTTGAAAGCCTCACTTAACACGGGCAACATAATCGGGGAAGATTACGTAACTTGTCAGTGTGATGTGTCAGCAGGTGGCGATGTTAGGTTGGGAGATGAAACATTCTGTTTAAAAAAAAAGCTATCTATCCCAGACGAAAGGGTCGTTGACCGATTTTCCAAGACACAGACAAAGAAGCTTTCAGCGTGGCGTTGAATGTTTGCCTATTTTTCGTGGAAAGGAGTACGTGTCATATTCTTAGACTAGGTAGGACTGAATATTTTGCGCAGACTGGTGCTGACATATTTTGTAATGAAATACATCGACGATGGCGTACACATATGATCTCTCTGTATCCATCGATAGTGCCTTCTATCGCTTCTCCTCACCCCATAGCTCTCAGACAAGTAACATACATGCTAGTTGCATATCGCAAGCGACCATAAGACAGTTTTTATCTTGATGATGTAACCTGCGCTGTATTTGGAGTATAGTGAGGAAGAAACTGCGCTGGTTATCAATCTCACTCTTTGTCCAGAGCTACATTGGACCAGTGGCAAGACAAGTCGAGACGACTGCAGGCACTCTCCCACATGAGTTGTATGAAACTTACGCGATTAGATCGCCCACCGTTTCCGTCCATCGCTTTGAGAGGCGAGTGCCCTACCTCTCGACCACACCAACCCCACAGTAATGTATATCTTGGCAACATGTATCATTTCATCTGCGTCCTTTTTGTCTATCAGGTCACAAGGCCGTCTGGTTAGTGTAGTGGAAGAGCTTTTCAGGGCAGAGGTACAGGGTTCAACTCCCGCTACAAGCTCGCTTCAGTCCACCCAGCTGTAATTGCGGTTCATTCTCAATGACTACCTGACCTGTCGTTAAGGGCAGTGAGGAAGGAAACTGTCCACCACATCTCACACAAGCGGAGGCTTAGTACAGTATTCTCTAAAACTTGATCCCTATCGACAATTTCTGCTACCGGACTTATTTTATCAGGTCACAATGTTCACCTAGATAAACCACTGGACCAAGTTGATTGCATTAGATAAGATTAGAAAATGTAGAAAGCGTTCAAGTATAAACATAGCGGTCAATGCCCCTTAATCTGGAGCAACTGAGAAGCAAAGTTGTTAAAGCGGTTGTTTCTCACAGCAATGGTACCGGGTTGAATCCATGGCTGGGCATGCTCCAGTCTGTCAAGATGCCAATCGACACATGACTTACAGTTAAGGAAGGCAAGGCAACAGGAAGGGAATGGTCACGCCGCCCCAGACACCAGAGAGGGTCAGTACAGCCGAATCTTCACCACTTCATTCCTGTTGCAATGCTCATTATGGGACCACCTTTCGCAAATTTTAAGTGTAGTCCTGTTAAAGACTAAAAGCATTTGCCAGCTTCAATGTCTAATATGTTACAGTTGGGCGGCTATATATAACACGTCTCTCTACCTCTCCCTCTCTCTCCCTCTCTCTCTCCCTCTCGCTCTCTCTCTCTCCCTCTCTCTCTCTCTATATATAAATATATAGGCAAAGCAAAGGCAAAAGCCGCCGTCCATCGTAGACGATGATGGCATAATTAATTTTTATAGCGCTATTTTTTAGTAAGGATTAACTGCGCTACTTTTTATCCTCACTCTCTCGGCTCATGCCGCCCGACCCCAGTGGCAAGTCACAGACAAGACGACTAGGGGGCGACTACGAGATGCATATATATATATATAACTTTGGGAGAAGTGGAGGGAAGGAGGAGATAGAGAGAAGACGGCGCAATCTAGGGATGAAACGCCCTTTTCACAACCATAACGCACCTACGTCGAATCTCCATGTGTACACTTTGACAGAGACGGAGTTTTTTTCTTGGCCGATCGCTTCTTCGCGTACGGAAAATAATGGCAAACTATATGCTAAGGAGCTTATAACAGCCAACTAGGTTAGCAGTTAAATATATATTTATACACCCAATTCCACCAACCCCGCCCTTCCCTACACCACCAACCACCACCACCTTTCAACCTTTGCGTTTCTTTTGTTAACAATATCATTACTGTCGTTATAGAAAGTTTTGGCGGCACAATTTAAAGTATTCCATTGCCAAATAACTTTATATTGCTTATAGCTTTTAATACCGCCCTTTAAAAAAAAATGGCAAATTAAATTCAGCTCTTCTGCTCTATATGAAATGCTGTTTAAACATACATACTTATACACATATGTGTTGTTATGCATAATTTAACTAACCGTGATGGATTTCATTGAATGGTTTCAAGATGGCACATTAAGGCCAACAGAAACTAGGCATGCATGAGACATGAATCTAGGAACGGGTCAAAGCCTTCGATCTACTCAAACTCTCTGCTTGTTTATCGTTCCTATCCACAGTTTATAAACTGACATTTAAGTTCGTCAGCAGAGCATGCACACTGACGTTATGACTGTCTCGGCACATATTTTGTTTTTCTTCCTGCCTATACACTTGGCTGATCTTTGCTACCACTTGCACGTATGTCTGGGTTCTATCTCCTTGTTAATGCTGTAGCTTTAAATATAGGCTAGCAAAGGTGCAACTCCAATGTCAAGTTCATCCTATTGTATGACTTTGGACGTGAAGAACAAACAAAAGTACAACTGGAAAATCCAAGCTTTTGGTGTCCGAAAATAATGGCGCGTGGCAGGTCAGACTTGGCAAGTATTTGTTGGATGGCTATGCTCCGCGGGGAGTTGAAGGTTTTTTGTTGTTGTTGATAGGTTGAAAGATTGAAATAAGCATATAAATTGCTCTCATCCAGCCCCGTGAACAGAAACGTTCCATCAAATGTCTAATGTATTCCGATGACCTGTATTGGAGAGCTATATGCATATGTGAGGCTAGTGGCCTCGTCACGTAAAACAAACAAAAAATGGCGTAGAATCCCCAAGTATAGAATCCGATTCATGCTTTCTCTCTCATTTCCTGAATAAAAGACAGCTACAGTGTTGTCCCTATGGTCAAATTTTAGAGGAACGAATAAATTCAATTATATTTGGGAGCTCTAATTAAATTGTTCTAGCAAAGAGTAACAGTCCAATTGGCTTTGGAATTTTGGAGTGATTTGTATTGATAGTCACGACGCTGACTTCTATTCTATTTTGCTACAGTGTTTAGTTTCCAACGTGATATAATCGGTCCTCCTTTCCATTGACTTGACCGACATGCAACTACAGTAACATTCAAATAATCTCCAGCTCTACCTTTGTTTCACTTGCCGATCTGTCCTTACTTCACTGTTTATTCTAGATTTTCAGTGATCCCCATCTTTTTTAATTGCCTGGATGACAAAGCTATATTCAATATTTTACTATTGCTAAACATCTGGCTAATCTCTTCAAGCAGATTG
This sequence comes from Ariolimax columbianus, assembly GCA_036924085.1. NCBI lineage: Eukaryota > Metazoa > Mollusca > Gastropoda > Stylommatophora > Arionidae > Ariolimax > Ariolimax columbianus. Next base: position 81,121,816 of record JAVGWX010000011.1, on the reverse strand, counting down.
CGCAGGGTCTTAATAGTACACATATGCTTCCTGTAGAGATTGCGCAGGGTATTACTAGTACACATATGCTTCCTGCAGAGATTGCGCAGGGTATTACTAGTACACATATGCTTCCTGCAGAGATTGCGCAGGGTATTACTAGTACACATATGCTTCCTGCAGAGATTGCGCAGGGTATTACTAGTACACATATGCTTCCTGCAGAGATTGCGCAGGGTATTACCAGTACACATATGCTTCCTGTAGAGATTGCGCAGGGTATTACTAGTACACATATGCATCCTGCAGCTCGCTGACTGTACAGTAGGCCGTCATTATTTGCCGCCTTCTCTATCCGTTGTTTGGAGAACTGAGACGTTAGTCCGACCAGGCACAACATACTGACCAGTACGTCGCGTCAGGATCAGGAACAATATACTCACTAAGATCACTATCCCTCTTCCGTGTAGTATTCCCTGGAAACAGGCTGTTTTCAAGACAGTATGGCTGACAAAATGCAGAAAATCACGCAGATGAAGCCAACCATAGCACAATCGCCTGGAGGACCATGGTCCACCTTCATCAGCACGCTCGGAATGTGAGAAAAACTACTATAACTCGCCACTTACCGCCCTTTTTCAGGGCGCCCAAAAAATGTAACCTTCTCGTTGTGGGCATTTGCAAACAACACCAATACTTATTGTGGACGTTAACCATCAACAACAACTGTCCGCCATTTTGCTTATCTTCGTCAGCGATTTAACACTATTATTTCGGTATCTATCTTTGGCGTTTGCATATCCGTGGTTTATATCCCAAATATATCCTTTTTTTTGGTTTTTTTTTGGGGGGGGGGTGTAGAGAGGTTTTAGCTGTATGTCCCGCTTGTTAAAGGAAAGTGAAGCGTCTGATATAGCCTCTCCTTTCCAGGTGTAGAGATCGTCGCTAGATTCACTGTTTGGCTTGCCGTTCTGGAGTTTCCATGCCAATGGCCTCTCTTACAATATGTGTGTCCACAGCAGTATCTTAATGAGGGGCCCCCTGTTTCTTACAGAGCCTGCTGTGGAGCGAGACCGAGTACCCGGCGGTATAACTGGGCGGGCAGATTTGGCTCATTATCCTTGGTTGGCAGCCAATCTAAGAGAAGGTAAACTCTGATTCTAAACCTGGGTATACGAAGCTCGTTAGCCCGTTCAGGCAGTTCGCCTAGGAGAGGAAGAACTCTGATTTTAAACCCTCAAGTCCCAGAGAGTGCTGGCTAGTCTTGGGATAATGAGAGTATCATCGGATGTCTGGAGTAACTAGCAACTGCGGGCAACGACTCCACTGCCTTGTGGAAATCTCGGACATAAAATCCGGAGTGGTAGCATGTAAGGCGGATGGTTTCAAAATTGTGAACTCATTCCGACAGCTCCTGTAGCTGAGCTGGTGCCAAATTGTAATGCTTTGCATTCCTTTGGATTACACCAGCGGGGCCGAGAGGGGGATTCTGCAGTTTGGGCAGCCCAGGGTCTCCATATTCAGCGCACAGGCTTGCGCCCTGAGAGGCTACTCACAGGGTGCCACGCATGGGCTGCAAAGACTGAGACACATATGAATATCCCACATTGCAATTCAGTAAAGGCGTAAGAACCGTCTCTGTGGGTATAAATTGTGCATTACAAATGTTTAAATATTTTTTTTATTGGTGTTAACTGTTATTCTTCTTCACTTCATAACTGCAAAGCTTGCAGCTAAACGTCAGACGGGCAATCATATTCAAAGTTTGTAGCTTCTTCTTCTTCTTCTTCTTCTTCTTCTTCTTCTTCTTCTTCTTCATCGTACACAGTCAGACATCAACTTTAATGTTTTCGAAAAAAGCAGCCGTCATCCTGAGGCTGTCGACACTGCCATAGAGCTTGTCTAGTGTTGTCACTGGTGATGACTACATCTGCTCTCTCTGATCATCGTATGTCGGGCAGTTTTGCAGCAAATGTTCAGCGGTCATTTTCCCGGTACCACAAGGGCATTCGTCAGTGCCACCTATCTTCAATTTGTTGAATAGGTGGTACCTAAGTCTAATGTGGCCAGTGCGAAGTCCGAAGACCACGACCTGCTCTCTTCTGTTCAACTGGTAATAGGCATCGTTTTTGGTGTAACCAGTATGTTCGGTTTCCCATTTGGTCATGTATCTGGCCTTAATAAGCCGTTTTGACTCTTCGTACGTCATACTAGTATCTGTTTGTGGTAGTCTTGCGCCTTCTTTTGCCAGTCTGTCTGCTTCCTCGTTGCCTTGGATGTTGCAGTGTGATGGGACCCACTGTACCACTACCCTTTTTGGTGCGGATTGTGGCATAGTTGACAGAGTGCTGTTCTTAAGTCATTAAGCTCAGTGTTTTTCTGGCTTTTTAGCGCTGTGACTACGACCAGAGCATCTGTAAGCAGGACTGTATGGCTTTCATTTTCTTTATGTGCCACCATTTCTTCCACTGCCGCCCTCAGTGCCTCTGCCTCCGCTCTGAAATTGCTTGTGTACTTACCAGTAGTGAATGACAGTGTTATTTTTCTGCCATTTGGTAGGTTCAGGAATGCTCCTGCCCCTACGTTCTGTGTAGTGTTTGTTACAGAACCGTCGGTGTATGCATGGGTCCAGTCCATGCTTGGGTAGTTTTTCAATATAAAGCTTAGGGTAGTATCTCTCCGTTTTCAGTCTGGCAGTTTTTGTTTCCAATACCTGGTATATTTTCTACCACCTCTGGGAATATATCCTGCCTCCAGGTAGGTTTTCGTACAGTAGTGATGGGCTTTGGTGTTGTTAGTGCGTTTATGGGATCTTCGTGCATCTTTGCTTTGGCTATTTCTGCAAAGTTTCTCCGCTTTAGTTTCCCATTTCCGAAATTATTTAGTCTCTGGTGCATTGGATGGTCAGTCAGTCTTCTGAGTTTCTCTGATTGCAGCTGGACTTTGCAGTCTCTTCTGTCGGTCATGGGTTGCAGTTTTGTAATCTTTTCAAGTTCTACAATTGGCGTTGACTTCATGCCTCCTGTTATATAACTCTCATGGCTTGGTTTTGGAGTTTGCTAATTTTGTCGAAGTTCGCCTTTGCTGTTGTTGTCCATGCCGCAATGCCATACTCGAAAACTGGTGTCACTCTTCCAGTGTACAATTTTTTTAGTATACTTTCGTCTGCTCCCCAGCTTGTGCCAGCAAGTTTCCTCATGATTGCCATTCTTTCTCTGGCTCTCATTCGGTTTCTCTCGATCTGACTGTTCCATGTCATGCGCCGATCAAATGTAGTTTGGGTTGTCGTTTGTCTGCAGGTATTTGCCGTTAAGACTTAATTTGGTGTTTTGGGGTTTGTTTGACAGCGAGAATATTGTACATGTGGTTTTTTCCTCGTTTATTTTGATCAGCCATGAGTTCGCCCACTCTTCCAGCGATGTTAGGGCCTGCTGCATACGATTTCTTGCTATGGTGAGACTCTTTTCAGAGGTCCACATAGCCAGATCGTCTGCGAACATAGAGCTATGGACTCTTCTTGGTATATTCTCTGTTATATTATTTATATACACCAGGAAGAGTGTGGGTGACAGTACTCCCCCTTGGGGTACTCCCTACTCAAGTGTCACCTTTTTGCTCATCTGCTCTTGTACTTGAACTCTGGCTGTTCTGTTTTTGAGGTAGTGACTTATCCATTTGTACATTTTCCCACAAACTTCACTTCTTCGTAGCTTGACTCTAAGTCCCTCTTTCCAGACTTTGTCAAATGCCTTTTCTAGGTCCACCCAAACCGCTACTGTATGTTTTTGTTCCTGGTAGGCATCTTCTATTTTTTGGGCTATGAGGATGACCTGATCCTAAGTGGATCTGTGCTGTCTAAAGCCTGCTTGCTGTGGAATTAGTATTCGTTTTTCTTCCAGATGCCACATCAGTCTGGTGTTTATCATACGTTCCATCAGTTTGCCGACACAGCTCAGTAGGCTGATAGGCCTGTATCCATTTGGATCTGTTTTGTCTTTTCCTTTCTTTGGTACTGGTACAAGTACTGCGTCTTTCCATGCCTGGGGTACAATACCCCTTTTCCAGCTTTGGTTCAGGACTGATAGCAGTTTCTTCTTTGCTGTTTGGCCCAGCCCCATCAGCATTTCGTTTGTTATCCCGTCTTTTCCGGGAGATTTCTTTTTCAAAGTTTGCAGCTAAAACGTCAGACGTGCAATAACATTTGATCCAAACTACATTTAGTTTTAAGATGGAACGTCATTTCCTGTCATCAAACTCCAAGAATCACACCTAGTGAGAGTTGTTTGTTTGACTTACTTCAGCTTTACATCATGTCAAAATGTCTGAAGTCAAATGAGTAAGCAAAGGGCTGAAAAGTAGCTCGAATGATACCGGAATGGACAGAGTACGTCCACTGTAACCTTCTAAGCATATCATAAACGGTAACTATAGAGGGTGACGCATGTGGCTAGCAGTCACAACGTGTAAAACATTTGCTATTAAAACTGCAGCTGTTCGGCTATGTGCTTCGTCTAAAGGTGTTTGGTGTAGCCTCACTTGAAGAGAAAAATTCGGTATCAATTAATCAATGAATCAATATGTATTAATCAAGAAGAGACAAATACTCTTCACTGCAACAAAAAAAAAAAAAAAAAAACCAGTAATTTCTGACTATGACGAGTGGGGAATTCCCGACATGTACACTGGACTCTGACAACAAGAACAATTATAGACGTGCACACTAGACTCTGACAACAAGAACAATTATAGACGTGCACACTAGACTCTGACAACAAGAACAATTATAGACGTGCACGCTAGACTCTGACAACAAGAACAATTATAGACGTGCACACTAGACTCTGACAACAAGAACAATTATAGACGTGCACACTAGACTCTGACAACAAGAACAATTATAGACGTGCACACTGGACTCTGACAACAAGAATAGTTATAGACGTGCACACTAGACTCTGACAACAAGAACAATTATAGACGTGCACACTAGACTCTGACAACAAGAACAATTATAGACGTGCACGCTAGACTCTGACAACAAGAACAATTATAGACGTGCACACTAGACTCTGACAACAAGAACAATTATAGACGTGCACACTAGACTCTGACAACAAGAACAATTATAGACGTGCACACTGGACTCTGACAACAAGAATAGTTATAGACGTGCACACTAGACTCTGACAACAAGAACAATTATAGACGTGCACACTAGACTCTGACAACAAGAATAGTTATAGACGTGCACACTAGACTGACAACAAGAACAATTATAGACGTGCACACTGGTCTCTGACAACAAGAACAGTTATAGACGTGCTCTCTAGACTCTGACAACAAGAACAGTTATAGACGTGCACACTGGACTCTGACAACAAGAACAGTTATAGACGTGCACACTGGACTCTGACAACAAGAACAGTTATAGACGTGCACACTAGACTCCTACATGAACAAGAAAAATTGCAGCACATGAACACAACTAAAAGCAGTTACAACATGAGCAATGCCTTATACGATGCCGTGTTTGATGAGAACCAGTGAATATCGATCGTTTTTGATGAAAATGGGGAAGCTACAAATAGTTAGGGATGGATCATTCAACGATTGCAAATCAGTTTGTCGGTATCGTTTAACAGAACCACCCGAGTATAGTGCTCCAGTCTAGGACTTGCGAGGGGCGAGTGTCATTATAACACTCACGTTTGCTACTTGTTATCCGCGGTTTCGAAGTTCGTCGCTGGTTTAAGGAACCAATTAACCCCATATAACAAGGACATAACGTAGACATTTCTTCTGATCTGTCGTATCAGTCTACCTCACCCTACCCGTCCCTCTTTTGATTCCAGATTCCTACGGCCTTAGATGGCTGATTGATCGATTTCAGTGTTGTCTAACTGGCGATCATTGATTAACCTCAGCAGGTCAACCTGACCCATATTTTAAAATCCACCACTATAGGTTCTTTTGTAGTTAGCACATCAGCTCTCTCCTTGTTGAGAAACGCTACGTGGTCAGGATAATAAACCCATACAATTATCCTTGAAATGTTTGAGGTATTTGAGTATACTGTGGATGAAAACACATTTAGGTAATAGCTCATTAACCGCACTAGAACAAAAACATAACATGCCTATTATACAGCCACAAGGCGTTCGTCAGGGACGAAAACAAGCAACAAATAAGAACAAAACACAGGACATGGTGGTTTAAGTTCGTCGCAATAACAGGATGTACCAGCAAAGTGTGAGAAACGGTATTCCACTTAAATAGAGTGGGCCAAACAAGAAAAGGGCAGTATGATTGCACACCTAATTTTATTTTTAAAAACCAGACAAAACATGAACAAATCACACACAAGAAAAAAAATCTGGCCAAAGACAAACAAATATCAAGACGCATACATGCACAAAGATGTGGTTACACAACTGGATGAATAAACAACAATAAGAGGAGAAAGATATATACAGAAAGAGAAATGAAAAAGAAAAGCGAGCGCAGTGAGAAGAGAAACCAAGACAATCGTAAGGAGTGTATTCAATTCATGAGGTTTGAGACAAATCAAGTACCGTTTTTTTAAATTCTATTGACCAATCCTGAACTGACTTATCAGTGCTGATTAATATACTAACCGTTATAGACGTTCAGTTAAGGTAATGACAGACGAGAGGATATTAGTAGCTAGTTAACTGGCTGGACATTGATTTGTCCAGTGACAATCTGGACAGTTTTCGTGGTTTTTGTAGACCATTACAAATTTGGGTGAACTTTATATGAATGTCCATTGGCGTCTTACCAAAATCATATCGTATGTATGACTTCAGCATGCATTTGTGATTAGTGTGTTGACAGGTACTTGTTTTTTTCGTTTCCCCATTTTTCTCCGTACAAAGCATAGGCCGTCTGCTGCAATTGGTCCCCCTTACAGGAAGCCATACCACAGTACTTATATATGCGCTCTTCAGTGGTGGTGTCGTTCTTGGTCAGGTGGATGCACAGTTCTCTTTATGCGTCGTTTACGACATGCTTGGAAGGTTACAGCGGTCTCATTCTTGCCTCCAATTGCACGACTCGATGAACAACTTTTTGTGTCATCACACCTTTCCCTTTTGGCTTCCTAGATTAATAATGGATTCACAGCTCCGTTTATCTCGTCTCTCAGATAATGTGGGTCCTAACTCTAAACATTCTTGATTTGCCTATGTCCATTTCCCTGCAAGATCTCTGATAATGCCTGGTTAGTTAAAGATTCATTTCTCAATAAAAGTGTTACATTGTGTCTTGATTTTTTTACCCCTTGCCACGGTAGCCAAGTGCATTAGTCGCTCTGCCATTGTAACCGCTAGTAAATAAGTGTCATAAGTGAAAATACATTGTGTGTTATCCAACATGTCCAGTGAAACACATTGTGTTTTATCTAACATGTTCAGTGAAACACATTGTGTGTTATCTAACGTGTCCAGTGAAACACATTGTGTGTTATCTAACGTGTCCAGTGAAACACATTGTGTGTTATCCAACATGGTCAGTGAAACACATTGTGTTTTATCTAACATTGCATGTTATTCCACCAGTGATGGACTTAAATGATATGGGAAGTACGAGCTTGTTATCTGTTATAATTGACATGCTATTTCACGAGTGACAGTGTCTCTGTTTCATGAGTGACGGACAGACACCGTGTTGTTTTATAAGTTAGAAATCTCAGTTGTGTCTTGAGTATAACCACATGTTGTTTGCAAATGGCACATTTCAGGGGTATGTGCTATCTATACTATGGTCGTCATTATTTTTAAGAAAACTAACAATTCAATGTGTAACGAGCATGTTTTGTCAGTGAAGTAACAATTTGTTAACAAGTGTTATTTGCCGCCTTGTATGTTTCATGTGTTGTATCTTGTACAACGTTGTGGAAGTTGCAACATAGTCACAGACTGTTTGTATGTACCATTATAGACAACTAACTTAATAGAAGTAGTGGAATAGACAGACATAAAGACAAGGTAGGCAGACAGACAGACATAAAGACAAGGTAGACAGACAGACATAAAGACAAGGTATGCAGACAGACAGACATAAAGACAAGGTAGGCAGACAGACAGACATAAAGACAAGGTAGGCGGACAGACAGACATAAAGACAAGGTAGGCAGACAGACATAAAGACAAGGAAGGCAGACAGACAGACATAAAGACAAGGTAGGCAGGCAGACAAACATAAAGACAAGGTAGGCATACAGACATACATAAAGACAAGGTAGGCAGACAGACAGACATAAAGACTAGGTAGACAGACAGACATAAAGACAAGGTAGACAGACAGACATAAAGACAAGGTAGGCAGACGGACAGACATAAAGACAAGGTAGGCAGACAGACAGACATAAAGACAAGGTAGGCAGACAGACATACATAAAGACAAGGTATGCAGACAGACAGACATAAAGACAAGGTAGACAGACAGACATAAAGACAAGGTAGGCAGACAGACATAAAGACAAGGTAGACAGACATACATAAAGACAAGGTAGGCAGACAGACAGACATAAAGACACGGTAGGCGGACAGACAGACATAAAGACAAGGTAGGCAGACAGACAGACAGACATAAAGACAAGGTAGGCAGACAGACAGACATAAAGACAAGGTAGGCAGACAGACAGACATAAAGACAATGTAGACAGACAGACATAAAGACAAGGTAGGCAGACATACATAAAGACAAGGTAGGCAGACAGACATAAAGACAAGGTAGGCAGACAGACAGACATAAAGACAAGGTAGGCAGACAGACAGACATAAAGACAAGGTAGACAGACAGACATAAAGACAAGGTAGGCAGACAGACAGATATCGAAACAGCGATATCCAGAGAGGGAGTGTGGTCTTTGATTGATGTTCTTCATAGTCTAGCTAGTATATACAGCTAACCTAACTGATACAACGAGAGGGAGAGACAATGAGAGGTAGGGTTGGCGATTGATGTTTTCTGTAGTCTAGCCTAGCAATACGCATAATTAGAAATCCGATTATCGTTGTGTGAACCTCAAATCTCTGTGCCAGATGTCTCAGTTGCAGCATCGAATATCCTAGTTTGGATCTGCGACTTTCTGTATGCCGCTTTCAGTTGTAATACAATGTAGGCCGGCGGTCTTTGCCCTGGCAACGTGTACACATATTGAATGTTAGCTGGCGTAAGTGTACCTAGGTAAACTTGATGGCTATATGATGGCTAGTGAACTGATTGATAATTGTGTTAAGTGTAACATTGATTTTTGTATCAACACCTGCATCATGTGCCATGCCGATATATAGTATGCCACCATAAATGTTTACACGCTCCTGTCATGATTGTTGTAAACTTTACTGTTGACTGTCTTCCGTGCAGTGATGTTAAGCTGTCTTTCATGCAGTGTTCAAAATGTTCTCTTTTTTCTGTCCATTTCCACAGTAGTTGTTCTTATTGTTACTGCGTGGTGTGCCGGCTCCACGAGAAGAGCAGAGTGACTACATGGCACTCCCTAACCCAATTGCGAGATAAACTGTATGGTGATGACACAAGCCTAAGAAGGACCATCAATGTAATGAGGGAGATGGATACTATTATGTGAGAGCGGACGATGAGACAAGCCCGAGAAGGACCGTCAGGGTAATGAGGGAGATAAATGCGATTATGTGAGAGCGGGCGACAAAAAACAACAGCGTGTTCCAATATATGGTGATTACTTTGCTCTGATGCGTGTCTTTGTTCTTTGTTAATAATCTTCTTTGCCGTAAGTGGGGTTCTTCACATTCTTCTGTAAACCATCCTTCTGTAAGTTCAAGTGATTATCTGACTTGTTTGGTGACTTGTCGTCGCTCCTGGTCTCTGAGGGCAAGCGATTCAGCGTCAGGGTGTCGAGACATGCTCTATCTTTTAACAGATTAACCATTATCAATTTCTGATGGACGTTATTACATTGCAACAAAATTCACTGCATGTATTATTACAAAGTGAAATGTTGACAAAATGATTTGATTACTGTACTATTGGCACACAATTTTTGTGTGTGTTTTTAAAAAAATTTTTTGTTGCGTTCGCTTTTTTTCTCTAATCCCCAAGGCGGTGTGCATTGCACTGCGTTTTTATTTTGCGCCTGTCGGCCCAGTGTATCCGACTTCAGCATGCATTTTATGTAAGGGTCTGCTTCCTCCTGCATTTTCTAAGGGTTTGCTTCCCCGGGGTAACGGCCGGTGCTGAGATGGGGATCGAACCCAGCACCTTCTTGTTGTGAGCCGTGTCACTTAACCACTAGGCCACGCCGTCCCCTGGCACACCATTTGATAAATTATATTTGATTTGAGCAATGCCTTTCTAATTCAGTTCAGTTCAAGTACCAGCTTCACATCGAAGGTCTTCTGCAATGGATGCCCAACGTCTTTGTCTTTTTTTCTGATGATACAATCTGCCAATATTTTTTCCTGTCCATCTTTGATGTACTCCTCCCACATATCGCAGTTTACCTTTGTTTGTACGGACGCCCCCCCCCCCCCCCCCCCAACCCCTCCAACATTGGTTTCAGAATGGTGCCATTTGTTATGGATATGATAAAAATATCTGAATTATCATTAATTGTCATCATTCAATTTTCTTTGCATTCCTCATTTCTCCCATACTTTTTAATTTGTTTCCTTTTCTTTTTGAGAGATATGCCCCATTCTTCTATATATCCACACATCAAAGGTATCAAACTGTTTGTCCATTATCTACTTTCTGCGCCACCCATCCAGTAAAGACGAGTATACATAACACCTAATCCAAGTGCAAGAAAACATGCATGTGATCACATTTTTTTAATCATTCACATTTTAAATGTATAAGTGACGTGTTCTACGAGTGTCAATATATGGCTGATATTGGGGAAAACAGATGAAACCATCTTTATTCTCTTCTTGATTTCCATTTACTATCTTCCATCCTCTTACAAGATATAAGAAGCTCTTGGCCTGTTATAATGTTTGGCCGTCTATTTTTATTTGTAAAATAGTTTTCCGGTCTACCTTGACTACCATAGTTTTTGTTCATTTCTCTGTGCTAATAACAATCCGTACACTTGACTTTTGTTGTTGACTTGTATAACCACTTGCTGTAAGCTTGTTCGTTTTCAGCTAGCAGAACTGTGTCATCTGTCTATCTGAGATTATTTATTGACACTCCACCGATTATGAGTCCTGACATGTCCTCAAGCTATAGAAACATGTGTTCTGTGGAAATGTTAAGGAAACATGGGGACAGTACGCATGCTTGTAGCGTTCCTGTTTTTACATCGATATAGGGCGAGTAAACCATGTAGATGGTACAGTGCTAATTTGCTCCCAATAAAGGTTACTGAGTATTCGTTTCTTTTTCATGGATACTTATTTTTCAGACAAATAATACGTTTCTCCTGCTTGGCTCTATCAAATGCCTATTTGTAGTCTATATTCACACTCTGATCGTGTCATTAGGGGCGATTAACAGTGCGCTTTAAACCCTTTGGAGTAGAAGACTCTCCAATTTATGGTTACCGTCATTTGAACAGGAGAAAAGGCTATCATGTATGATATATCCATAATATTTAAACGTTTGATTACACTCCTTAAATTAAACATTTTCTTGGGCTGTCATTCTATCTTTTTATTTAAATCAATTTTCACTGGTCGTTTATTGAGAGCGTACCTCATACATATTATAGGAAAACAAAGCAGAAACAATCTGTCAAACTTGGTATAGAAATACGAGGCAGAAACATTCACCCACACATGGTATAGAAATACAATATAGAAACAATAGCCCTTACATAATGGACTAATACAATGTAGAAACAAGTCCAATCACTACCAATCACCACTGTGATCTATTCTTTGCGATTATTTTAGCATTAATGCAGTCCCTACCAATCACCACTGTGCTCTAATGTTTGCAATGATTGTACCAGTAGTCCAATCACTACAAATCACCACTGTTATGTATTCTTTGCGATGATTTTAGCATTAATGCAGTCCCTACCAATCACCACTGTGCTCTAATCTTTGCAATGACCTGGTGTTTATTTTCTGCTATATTTCAGTGAGACGTTAAGACAGTAGCATCAAGATGCCCTTGATCAACCCAAACCAGTTGAACAACCCTGGCCTGCCCCCAGCCCAGGGCTTGTACAACCCAGCACTAGAATCCGAGGCTTGTGGTGTAGGATATGTTGTCAATATCGAGGGAATCAAGTCGCATAAGGTAAGTGTCTCCATTATAACTTAACGACACCGAATGTTCTTCAGTGCTAGGAACTGAAAACAACATTCCTCCGAATTTTCTTCACTGCTAGGAACTGAAAACAACATTGCTATGTTCATTACTTGCATGTGGCTAACAACCTCATCATGTAAATCAAATTGCTGCAGAGTTCAACACTGCTTTGGCACAGGCTTCCTAAAGAAGGTCAACTGAAGTTATTCCCTATACTCCGGTAGTAGGAATCAAACATGGACAAGAATAATGCCTTTTTGAGACATGTCACCTTACGTTGTTCATTTCGTTAGTTAACTGGTCTCTTTTCTGCCGTTCTACCTTTGTCCAGTCCTTGATATGTTAAAACTTTGGTCATTGTTCTTATAATTCAACTTCTTTATACTGGCTTAGAAGACTCTACTAGGTCTGTGTACAATCAGTTTCTTTTACATTCACTTGATCTAAACATAATTATGTGAATACAATCTATTCTTGAATGCATTAACTGATCCTGTTTCTCTCCCCCCCCCCCCCCCCCCCCACTATTTCCTGTGGCAATTCATTCCAAGCATTCACCACACACAAAAAATATGCCCTGGTATCTAATCTGGAAATTTCTATAATTAACTTGTAGGTGGGCCCTCTTGTTCTTGTATGTGGTGGGTGTGCCCTCTTGTTCATGTATGTGACTGTACTTTGAAAAACAAATTTTTATAGTCTGTAAAACGCCATGTTTAGCAAACCCTAAGTTTAGAAATATCGTGTCATCTAATGTTCTTCCTAAACTAGTGAACGACCATTTCCATCTTATTTACCTGCTACCAGTTAAGCCAGCCTGTTCATCCTCTTAAATCTCACAACTTGTCTGGTACTTAAATATGCTAGTTTCATTTTGTGTTTCCTGTTCTGATTTAACAATTAAAATAAGACATTTTCTATCCACGAGCTACATACACACTGTTTCATTATTTAGTAAACGACTTTCTCAAAAGTAACTCGATATGGCTAGACATAATAAGTTTCATAAGCTCAGTATCAATGAGAATTTTACAAGAGGATCAGAGAGACGGATTATTGATCCTAGCATTCTATGCACTTTATCGAACGAAGGTGGGATGAAGATCACAAGTAAGGTATGGATGGATTCATTAGACGTTTAGGACTTGTTCGGCTCCACATTGGGTTCACAGCAAGGACAGAGCTGATATGTCTGCTATAGGGGCAGTTACAACAGAGGCATTATATTTTGGTACTGAGAATTTACCGGCTCCATCAATAGACGGGTGTTGGATGATGGTACAGCGATACACAGACTGCATGTTTGATGATGGCAGAGCGATAGATGAATCAACGGTATACATACTGTATGTTTGATGATGGCACAGCGTTAAATAAGTCAACGATACACAGACTGCATGTTTGATGATGGCACAGCGAAAGATAAGTTAACGATACACAGACTGCATGTTTGAGGATGGCACAGCGTTAGATAAGTCAACGATACACAGACTGCATGTTTGATGATGGCACAGCGTTAGATAACTCAACGATACACAGACTGCATGTTTGATGATGGCACAGCGTTAGATAACTCAACGATACACAGACTGCATGTTTGATGATGGCACAGCGTTAGATAACTCAACGATACACAGACTGCATGTTTGATGGCAGCAAGCGATGTACATACTGCATGAGTTGGTAATCAAACCTGGAACTATCAGGGAGGGGAGCCAGATAATTATATGTTTAGCATGGTAGCAACAGAATCTGAAAGCGTTTAGGGCAAAGAAATATCGGGCAGTAGAACATAAGCATGAAGATGTACAAACGTGTCACTGTAACTCCAGATTCTATCTTTACATAATACAGGGAGAGAAAAAACAAAACAATTTCTCGACGACATAATGTCTGTCTCGTCGCACAATATATTTATGGCTACCCTTGAGGAACACATTATGGTTGTATCGGATCGTATACAGATCTAGGTGCCAGGTATAGGGAGAGTAAGCATGAGTTGGTTAACCTGTGGGAGTTGGAGATAAGTAAACGATATAGAAACGACAGAGGGTTTACTGTAGAAAGTCCAGCGTTGATCCCACCCATACCTGTCGTTTTTATTATTTCCTTTTCTTCGTTAGCTATTTTCTTATTTTTTAATTGAACGTAAGATAAATTGTTCTACAGTTTACAGTTGGTCTGCCGTTTCTGCACTGTTCGGCCCGGCACGCTTTTGGCAACGTATTTTTTTCGAGGTCACTAGTATTTGACTTTCACTAGCCAGGCACAAGATTGTAGCTGATTTGAGGGATAGTATTTTCCTTCTCCTAGATGAATGACGCATATAGTTTACGGGTTTGATATGTCCAGAGTGTTCTGTAACTTAGAGTGGGAAGGGGAGGGGGTCGGGCAGGAGCTGGGCTCTTGCTAGGAGAGGTTGTTTTGTGTTCTGTAACTTAGAGTGGGGAGGGGGTCGGGCAGGAGCTGGGCTCTTGCTAGGAGAGGTTGTTTTGCGCATGCATTGGGAGCATATAGTTATAATTGTAAACTCATCCAGAGTTCCACCCCTGGCAAGTACAGCATGTATCCTCTCATTTAAACCACCACAGTCGATGTGAAGTATACCACGTATGAGTTGTAAAGTGGTAGGATATTCTCACCTAACGGCACCGGGCTCTTACGTTACCCACACGCTCCAGTCGACCCAGCTGTAAAAGATACCCGGCTTACTGTTTCAGCTAATAAGGGAGCTGGCTATCTTCCTTTTTAAAATAGTTGAGGTCATAAAGTTAAGTATTTAACACTTCATCGTTGGCATCGGTGTCTGCTAAGCGGCTACGTTTACCGTCAGTTTGTTTTAAATTCTATCGATCGAGTCTGCAATGGCTGACTTCCCCTCAGTAATTTACAAACATATATATATTTATTATTGGGACTGTACATAAAAAGCTGACATTCACGTTGGCTCTTATCCAGCAAGCCTTTCACATGAATGGATAGTCATCCATGCCTAACTAGCTAGGCTCGTAATACCGACCTCCTTTTTTTTTTGTTCTTTCTTAAAAAAAAAACAACACAAAACATGGAGCATTCACATAAGTTGCTTTGAATACTTTCAAAGTCATACAAATGAGTCCATTTGTAAGAGATAAAAAACGTTTTAATATAAAAAGTCATATACATCAGTGGTTAGCGCGCTGGCTTCGCATCTGAGTGGTCCTGGGTTCATTCCCCAGTTGAGGCGGTAATGTTTTTTTCAGACCGCAATGGATCCCGGGTCGACACAGCCTTAAATGGGTACCGGTTCAGTCCGGGAAGTAAAAGTGGCGAGGGAGAGGAGATGGCTACCGCCCTCATATAGCCGAGCCTTTGAAATGTGAGATCGCTAACACCTCACACCCCTACGGCAGTAATGCTGTGGGATACCTTACTTTACTTTACTTTACATCAAAATGCACTCAGTGGAACAGATCCCAGAAGATCTACATTTTAATGAGGGATATCAAGTATCAAAACAAATATAGGAGATATAAACATAAAAAATGTAGTATAAACATATATAAACATTAATCATGTTGTGTAATGAGATATAAACATAAAAACCAATTGCATAATGAGATATAAACATCAAAACCTATTTTATATAATGAGATATAAACATCAAAATCTGTTTTATATAAAGAGATATAAACATCAAAATCTGTTTTATATAATGAGATATAAACATCAAAATCTGTTTTATAAAATGAGATCCCTTTTCGAGGAACCCTGCTATCCTTCCCTTTTCGAGGAGCCCTGCTATCCTTCCCTCTTTGTTGGGAACTGCTATCCGTCCCTCTTTGTTGAGCCCTGCTACCCTTCCCTCTTTGTTGAGCCCTGCTATCCTTCCCTTTTTGTTGAGCCCTACTATCCTTCCCTCTTTGTTGAGCCCTACTATCCTTCCCTCTTTGTTGAGCCCTACTATCCTTCCCTCTTTGTTGAGCCCTGCTACCCTTCCCTCTTTGTTGAGCCCTGCTATCCTTCCCTCTTTGTTGAGCCCTACTATCCTTCCCTCTTTGTTGAGCCCTACTATCCTTCCCTCTTTGTTGAGCCCTGCTACCCTTCCCTCTTTGTTGAGCCCTGCTATCCTTCCCTCTTTGTTGAGCCCTGCTACCCTTCCCTCTTTGTTGAGCCCTGCTATCTTTCCTCTTTGTTGAGCCCTGCTATCCTTCCCTCTTTGTTGAGCCCTGCTATCCTTCCCTCTTTGTTGAGCCCTGCTATCCTTCCTCTTTGTTGAGCCCTACTATCCTTCCCTCTTTGTTGAGCCCTGCTATCCTTCTCTCTTTGTTGAGCCCTGCTATCCTTCTCTCTTTGTTGAGCCCTGCTATCCTTCCATCTTTGTTGAGCCCTGCTATCCTTCCCTCTTTGTTGAGCCCTGCTATCCTTCCCTCTTTGTTGAGCCCTGCTACCCTTCCCTCTTTGTTGAGCCCTGCTACCCTTCCCTCTTTGTTGAGCCCTACTATCCTTCCCTCTTTGTTGAGCCCTACTATCCTTCCATCTTTGTTGAGCCCTGCTATCCTTCCCTCTTTGTTGAGCCCTGCTATCCTTCCATCTTTGTTGAGCCCTGCTACCCTTCCCTCTTTGTTGGGAACTGCTATCCGTCCCTCTTTGTTGAGCCCTGCTACCCTTCCCTCTTTGTTGAGCCCTGCTATCCTTCCCTCTTTGTTGAGCCCTGCTATCCTTCCATCTTTGTTGAGCCCTGCTATCCTTCCATCTTTGTTGAGCCCTGCTATCCTTCCCTCTTTGTTGAGCCCTGCTATCCTTCCCTCTTTGTTGAGCATGCTATCCTTCCCTCTTTGTTGAGCCCTGCTATCCTTCCATCTTTGGGGAGCATATGTAACATGCGATTGGCTTCTGTAGGTGACTCTGTGATCAGCACTGTGTCTTCTGTGAATCGAAGATGAGTGAATCGAAGATGAGTGAGGCGTCTGCAATCAACAAGATCTCTTAACTTAACTAAACTTCATTATACTGGTTTAGAAGACTATATAGTCTGTATACAACCAGTTTATTTAACTCCACCGATACTGAAAATACTGTGAGCATCCAATATATTTTTGAATGCATTAACTGACTCTGCTTCCACTACACCCTGTGGCAATGCATTCCAAGAATTCATCACTTTCTGACTAAAAAACTATTTCTTAAATCATATCTGGACCTGTCTTTAAACAATTTGTAGCTGGCCTCTCTTGTTCTTGTAGCCGGTCGTACTTTGAAAAAACTTGGTATAGTCTAATTTATCCTTTCCATTTATTAATTTGTACACTTGTATGTCACCTCGAATTCTGCTTTGTTCGAGACACTGAAGACAAATTTCTTTAAGTCATTCCTCATAAATATAATCTAAACCCCGCGATCATTTTTGTAGCTCTTCTTTGTATTATTTCCAGCATGTTTATATCCACTCTATGATATGGACTCCACACCTGAACACAGTACTCCAATTTAGGTATCATTAATGATTGTTATAGTTTGACTACTACTCCCTTGCGCTTATGGGAAATGTTTCTTTTTATCATGCCCATCCTGGCAATAGCCTTTTTCACTGCCACATGGACTTGCTCCCGCACCTTTCCTGTATGATCTATAATAACACCTAGGTCTCTTTGCTTTTCTATTGTTCTAATATTTTCTTCTCCCATCATGTAATTATATTCATTATTGGTTCTTCCTAAATGGATGACTACATTTTTCTACATTAAAGTCCCATCTGCCAGCTCTCAGACCATTTTTTAAATCGTATATTTTTTAAATTTTTTTTTGCGCGTTCGTCTTATTTCTCTAATCCCGAAGGCGGTGTGCGTTGCACTGTGGTTTTTATTTTGCGCATATCGGCCCAATGCATCCGACTTCAGCATGCATTTTATGTATATCGTATATAAATCCGATCTCAATAGATCCACCTCTGCCGGAGAAGAGACCCTGCCGCATAATTGTGTGTCATCCGCGAACTTGGCAATCTCCCCGGCGGACTCTTTCTAATGAAACCACAACTTGGCAATGTCCCCGGCGGACTCTTTCTAATGAAACCACAACTTGGCAATCTCCCCGGCGGACTCTTTCTAATGAAACCACAACTTGGCAATCTCTCCGGCGGACTCTTTCTAATGAAACCACAACTTGGCAATCTCCCCGGCGGACTCTTTCTAATGAAACCACAACTTGGCAATCTCCCCGGCGGACTCTTTCTAATGAAACCACAACTTGGCAATCTCCCCGGTGGACTCTTTCTAATGAAACCACAACCAGAAAAACACTGAGCCAGAAAAACACTGAGCCGGAAAAACACTGAGCTTAATGAGCTTAATGACTTAAGAGCAGCACTCTGCAAACTGTGCCAGCAGTCCGCACCAAAAAGGGTAGTGGTACAGTGGGTTCCGTCACATTGCAACATCCAAGGCAACGAGGAGGCAGACAGACTGGCAAAAGAAGGTGCAAGACTACCACAAACAGATACCAGTATGCCGTACGAAGAGTCAAAACGGCTTATCAAAGCCAGATACATGAACAAATGGGAAACCAAACATACTGGTTACACCAAAAACGATGCCTATTACCAGTTGAACCGAAGAGAGCAGGTCGTTGTCTTCAGACTTCGCACTGGCCACAACAGACTGAGGTACCACCTATTCAACAAATTGAAGATAGGGTGTACCGACGAATGCCCGTGCGGTACTGGTAAAATGACCGCTGAACATCTGCTGCAGAACTGCCCGACATACGAGGATCAGAGAGAGCAGATGTGGCCATTACCAGTGGAACTGCAAGACAAGCTCTATGGCAGTGGCGAGAGCCTCAGGATGACCGCCGCTTTTTTCGAAAAAATAAAGGTTACTGTCTGACTGCGTACGCAGAAGAAGAAGAAGAAGAAGAAACCACAACTTGGCAATCTCCCCAGCGGGCTACTTTCTAATGAAACCACAACTTGGCAATGTCCCCGGCGGACTCTTTCTAATGTAACCACAACTTGGCAATGTCCCCGGCGGACTCTTTCTAATGAAACCACAACTTGGCAATGTCCCCGGCGGACTCTTTCTAATGAAAAAACAACTTGGCAATGTTTCCGGCGGACTCTTTCTAATGAAACCACAACTTGTCAATCTCCCCGGCGGACTCTTTCTAATGAAACCACAACTTGGCAATCTCCCCGGCGGACTCTTTCTAATGAAACCACAACTTGGCAATGTCCCCGGCGGACTATTTCTAATGAAACCACAACTTGGCAATCTCCCCGGCGGACTCTTTCAAATGAAACCACAACTTGGCAATCTCCCCGGCGGACTCTTTCTAATGAAACCACAACTTGGCAATGTCCCCGGCGGACTCTTTCTAATGAAACAACAACTTGGCAATCTCCCCGGCGGACTCTTTCAAATGAAACCACAACTTGGCAATGTCCCTGGCGGACTCTTTCTAATGAAACCACAACTTGGCAATCTCCCCGGCGGACTCTTTCTAATGAAACCACAACTTGGCAATGTCCCCGGCGGACTCATTCTAATGAAACCACAACTTGGCAATCTCCCCGGCGGACTCTTTCAAATGAAACCACAACTTGGCAATGTCCCCGGCGGACTCTTTCTAATGAAACCACAACTTGGCAATCTCCCTGGCGGACTCTTTCTAATGAAACCACAACTTGGCAATCTCCCCGGCGGACTCTTTCTAATGAAACCACAACTTGGCAATCTCCCCGGCGGACTCTTTCTAATGAAACCACAACTTGGCAATCTCCCCGGCGGACTCTTTCTAATGAAACTACAACTTGGCAATCTCCCCGGCGGACTCTTTCTAATGAAACCACAACTTGGCAATCTCCCCGGCGGACTCTTTCTAATGAAACCACAACTTGGCAATGTCCCCGGCGGACTCTTTCTAATGAAACCACAACTTGGCAATCTCCCCGGCGGACTCTTTCTAATGAAACCACAACTTGGCAATCTCCCCGGCGGACTCTTTCTAATGAAACCACAACTTGGCGTGAACTGTGATGTAGCGAGGATCGACACCTTGTTCTATTAGTGAATGCCAGTCGAATTCTTCTACAAAATCGATATCTTTGTTCTAGTCGATGAAGGTGAAGATCAAGGTTATACTGGGACCGCCTCGATATAAAGCTGATATATATGGCCTAGTGTGATTTAGGATCGTCGAATGCCAGCCTGTTCTATTGGTTGCACACTATCCTGCACGTTAGAGATGCTCAACAGAGAGGACAAGAGAGGTGGGCTAGATATCTCCAAGACCAGCCATGCGGAACTATGTCGTCCGTTGTGGCCTTCTCATCCTCGTTGGGGAAAAAACACCAATTTGAAAGACGTCAAGGAATACTAGCAGATGGTAGACCTTGTTAGTAGAGCTCATATCTGTTCGAGATAAACCTCTTAACCTATTCGTAAGGGACGTTTCTATAAAAGTCTTAAACCTAAACTGTACTTGACTGAGTCACGTGTAGCCGCAATACAACACCAAACACCTGAGAAACTGTTATTAAATGAGTCAGCCGTTGTACAACATTTGTTGTTTAACCAGGTCAAAAGCTCTTAGAGCTTGCTATTTGACTTGAAACCTCACACGTCTACTGTAAGCCTCAACTATTTGTCGTTTGATTTTCTGCTCACTTACTACATTCACCTAGTGTATATACATATTTAACATTCTTCCGTATTTTAACGTGTGTATCGTAGCACGCTTATCGTGACATACCGGAGATATACACAATCATAATATTAATAACACATATTTAAAGTACATGTCACGCATGATTCCCGGAGTCAACATAATAAGACCTCTGTAGCTTCCACGGATCCCTTAACAGGCAACAGAGGACGGTTGTGTATGGGGATTCTGAATCCTTATCATGTAGAAACAATTGCCACGAAATTGCACTGAAAATGTCTGGAAACAGACTTTCCTAAACGCGGCATGTGTAAGCTACATGCAGTGTCGGATCTATGCTCCACCAAATAGGTCGACGGAAAGAAAAGATGAACATGAATTTCTGTGTTATGTTTAAAGTTCAATAATTGAGATATAGAACAGCACATACTTAACATTAATTATTGTCTTGTGTTGAAAGTTACATTCAATCAACCCAAACCTATACCGCCGACCATCCATGAAGCATAGGCCTTTACCACACGCCAAATCTTCGCGTCATTGGTCATTTGCACCAGATCAATCCACGCCTTCGCAATCCCCTTGATATCTGCCTCATTTTGCGCCATTTCCGACATGGTTGGCAGGTAACAATGGACATTCATTTCTCCCTAGGATCCTCGCGGTTATTAACACCACTTTGTTAATAGATCCAGGTGTACTTTATTTAGCCCTATCTAAACATCGGTCAGAGACCTTGGAAAGTCCACACCAAAAATAATGCCCATAACAGCAAGGGGAAGTGAAGGTGGAGTGCCCTTTTACTGCTTGTCGACTGGTTTTGTTTTGTGTGTTTGTGGAAAGAGGCGACTGAAGGCTTAATGTTCTGATCCCCGATTTCACTGACAGCCTCATTGTTAAAGCTTTCATATCTGCTGGCATACATGCATCGATATAGTCATTACTCTCAGTGTAAACATAACACCCACGAATGCCTCATACATATTTGTGTCAATATATCAGATTAATCTGCGCTAGTATATTTAATGTAACGTCTAAGTAGCACATGGGTTAGAGCGTTTATTTCTCACGGCAAACGTACCGGGTTTAATCCCCGGGCTTCAAAACGCTGCAGTTTACCTAGCTGTGATGTGTACTTGACTTACAATTATGGTAAGTAATCAATGGACATACACAAATCTGAGGCCTAACATCATGTCTCTAATACTTCATCCTCGACGTCAGTGTCTTATATGGGACCACCTTTTTGATAATGGAGCTCCAACACTTACCTTTATGATGCACCTTATCTTTCAATAACTTAACCTACCCCGCTGATGTAGTCTTTCCCCTGAACCAGCTCCAGTTTTTCCCCCAGACAAAACGTGATTTTCTTTGAATATATTTATTTCAGTTTGATAATTTATATTTTTAATTATTGGCTAGTGTTGAATAATAGCTCCTAATATCCCTGCCCAAACGTTTATCATATATAGGGCACATTAAGTCTCATATCAGACACTGCCTCGGGTGGGGATTTATTTTTAATAAAACACATTTTATTGACTTTTTCACTGTCTCCACAACATTGCAGTGGCGATTTCAATAGCAATTCGCCACTATCAGCGATATGGTTACTCGCCCTATGCACAACCGTATTTAAGCGCCGTTTACGAATTGCTTGGAAGGTTACAGTGTCCTATTCATTCCTACACATACACAAATCGGATGTTAATATACATACTCGTTAATACACATTCATAACACGCGTACGTATTTAACTTTCATAGTTAGGCGCGTAATTGTAATGTAAGCGTGGTGTCGGACCTGTTCGCATAATTTATGTATACTTAAAAGGGTGCATGATTGCGCAGGCACGTGCTGTTGAGTGTGCCTTTGGGTGAGTCACAGGGCACTGAACTGTATTGTATCCTCTCCGTCCCCATGGAAATACGTCGACACACATCATGTAGAACGCGTATTTGGAGCTGCCGTCGTCTGGGCGCCATGAATAACAAGCGTGTTTCGTGTTTGATATACACATGTGTCCTTGCATGTCCGTACACAGGAGTGCTATCCGGTTTGAAAAGAATAGGACCACCACTGTCACTTTCCAAGAATGTCTTAAAAGTTAACTACAGAGAAGCATGCATGGAGCTAGCAATCGCATTAAAAGACATGTGTATTGGACAATGGAACAGGGGCCACTACAACACTGAGAACATGTCGTTAGAAACGATTTATCGATGGGATCTAACCCATCTTGGGCATAAGGCTCCGGCATTTTGTTTGAACAGTTTTTCTTATTGATCTTCTTCGCAGAAAAAGCCATCACGTGCCGTAGTTTACAGCGAGACTTCGAAATCTGCGCTTTTTGTCCCAATATATCCGGACATATATCAGTGGAATAATCGCGTGGAGACGGCGCTTGCGATGGATGTGACACACATTCAGAAACCAGTTAATAGCATTACTATACAGTCTCTGTTCTGGAATCCCCAAGGCAAGAGAAGTGAGATGACCAAAATAGAAAAGAGATCAGGACAAGCATAGAGGGAACAGGGAAGACGTGAACGAAGCTGGAGTGATTGGTCCAGGACCATTAGACTTGGTATGTAGTTGTTGAAGGGCTGTGCTCCACAGGGAGCTGTACGGTTTTGACTGTTTGACATTTCATCTATATATACTAACTAATACCAACCAACGATTCCTGTATTTTTGTGTGCGATCACATATATATATTGTACACATATAGGACAATCATTGGGCTTAGGCAAAAGGTCTTAAAGTGTACAGGCTGTCACTGTGTCAGTGTAAGATGATTTATACATATAGTCTTTAAATATACATCATTATTTTAACATAAGACGGTTGGCTTTCGGGATGTGGTGACTGTGCTGGAATTGTATACGTTATGAACCTGTTAGTACAGGTATGGTATAAGGCAGGTGTGGGGTGGATCTTCTTCTCCGTGTTATCTCTTCATCCCTGTCCGAGCATATGAGCAGTTGGGCTTCTTTGATAAGCATGCGCTAAATCGATTTGCGTGCTATTGCGGTGATGGCTTCTATAGCTATATGTTTAACATGATGAGGCTGCTAGCCCCATGCACACCTCTGTGTAACCGTTTTTTCGACATGTGTGAAGTTGCAGTGGACCATTTTCTTTCCTCCTCAGTAACAGGGTGAATCACAGTAAATATATCTTGCACACTGCTTCATTAATTTCTCCTGGAGAGATGAGAGGCCCAAAACATTGGAAGTTCCCCCTTTCATGACAGAACCTGTTAATATTAACAGGTTAATGGTCCATGCCTAAATATACTGAGACCAGACTGCTGGATATACACATTTACTTTTGTGATTGTGTTTATTTGTCAGTTAAAGTAAGGTCAAGGTCACGTTTACACGCCATGTGGCATATTGGTGATATGGTGTACTTTCAGGACCAATGTCACACTTGGGGTGATATGGTGTTAGAACTATACTTTCAGGACTAACGTCATACTTGGGGTGATATGGTGTTAGGACCATACTTTCAGGACCAATGTCACACTTGGTGTGATATGGTAGGACCATACATTCAGGACTAACGTCACACTTGGGGTGATAGGGTGTTAGGACCATACTTTCAGGACTAACGTCACACTTGGGGTGATATGGTGTTAGAACCATACTTTCAGGACTAAGTCACACTTGGGGTGATACAGTGTTAGGACCATACTTTCAGGACTAACGTCACATTTGGGGTGATGTGGTGTTAGAACCATACTTTCACATTTTTTTGCTAGATCTACAACGGCACAATTTTTGATCGAGATAAAAAACCTGCATCAATTTTGGGTTGGGCCTACATCGCTAACCACTGCGTTACCACAGACCACTTATGAATAAGATGCACTTGCTAAATGAGAAAGACGAAGCGGCGCTACGTGATTTTCATGATATCTGGTTTTGTAACTGTGTATATTTATATGCATGCGAATAAAAGTCTCCTGTAGACTTTGCCACGGCACGTGTACATCCATATTTATCGTGTTTCTTAATTGTATGCAGGTTTTGGTGAAACATGTTGCTCGCATTATATGGTGGTCGATATGTGAAATATTGAAACATTGCAAAGCCATCACAAACTAGTGATTTCGTGTTACCGTCTTACGTCAAGCTGTATAAGCCTTATTCGTTTCAAACTACAAATGTGCTTACTGGTCACATCGGGTGTTAAGTTCATTGACCAGTAGAGACTGTCGTTCGCGTGTATCAGTGATTAGACAATGGTCACCAAGGCTTGACCTCTGCACACTTATCGTGCGCTATAGTCTCATGCTCAACCAGTATCAATAGTCAGGTCAGTTGAGAATAGCTAAGTAAGGATTTGCTGTTTGGTTTGGCTTAGTTTGGTTAGGTTTAGCTTGGCTTGGCTTCGTTTGGCTTGGCTTGGCTTAGTTTGGCTTAGCTTGGCTAGGCTTGGCCATGCGTGAATTTGTTCGTTCTCAATCTTCGGCTACCAAGCTTTGAAAGGGCTTTAAGTAGCAGAATGTAGTGCAAAGAACGGAATGCGTTGTCGTAGTTTACAGCTTGACTGCGATATTTGCACCTTTCGGTCCAACACATGCGACTTGAGCAGAGATTTGCTATATCATATAAAGCACGGCGCAACGAAGACCACATTTACCAGATTATTTATATGCTTTGGTGTGTGCTCTGTTTATATTTATTGCACATTTTCTAAACAAAAACTCGGCCATGTGACACGTGGAGTGGATTTTTTTTGTTTTTTGTTTTTGCGTTCGCTTTTTTCTCGATTCCCCAAGGCGGTGTGCGTTGCACTGTGGTTTTTATTTTGCGCCTGTCGGCCCAGTGCATCCGACTTCACGCCGTCCCCGTGGAGTGGAATGAAACAAAGCCCGTGAAATGATATCGCGAGATGTATTTGCTTTGGCGCAGACGTCTGCAAAGATGCTAACTTTAGTAGTGGCACAGTGCTCCAACTGCGGCGAAAAAATGGAATATGGTGATGACAGGATGAATATGCATTTTTGATTGGGGGGGGGGGGTAGAATAGCACCACTGTTTCCTTCCTTGTATGTCGATAGAGGGGGCTGAAGAAGGTTGGACATGGTTTGCTACATAATCATGTAAAAGCGTTGCCGTAAAACGACACTAAAAACGAATTGTCAAGTTTTGCTAAAATTTGGATAGAGGAGATACACTCAGTGTTTTACCTCTGCTTCAATAAATGGAACGACGGATGACATTCAGTGCTGGACCTCTGCTTCAATAAATGGAACGACGGATGACATTCAGTGCTGGACCTCTGCTTCAATAAATGGAACGACGGATGACATTCAGTGCTGGACCTCTGCTTCAATAAATGGAACGACGGATGACATTCAGTGCTGGACCTCTGCTTCAATAAATGGAACGACGGATGACATTCAGTGCTGGACCTCTGCTTCAATAAATGGAACGACGGATGACATTCAGTGCTGGACCTCTGCTTCAATAAATGGAACGACGTGGGAAATTCGGTGTTGGACCTCTGCTTCAACAAATGGAGCGACTCGTCAAGTTAGAGATTCGCGCATGAATGTGTGTAGTGTATGGTAGTGTAGTAGTGTTGTGTTGTGTTGTGGTGTGGTGTGATATAATGTGTATGTATCAGCGGTCATGCGTGCATGAGAATTTCGTGGCACGAATGCTGAGGACGAATACGAGTATCGACTGAGTGTATGACATGAATTCAGTATAAAAGCGTGAGTGTTTAGAATGTTTGTTTTCGTGGGAAAAGAATTGGCTTGACGCGTTTCAGTTTTGCAGCTGAAATGGGTATCTGGCTCAATATATTGGAAGCAGGGCAGCGAGCAATGGAAATAATCACACCCCACCTAAGTAATACTTCAGGCCAGATGGATATGCCTGCTAACCTTTAGCATGCTCCCACCCTATGGTTCACGCTGAAGCGAAAAGATGCATGAATAAATGATACTTTCAGCCATATCGTGTGGGGCGACACGACGAGACGTTGTAATGTGTATAAGTGTGTCGTTGCGAGTACACACAGCATATATTCTCAGCTTTAACTAAGTATATTTGGAGCACGAAGGCTGGCATCAGATACAGAGCTACGCTGTCTCCATGTCTAAGACTGGCTGTAATGAATCTCTAACATCTTGTATCTGTTATATTAATGTTACACTGATATACCATTTGCTGGTTTTTTTCTTCGCACTTATACACAGGTAATCTTCTTTAGCATTTGACTTCTACCTTTCGCTTCCCCGTCCCCCACTAAGTGCTGTCATGAATTTTTTGTATATCTTTCTGTTTAACAAAATATTTGTATTTTGTAATTGTATTATTATTTTTTTTTCTTATCCTATTGCTAGAGTTTTCATAGTTTAAAAAAAAAAAAATGTCGGTTACCTGGAGTACACATTTTTCATACTTACACCTGTACTTCGAAAACATACGTCTGTTTGTCTGGTCATTGCTTATTTTCCACGTTTCTCACATAAAAAACACCCAATGTGTTGACATACACTATAGATAGATGGGACGTATTGAAGTAACATTATATATGATTATGTGGGATGTATTGAAATCACCCATTGTGTTAACATTATACATGGTTATGTGGGATGTATTGAAATCACCCATTGTATTAACATTATAAATGGTTATGTGGGATGTATTGAAATCACCCATTGTATTAACATTATAAATGGTTATGTGGGATGTATTGAAATCACCATTTGTGGTAACATTATATTTGGTTAGGGGGGATGTATTTAAATCACCATTTGTGGTAACATTATATTTGGTTAGGGGGGACGTATTGAAATCAAGTATTGGGGTAACATTACTACTTCTTCATAATCTTTCATGTTAACTAGAATATATCTAAAGAAAGTAGTGATAGGTCTGCAGGTATACCTATCTTCATATAGTTGATACAAGAATGCCATTTGTGATGATCATATGTGCTTTCTCTGTTCTGTATCGTCATATAGTTGGTATAGGAATGTCATTGGTGCTTTCTCTGTTTTCCAAAACAAAGTTGACAACTTTTCCAACAGATTATCAACGTTTACACCCGTTTACAAGGCAGGCATGCCTTAAAAAGAGTGACATGCACGCCATTCAGCGATTGCTTGCCGAATTAGTTCTCATCTTCGAATATGAGGTTGAGAATGGAGAAACGATTACTTATTTATAGTAAACTTTCTTCAAGGAGTAACGACATTCTTATAAAAAGGACCATCCATGTGTCCAATCCAACTTGTCCTAAAATATATAACTGTTGAATGTCTGATGGGACCTATGTAAATGAGACACGTGCCAGGCCACCGTGAAAATTCTAACGATAGTGATGGGCCAGTTTCTCGGTGCTGAGCGACATTATTTCAGCGCGGCGACATTAGTTTAGCACGGCGACATTAGTTTAGCACGGCGACATTAGTTTAGCACGGCGACATTAGTTTGGCACGGCGACATTAGTTCAGCGCGGCGACATTAGTTTAGCGCGGCGACATTAGTTTAGCACGGCGACATTAGCTTAGCACGGCGACATTAGTTTGGCACGGCGACATTAGTTCAACGCGGCGACATTAGTTCAGTACGACGACATTAGTTCAGCGCGGCGACATTAGTTCAGCCCGGCGACATTAGTTCAGCACGGCGACATTAGTTCAGTGCGGCGACATTAGTTCAGTGCGGCGACATTAGTTCAGCACGGCGATATTAGTTCAGCGCGGAGACATTAGTTCAGCAGGGCGACATTAGTTCAGCAGGGCGACATTAGTTCAGCAGGGCGACATTAGTTCAGCACGGCGACATTAGTTCAGCACGGCGACATTAGTTCAGCACGACGACATTAGTTTAGCGCGGCGACATTAGTTCAGCACGGCGACATTAGTTCAGTACGGCGACATTAGTTCGACACGGCGACATTAGTTTGACACGGCGACATTAGTTCGGCACGGCGACATTAGTTAATACAGTACGGCCACGTTAGTTAATACAGTACGGCCACATTAGTTATATACAGTGGCATTAGTTCCGTACAGTGACATTAGTTCAGTACAGTGACATTAGTTCAGTACAGTGACATTAGTTCAGTACAGTGACATTAGTTCAGTACAGTGACATTAGTTCAGTACAGTGACATTAGTTGAGTACAGTGACATTAGTTCAGTACAGCAACATTAGTTCAGTACAGTGAAATTAGTTCAGTACGGCGACATTAGTTATATACAGTGACATTAGTTCAGTACCGTGACATTAGTTCAGTACAGTGACATTAGTTCAGTACAGTGACATTAGTTCAGTACAGCGACATTAGTTATGTACAGTGACATTAGTTCAGTACAATGACATTAGTTATTGCAGTACGGCGATATTAGGTAATACAAACGGCTCATTAGTTAATGCAGTACAATGACATAAGGTAAGTACAGTGACATAAGGTAAGTAAAATGACATAAGGTAAGTACAGTGACATAAGGTAAGTACAGTGACATAAGGTAAGTACAGTGACATGAGGTAAGTACAGTGACATGAGGTAAGTACAGTGGCATTAGTTATGGACGCAGTCACTGCTTGCACACTCAAGAGATCACCACTAGAAAAATCTCCCACAGGCAATCGTATCATAACTCGGGCAGATAAGCCTGGTCTGCGGCCCATTTCATCTGACACATACATGTTGGTAGAAACAGGCCCTGGACTATTGCCAGCAGTACCAATTTTACTAGGACATTGAAGTCCTGGAAATTTCCACTACATAAAACCCGTTAGGCATCTGTTCTCCGTTGCAGCGGCTTGCATTCTTTATCTAGTGGGTTTAAGTAGTGCCACTTTACGTTGTGTTTTGTTCTATCACGTAAGGAGACGGGGAGAGAGGAGACAACGGGGGAGAGGTAGGGAGAGAATGACAAGCTGTAGAATTCGAGGTCAATATATACATATGACTAGATGAAATCATTATGTTGTTTCCAGACCGCAGGTTGGCTGTGTTTGTATCTCGATCATTCCCTGTGTCGTGACTTGATAGCTGTCTCTATGAGACCTGTCCACTGACCTTTTGGCGTTTCCTTCCCACTTATGTCACTGCTTTCATCTTATGTTTCCTGCGCACTTGTCCTTGTCATGTAGTTTTCAACAGAGTCAAGTATCATTATTTTTACAGCATGTTATAATTGTGCAATTTCTAACTCGCGATTTTCAATTGTTCATTTCTTTTTCTTCGTCATTTTTCGTTTTTCAAACCCACTACCAAACCCTGAACGTTCTCAAACCAACTACCAAACCCTGAACGTTCTCAAACCCACTAGCAAACCCTGAACGTTCTCAAACCAACTACCAAACCCTGAACGTTCTCAAACCCACTACCAAACCCTGAACGTTCTCAAACCCACTACCAAACCCTGAACGTTCTCAAACCCACTACCAAACCCTGAACGTTCTCAAACCCACTACCAAACCTTGAAGTTCTCAAACCCACTACCAAACCCTGAACGTTCTCAAACCCACTACCAAACCCTGAACGTTCTCAAAACAACTACCAAGCCTTGAAGTTCTCTAACCCACTACCAAACCCTGAACGTTCTCAAAACAACTACCAAGCCTTGAAGGTCTCAAACCCACTACCAAACCCTGAACGTTCTCAAAACAACTACCAAGCCTTGAAGTTCTCAAACCCACTACCAAACCCTAAACGTTCTCAAACCCACTACCAAACCCTGAAGGTTCTCAAAACAACTACCAAGCCTTGAAGTTCTCAAACCCACTACCAAACCCTGAATGTTCTCAAAACAACTACCAAGCCTTGAAGTTCTCAAACCCACTACCAAACCCTGAACGTTCTCAAAACAACTACCAAGCCTTGAAGTTCTCAAACCCACTACCAAACCCTGAACGTTCTCAAACCCACTACCAAACCCTGAACGTTCTCAAACCCACTACCAAACCCTGAACGTTCTCAAACCCACTACCAAACCTTGAAGTTCTCAAACCCACTACCAAACCCTGAACGTTCTCAAACCCACTACCAAACCCTGAACGTTCTCAAACCCACTACCAAACCCTGAACGTTCTCAAACCCACTACCAAACCTTGAAGTTCTCAAACCCACTACCAAACCCTGAACGTTCTCAAACCCACTACCAAACCCTGAACGTTCTCAAAACAACTACCAAGCCTTGAAGTTCTCAAACCCACTACCAAACCCTGAACGTTCTCAAAACAACTACCAAGCCTTGAAGTTCTCAAACCCACTACCAAACCCTGAACGTTCTAAAAACAACTACCCAGCCTTGAAGTTCTCAAACCCACTACCAAACCCTGAACGTTCTCAAAACAACTACCAAGCCTTGAAGTTCTCAAACCCACTACCAAACCCTGAACGTTCTAAACCCCACTATCAAACCCTGAACGTTCTCAAACCCACTATCAAACTCTTAACGTTCTCAAACCCACTACCAAGCCCCGAAAAGGCCTTTGTAAGTAGCAGGATGTAGTTCGGTGAACGGAATGTGTTGTGTTGTAGTTTACAGCTTAATTATATTTGCAGCTTTCGGTCCGACACAACCGACTTCAGCAGGAATTTTTAGGTACCGGGTTGACCTTCTTTCTTCTATCCCTTCTCCTTAGTCAGTCTGCCTTGTTGCAGCCTGTTATCCAGGATTACCGAGTGGAGGTTTAGAAAGGTTTTTGCAGCTCTGAACCGCTAGAGCCGACGCTAGCAGTCAGCTTTGGGTTGCTGAACGCTGTAGCTCGTGCGCTGAATTACTACATTTTGTGTATTGTTGATCCAGCTAATGCGCCCAATTTCTCTACATATCCACTGTACGGATTATATTCTTATCCATTGTACGGATTATATTCTTATCCACTGTACGGATTATATTCTTATCCATTGTACGGATTATATTCTTATCCATTGTACGGATTATATTCTTATCCATTGTACGGATTATATTCTTATCCATTGTACGGATTATATTCTTCAGTTTCACATGGGTCCTTTTCATTCTTACCTTCTCTCTTTAATCTCCAGCTGAATTGGTTATGTTTTCAGGGCTTGAACATGTGTTATAACACATGTGTTATTAATGGCTTCCACACATATGTTGTTGATGGTTTCCATGTCTGTTTTTGATGACCTCCACAAATCTGTTTTTGATGACCTCCACAAATCTGTTATTGATGACCTCCACAAATCTGTTATGGTTGCCGTCCACAAATCTGTTATTGATGACTTCCACAAATCTGTTATTGATGACCTCCACAAATCTGTTTTTGATGACCTCCACAAATCTGTTTTTGATGACCTCCACAAATCTGTTATTGATGACCTCCACAAATCTGTTATGGTTGCCGTCCACAAATCTGTTATTGATGACTTCCACAAATCTGTTATTGATGACCTCCACAAATCTGTTTTTGATGACCTCCACAAATCTGTTTTTGATGACCTCCACAAATCTGTTATTGATGACATCCACACATCTGTTATTGATGACCTTTACAAATCTGAAATTGATGACCTCCACAAATCTGTAATTGATGACCTCCACAAATCTGTTATTGATGACCTCCACAAATCTGTTATGGTTGCCGTCCACAAATCTGTTATTGATGACTTCCACAAATCTGTTATTGATGACCTCCACAAATCTGTTTTTGATGACCTCCACAAATCTGTTTTTGATGACCTCCACAAATCTGTTATTGATGACATCCACACATCTGTTATTGATGACCTCTACAAATCTGAAATTGATGACCTCCACAAATCTGTAATTGATGACCTCCACAAATCTGTTATTGATGACCTCCACAAATCTGTTATTGGTGACCTCCACAAATCTGTTATTGATGACATCCAAAAACCTGTATTTGATGGCTTCCACGCCTGTTTACGGTCCTCATATTGAACATGATGCCCGTGGTAGTATGTCATGTTCCGAGTCATAGAGAACGACATATAGGACATTATTATTAAATCACCTGATCATATTTTCCTGCTAGTGAACATGAATTGAGAATTGAACGGAGAGAGCCTGAAGCAACAATAGCCTTGACCTTACAGTCATTGTCTGTCTGTACAGCTTTAGAATTATACAAGATCCTGATCATTACCTTCATTGAGCCTATTATGCACGTGACCTCTACACAAGATATACTTTAGAACATCTTTTATATTTTATATCTCAAGTGTTTTCCTTAAAATGCTTGTGTGTATACTTATTATGAAAAGCTATTTGTGTACACCAGTTTCTTGTATAGAGCTAGAAGTGATTGCATTTAAGTCATTACTGTGCTGTTATTGGTGTTGCTATTATATCTAAACTTAACCCTTGCACAAACTCCTGCTCTGA
The DNA here is from genome assembly GCA_036924085.1 of Ariolimax columbianus. Taxonomy (NCBI): domain Eukaryota; kingdom Metazoa; phylum Mollusca; class Gastropoda; order Stylommatophora; family Arionidae; genus Ariolimax; species Ariolimax columbianus. The sequence continues at coordinate 81,088,569 of JAVGWX010000011.1, read as the reverse complement.
GTTTTGTAATCTAAAGCGACCCTTTTATAGTCGTTATGCTATTGTCCTCAGAATTGTTATAATCAAAGCCAGCAGTGGTGTGCCTCAAATTTCTTGCACATGGCCGAGTGACCTTACATTGTTTGAAATATGCTTCCTTTCTTAAGTTATTGAAAATAATCTCTAGGTTCCATACTATCTGTTTCTTCTTCTTCTTCTGCGTTCGTTCTCAATCTCCCGCTACCAAGCTCTGAACAGAACTTTGCAAGTAGCAGGATGTAGTCCGGAGAACGGAATGCGTTATGTCACTAGTTTACAGCTTGACTGTTATATTTGCACCTTTCGGTCCGACACATCCGTCTTTGGCAGGAACCATACTGTCTGTAAGAATTGACGTAGCATATCTATTATGAATGGAATGACTTATTTGAGAATTGTCAATAACTTCAGCGTTTGTGTGATACCGTGTTTAGTTTCATTTGTAGATTAATGTCTGCAATCACAGGCTTCTTTGCAGGCTTTACGTTCGTTTGACGTTGTTAGATTCTCGTTTAAAAAAGTTTAAAATAATATATTTCTACCCACAGTTCCTTTTCATTGCTGATTGTGTTTGTCTTGTCGTATCTTCCAACAGTGTATTGCTGTCTTGGTGTTCTTTGAAAATATTTGGTCGATACTGTATAGTGTCACTAAGTCTCATTGCTCTGCAACCTTCTCTACTTTCACAGCAACTTTACAGATATCGCTTCTCTTCTCCTGCCTGGCATTCTTGAACTTATTGAGCTCCCAGGGAATTGTCGGTGAATTTTCATTATTGGAAGTTGTCCGTATCGACGCGGCTGCTCAATCTCATTAGAGCCTCCTAGCACGATCTCAGTTGGCGTGAAAATCTAATAATGAAAGACAAGAGACTGATCGTAAGCATGGGGTCATTGTTGTGTGGTATATTATGTGAGATTGATCGCCCTAGTCGTAGTTACGCCTCTGTAATTTCACAGTCATCTAACACTGGTATATGTTACTGCTACTATATTCAATCTAAAGGGGTGTTATTTGTTTAATTACGATGTGTTTTATTGTGAGATGTGCATGCGAGTTGTGCGGTATGAGTTGTCTGAGTGATATGATACGGCAAGTTGTGCGGTATGAGTTGTCTGAGTGATATGATACGGCAAGTTGTGCGGTATGAGTTGTCTGAGTGATATGATACGGCAAGTTGTGCGGTATGAGTTGTCTGAGTGATATGATACGGCAAGTTGTGCGGTATGAGTTGTCTGAGTGATATGATACGGTTGAGTGATATGATGCGACCAAGTTATGTGATATGGTGGACCAGAGTGATATCTTCTTCTTCTTCTGCGTACGCAGTCAGACAGTAACCATTATTTTTTCGAAAAAAGCGGCGGTCATCCTGAGGCTGTCGCCACTGCCATAGAGCTTGTCTCGCAGTTCCACTGGTGATGGCCACATCTGCTCTCTCTGATCCTCGTATGTCGGGCAGTTCTGCAGCAGATGTTCAGCGGTCATTTTTCCAGTACCGCACGGGCATTCGTCGGTACCACCTATCTTCAATTTGTTGAATAGGTGGTACCTCAGTCTATTGTGGCCAGTGCGAAGTCTGAAGACAACGACCTGCTCTCTTCGGTTCAACTGGTAGTAGGCATCGTATTTGGTGTAACCAGTATGTTCGGTTTCCCATTTGGTCATGTATCTGGCTTTGATAAGCCGTTTTGACTCTTCGTACGTCATACTGGTATCTGTTTGTGGTAGTCTTGCACCTTCTTTTGCCAGTCTGTCTGCCTCCTCGTTGCCTTGGATGTTGTAGTGTGATGGGACCCACTGTACCACTTCCCTTTTTGGTGCGGACTGCCGGCACAGTTTGCAGAGTGCTGCTCTTAAGTCATTAAGCTCAGTGTTTTTCTGGCTTTTTAGCGCTGTGACTACGGCGAGAGCATCTGTAAGCAGGACTATATGGCTTTCATTTTCACTGTGTGTCACCATTTCTTCCACTGCCGCCCTCAGTGCCTCTGCCTCCGCTCTGAAATTGCTTGTGTACTTACCAGTAGCGAATGACAGTGTTATTTTTCTGCCATTTGGTAGGTTCAGGAATGCTCCTGCCCCTCCGTTCTGTGTTGTGTTTGTTACAGAACCGTCGGTGTATGCATGGGTCCAGTCCATGCTTGGGTAGCTTTTCGTTATGAAGCTTAGGGTAGTATCTCTCCTTTCTTTTTCAGTCTGGCAGTTTTTGTTTGCAATACCTGGTATATTTTCTACCACCTCTGGAAATATATCCTGCCTCCAGGTAGGTTTTCGTACAGTAGTGATGGGTTTTGGTGTTGTTAGTGCGTTTATGGGATCTTCGTGCATCTTTGCTTTGGCCAGAGTGATATGATGCGACCGAGTTGTATGCTATGAGGTTCCATAGTGATACTAGATAGCCATGTTCTCTTGTAGCTAGCATTAGAAAGATACGAGATAGCCAACTGCTCTACGAGTTAGCATTTGCGAGATACGAGATAGCGAAATGCTCTACAAGCTAACATTAAGAAAGATACGAATGCCGTAGACAAATTCACATATCTGGGCAGCACGCTGTCGAGATCTGTCAGCCTAGACGATGAGGTGGCAAGCAGAATAGCAAAGGCCAGCACATCCTTTGGTAGGATGCGCTCGATGGTCTGGGCACGTCGTGGCATCAGCGTCAAGACCAAACTCAAAGTCTACCGTACAACCATCATTCCAACCCTACTATACGCTTGCGAAAGCTGGACTGTATACTCTGGACATGCAATGAGGTTAAACCACTTCCACACAGGTTGCCTGAGGCGAATATTCCACATCCGATGGCAAGATCGTATCACTGACATCGAGGTTCTCTCGAGGGCTAACATGCCCAGCATCCGTGCACTGCTAGAAAAAGCACGACTAGGATGGGCCGGACACCTCGTCCGTATGTCAGATGAGCGGCTCCCAAAGAAGCTTCTCTACGGCGAGCTGAGAGAGGGATGGCGCGAGAGAGGGCACCAAAAGAAACGTTTTAAAGACGGTCTGAAGGACTCAATAAAAAGGTGCCAGATAGACATCGACACCTGGGAATGTCTTGCGCAAAACAGATCTGACTGGAGAAGCGCAGTCAAATCGGGTGTAGCTGCCGGTGAAGACGACCGTGTTGTGAAAGCCCAGAGCAGACGCGAGACGCGGAAATCCCGAGCAGCGGGAACACCATCCCCTTCTACAAAGCTCGTGTGCCCGATATGTAGCAGATGTTTTCGTACTCGTATTGGCCTGTTCAGCCACATGCGCACCCACACCCAACAGGGAAATCTGTGACAAGGATGATGTCGGCGGTCCTCATCGACAACGATGGACAGCTATTATTATCTCGGAGCACGAACGAGGACGTGAGTTGGCGTCTAGATGAGAATGTTACACTTGACCCTGATCACTCTTCGCTCTTGTCAAGTTTTCATATAACTTAATTAAGGGGGAGGTAAGGCCTCCGTCTGGCAATCTCTCGAGCAACTTCTCTATCAGGGTTACGAAAGGATGATGGAGAGGGTTAGAGTAAAGACATTGAATGAGAGTTACAAAACTTTGAAGTCTTAATACGGAGAGCTTTTATCAACCAAAACAATAATGACGAATCGCATCCTGATGCGTGTAGAGTCTGTTGGCTGTTGTGAGAATTGTTTTAGGGTGTAGTCTGTTGGCTGTTGTGAGAATTGTTTTAGGGTGTAGTCTGTTGTGAGAATTGTTTTAAGGTGTAGTCTGTTGTGAGAATTGTTTTAGGGTGTAGTCTGTTGGTTGTTGTGAGAATTGTTTTAGGGTGTAGTCTGTTGGTTGTTGTGAGAATTGTTTTAGGGTGTAGTCTGTTGGCTGTTGTGAGAATTGTTTTAGGGTGAAGTCTGTTGTAAGAATTGTTTTAGGGTATAGTCTGTTGTGAGAATTGTTTTAGGGTGTAGTCTGTTGGCTGTTGTGAGAATTGTTTTAAGGTGTAGTCTGTTGTGAGAATTGTTTTAGGGTGTAGTCTATTGGCTGTTGTGAGAATTGTTTTAGGGTGTAGTCTGTTGTGAGAATTGTTTTAGGGTGTAGTCTGTTGTGAGAATTGTTTTAGGGTGTAGTCTGTTGTGAGAATTGTTTTAGGGTGTAGTCTGTTGTGAGAATTGTTTTAGGGTGTAGTCTGTTGTGAGAATTGTTTTAGGGTGTAGTCTGTTGGCTGTTGTGATAATTGTTTTAGGGTGTAGTCTGTTGGTTGTTGTGAGAATTGTTTTAGGGTGTAGTCTGTTGGCTGTTGTGAGAATTGTTTTAGGGTGAAGTCTGTTGTAAGAATTCTTTTAGGGTGTAGTCTGTTGTGAGAATTGTTTTAGGGTGTAGTCTGTTGGCTGTTGTGAGAATTGTTTTAGGGTGTAGTCTGTTGTAAGAATTGTTTTAGGGTGTAGTCTGTTGTGAGAATTGTTTTAGGGTGTAGTCTGTTGTGAGAATTGTTTTAGGGTGTAGTCTGTTGTGAGAATTGTTTTAGGGTGTAGTCTGTTGGCTGTTGTGAGAATTGATTTACTGTGTAGTCTGTTGGCTGTTGTGAGAATTGTTTTAGGGTGTAGTCTGTTGTGAGAATTGTTTTAGGGTGTAGTCTGTTGGCTGTTGTGATAATTGTTTTAGGGTGTAGTCTGTTGGTTGTTGTGAGAATTATTTTAGGGTGTAGTCTGTTGGCTGTTGTGAGAATTGTTTTAGGGTGAAGTCTGTTGTAAGAATTCTTTTAGGGTGTAGTCTGTTGTGAGAATTGTTTTAGGGTGTAGTCTGTTGGCTGTTGTGAGAATTGTTTTAGGGTGTAGTCTGTTGTAAGAATTGTTTTAGGGTGTAGTCTGTTGTGAGAATTGTTTTAGGGTGTAGTCTGTTGTGAGAATTGTTTTAGGGTGTAGTCTGTTGTGAGAATTGTTTTAGGGTGTAGTCTGTTGGCTGTTGTGAGAATTGATTTACTGTGTAGTCTGTTGGCTGTTGTGAGAATTGTTTTAGGGTGTAGTCTGTTAGCTGTTGTGAGAATTGTTTTAGGGTGTAGTCTGTTGTAAGAATTGTTTTAGGGTGTAGTCTGTTGGCTGTTGTGAGAATTGTTTTAGGGTGTAGTCTGTTGGCTGTTGTTAGAATTGTTTTAGGGTGTAGTCTGTTGGCTGTTGTGAGAATTGTTTTAGGGTGTAGTCTGTTGTGGGAATTGTTTTAGGGTGTAGTCTGTTGGCTGTTGTGATAATTGTTTTAGGGTGTAGTCTGTTGTGGGAATTGTTTTAGGGTGTAGTCTGTTGTGAGAATTGTTTTAGGGTATAGTCTGTTGGCTGTTGTGAGAATTGTTTTAGTGTGTAGTCTGTTGTGAGAATTGTTTTAGGGTGTAGTCTGTTGTGAGAATTGTTTTAGGGTGTAGGCTGTTGTGAGAATTGTTTTAGGGTGTAGGCTGTTGTGAGAATTGTTTTAGGGTGTAGGCTGTTGTGAGAATTGTTTTAGGGTGTAGGCTGTTGTGAGAATTGTTTTAGGGTGTAGTCTGTTGTGAGAATTGTTTTAGGGTGTAGGCTGTTGTGAGAATTGTTTTAGGGTGTAGGCTGTTGTGAGAATTGTTTTAGGGTGTAGTCTGTTGTGAGAATTGTTTTAGGGTGTAGTCTGTTGTGAGAATTGTTTTAGGGTGTAGTCTGTTGTGAGAATTGTTTTAGCATGTAGTCTATTGTGAGAATTGATTTAGGGTGTAGTCTGTTGGCTGTTGTGAGAATTGTTTTAGGGTGTAGTCTGTTGTGAGAATTGTTTTAGGGTGTAGTCTGTTGTGAGAATTGTTTTAGCATGTAGTCTGTTGTGAGAATTGTTTTAGGGTGTAGTCTGTTGGCTGTTGTGAGAATTGTTTTAGGGTGTAGTCTGTTGGCTGTTGTGAGAATTGTTTTAGGGTGTAGTCTGTTGGCTGTTGTGAGAATTGTTTTAGGGTGTAGGCTGTTGTGAGAATTGTTTTAGGGTGTAGTCTGTTGGCTGTTGTGAGAATTGTTTTAGGGTGTAGTCTGTTGGCTGTTGTGCGAATTGTTTTAGGGTGTAGTCTGTTCTGAGAATTGTTTTAGGGTGTAGTCTGTTGGCTGTTGTGAGAATTGTTTTAGGGTGTAGGCTGTTGTGAGAATTGTTTTAGGGTGTAGTCTGTTGGCTGTTGTGAGAATTGTTTTAGGGTGTAGTCTGTTGGCTGTTGTGAGAATTGTTTTAGGGTGTAGGCTGTTGGCTGTTGTGAGAATTGTTTTAGGGTGTAGGCTGTTGGCTGTTGTGAGAATTGTTTTAGGGTGTAGGCTGTTGGCTGTTGTGAGAATTGTTTTAGGGTGAAGTCTGTAGTAATATGTAGTAGTTCATAGTAGTTTATTGTAATCTGTAAGGGATGTAGTGGGCTGTAGTAGTATGTAGAGGCTATAGTAAAATGTAGTAATTTGTAGTAATATGTAGTATTTTGTAGTAATCTGTAGGGGATGTAGTGGGCTGTAGTAGTCTGTAGGGGATGTAGGGGGCTGTAGTAATCCGTAGAGGCTATAGTAGTCTGCTTTGTAGTTACTGTGTGCTGTGATGGCGGGTACTCAAGGCTCAGGTAGTTATTGTGTGCTGTGAAGGCGGGTACTCAAGGATCAGGTAGTTATTGTGTGCTGTGAAGGCGGGTACTCATGTAGCCATGGTGTGCAATACTGAGACAAATCCTCTCTTATCCTTGCATACAGTGTTTGCAATCTGTGTGTCGTATAGATCATTTCAAATTTTGCATGTTTGCTGCGTGGCGGAAGTGTGGAGTGTCCGTAGTCGTGCGAAGAATTGCTTACCTCCGTCTATAATTCTTTATAATTCCTTTAATTCCATCGCCATTATGCACGCCAGTGCTGGGTCTTTTGTAGGTTAAAGATATGTGATTACACGGTTCCTTTGTGACGGTTTGCCTACATCATTGGGTGTTCTGATTAGGTTGATATACACACATGCGTGGTTTCCAACAACTTTCAGAAAGTCTGTTCTTCCATTCGCTTATGATAACGTGACATCCCAGTTAGGTAACATAAGGCAGCGCCGGCGTGGAAGGGAACTGGACACACCCTTACTCCAACCCCACCCGTTGACAAATAAGTAAAAGCGGGAGATCCCATATCAAACATAATGAGTCGCGTGCTGACACAACCTTGACACATGTTCTTCGTAGTCATAGGTATGACCGGTGTTCGGGAAAGTGCGACACATACTGACATACACATATGTAATGAGAGGTGTCAGGTGTTAACGCATACTCGTCACTACTTTATGGCTCAGAAACATGGACACTAAGTACACAATTGGAAAAGATCAACGACGCCCTTCATAATGTAGACATATAAAACATTGGGTTGCATTTCGTGGAAAGAGAAGAAAACAAATATGGAGGTATTGGATATGTTGGGGGTGGAAAGAGAGTTAATGACTAATCAGGGCTAGGCTTTTAACATATTTCGGCCACATAACAAGACATGCCTACTTGTTGAACACCATACAAGGGATCAAGATGCTGAGCAGCGCATGAGCTGCAGTGGTCAGTGACCCATAGCCGACTGCTAGCGTCAGGGCCAGCGAACCAGAGCTGCCAAGACCCTTCTACACCTCCACGCGGTGATCCTGGATAACAGGCTGCAGCAGGCAGACTGGCTAAGGAGAAGGGATCGAAGAGGGAATGCTAACCCGGTACTCAAAAAATGCTTGCTGAAGTCGGATGTGTTGGTCCGAAAGGTGCAAATATCGCAGCCAAGCTGTAAACTACGACACAACGCATTCCGTTCTCTGGACTACATTCTGCTACTTAAGCCCTTTCAGGGTTTGGTAGTGGGAGATTGAGAACGAACGACGAAGAAGAAGAAGAAGAAGAACACCATACTAGAGGGAAGGGTGGAAGATAACGTCAGCAGATGTATTGGAACACGCCTATTAGATTGCACAATAACGGCAAGAGGCAGAGAACACCGGAAATCAGTTGCTGCGAACCTTCGATGCGTAGATGACACTTGCACTGAGCTGAACATTTCTATTATGAATTGCTAGCAATACAGGTGCAGACAGAAGCTATGTCCGTCAATCGAAATATGAAATATATTTTGTTGAAAATTGAGATCTAGTGAAATAGACTCTATGAAATATACTCTTCATCACTTATGGTCTTGTCTATTATGTGGTCACCTAGAACTTTTTGATTGTTAAGAGACTGAGACCAACTTCCCGCTTTACCTCATGTACCAGTATGAGATATGTACCAGTATGAGATATGTACCGGAGGGAGATGTGTACCAGGGGGGAGATTTGTACCAGGGTGAGGTGTGTACCAGGGGGAGGTGTATACCAGGGTGATATGTGTACCAGGGTGAGGTGAGGAGTGTACCATGGTGATATGTCAACCAGATAGATACGGTAAAGGTCAAGGTAGCCTGGTAGCAGAGACTGCTGTCAGCGATGACGTGTTAGAACCTGCTTGTGTGAGGTCACAGCTTGGTTATAGTATGGTGTGACCAGTTCCCTTCCTCTATGTGAGTTACTTTCCTCTGTGACCAGTTACCTTCCTCTGTGACCAGTTACCTTCCTCTGTGACGAGTTACCTTCCTCTGTGGCCAGCTACCTTCCTCTGTAGCCAGTTGCTTTCCTCTGTGGCCAGTTACTTTCCTCTGTGACCAGTTACCTTAATCTGTGACCAGTTACCTTCCTCTGAGGCCACTTACCTTCCTCTGTGGCGAGCTACCTTCCTCTGTGACCAGTTACCTTTCTCTGCGGCCAATTACCTTCATCTGGGACCAGTTAGTTTCCTATGTGACCAGTTACCTTCCTCTGTGACCAGTTACCTTCCTCTGTGACCAGTTACCTTCCCTAGCAGCAAGTAAGAAAACTATTTACAGCTTCGATAACCGCAGTTGAACCGTATACATCTGTCATAAAAAGTGAATGCTCTACCACTACGACAATTAGACCAGCTCTCTTAACGGCATCCAATAGTATTGGCCACTCGCGGCCTGTCTTCATATAGTTTCTACTGCTCTTTGCCTCTCTACTTTATGTAGCGGCTTTGACATTTTTGGGGCAAAGGTACGACCTTTTTAACCAACCACAGGCAGTCTCAAAATAGCATTGCTAGATATTCAGGGTCCAATTATATTATGTATATGATTGTTGGTTTGATTATTGTTACTATTATGGATTGTGTTACTGCTGGTTTGAATGTTCAAACATTCGCTTTTCATGTCAAGGAGCGACTGGTCTATCTGTTAGGACGTCTGTCTGTCACAACGAGGATATGTGGTCAAGTCCTCGGTAAGACATCGGTTTTATTATATCGAGGCTAAACTAAAAAGGTGCAGTGCGTGGAGACTGGTGGAGCAAGCGGCCTTCATTCCTCATTTCTATAAATCCTCTCGGTAGACTTTAGCAATGTGAATAAACACTGAAGTCAAAGTTCAAAAGTATATCATTAAAACAAATGATCATGTTTGTGTTAATGTGGGTGTGTCTGTGTGTTAGTATCTGTGATATTTTGTGTCTGTGTTAGTGTGTGTGTGTGTGTTTGTGTGTATGTCTGTTATACACCTGTGTTGGTGTGCTTGTGTCGGTGTGTGTTTGTGTCGGTGTGTGTTTGTGTATGGGTCTGTGTTGGTATGTGTGTGTTAGTGTGTGGGTTTGTGTTAGTGTGTGTGTGTCTATTTTAGTATGTGGGTGGGTCTGTGTTAGTGTGGGTGCGTGTGTGTTCGAGTGTGAATGTTAATGTCGGAGTGTATGTCTGTTTTAGTATGTGTGTCGGTATTAGCGTATGTGTTAGTGTGTGTGCATGTGTTAGTGTGTTGTTATGTGCGTGTATGTGTTAGTGCGTGTGTCTATCTGCGTTAAGTGTGTGTGTGTGTCTGTGTTAGTGTGTGGGTGTTGTGTAAGCCTTTACGTGTATGAGTGTGTGTACTTGTGTGTGGGTTTGTGTAAGCCTTTCTGTACGTGTGTTGTGCACTTGTGTTTGGGTGTGTGTAAGCCTTTACGTACGTTTGTGGGGTTGTGTTAGTGAATATAATCGCGTTTGCGTGCAGTATGTACATACACACGCTTGTTGCGCAAAATAATAATTGTTGTGTGAGAAGCTTTCCACACGCCCCCCCCCCCCCCCCCAACAGTACATTCTTACGGTCTACTTGTATAGCAGGGTCTCAAACGACGAAGTCACCCCATGGACAGAACTTGAGAGCACATTCATCATGCTAAACCGTCGCCGCTTGACCCTATTTGAACAAATAGCTCGCCTTTGATCTATGTTTCCGACCACCTGCTCTTAAAGCAGACCATGGACATCAAATAACTAGCCTTTCCATCATGGTCTCACCTTCGCGGTCGTCCACTCGCTACCTGGTTAGGTCCAATCTGAAAGATAATATCCTCATTGTATGCAGCCTGGGACTCGGCTACTTATCGTGTTCATGGATGGTTGGCGCGACTGGTCCTTGTCGTCTAAGCGGGTTGTCTACATGTACGAGAGCAAATACTTTGTATGCGTTTAGTTGTAGAGTTGAGCAGGCAACTAATCCGGTACAGTTAGATCACAGTCCACTTTCACTTGTCACTTTTGAACAAAACAAGAAAGCTACCTAAAACATAAACAGGTGGTTTGAGTGAGAGCAGATCACGGGGACAGAGTAAGTCGATGTTAGATGTTCTGACTGTGTGACTTGGTGAATGGTCAGTAACACTATGGACATGTTACCAGGAATCGGAAGGGAGGGGGGGGGGGGGGGGATAGAATCGATTAATCTAGTCAACACGAGAACAAAGGCTAAAAGTGGAAAAAAGAGTGTAAAAGTCAATTGGACACTTCATTGGGCAAGCCCTCGACTAGCATCTCCAGTTCTGTTTTCCCGTTAATGACAGAAAGGACGATCAGAAAACCACAGGGAGAATTGGATCGTAGAAGTGGGGCAGATGGGAGTTGAAGGGAGAAACATGAATTGAGCTGTCAGTCCAGGACTAGATGGTTGGATACAGCATGGACTTTGTTCTGCAAAGTGTATCCATATTTTGGAAGGCATATACACTCAACTGCGTGGTCGTTTTAATCATATCAGGTCAAAAATAGTCGGCATCCAAGTCTAAGCTAGTGTGTATCGATAAGAAACTGTAAGCCGCGATTAGGGCTGCGCTCCCTTAAACCTCAGACTGGCTGTCGAGTCAAATAGCGCTGCGAGTGATGCACTCGGGGAGTACTATATGGCATAGCTATGAGAAGTCTTGCCTTTTCTCACTCCAGCACGAGTATAGGGCCACAACTACTGTTGGTCTCTTTAAAGAAGTCTGCGCTAAAGCATTTTGCGTGCTCTAGCTTTGATGGCCGAGTGGTCTGCCGGGTCCTTGGGGAAGACAAGGACAAGCATAGCACCACTGCCTCACAGAGAACATGTCGCAAAAAGTGACTAACTGTGTGACATGGTATAACACCGGCTATAGTTAGGTGGTTTGTTTAGCATATATGGCGCCTAACAGGCTGCGGGTCTACTTTGCTCTGGTGTTTGAGTCTATTAAGATGGACTCGCACATCGGTTAACCACCGTCCGTAAGCGATTGTCACAACGCAGCGGAGTATTAAAGCTGCTCGAGTCTAGCCCGCTAAGCAGAAAATCTCTCTCTTGGCTACATCCAGCTCATACCAGAGAAGTACAGGTCGACTAAGAACTAAGAAGCTTTGATGGTTTTCTTTGCAGAAATGTGTGTTACATGATGGGATTGCTAGCCCCATGCACAATTCTGTTTAATCGCCTTTTACATCATACTTGGGGATGAAATGACCGTATTCCTTCCTTCCCTGTAAAGCGGTCCTAGGGTCGTCTCTGGGAGCTACGAAATTAACCTTATTTAAATCCGTCTAATTCCAAGAGGAATATAGGAGCACCACCGATGCTGTCCAGCTGGTCCTATTCTCGGTCCGTCTCTTGAGTTCCGTCTATAATACTCCAGCAGCGCTGTCCTCCTCCCCCACTATTCTTCAGCACATGCTCTTTGACATCCCCACGCACCGGCTTCTCATGCTGGTTCCAATCCAGCGCACTTATGGTTATATTACCTCGCTTCATTTGTAGGGTGTGTCCTACCAATCTCCACTTTGTCTCCCCCAATCCCCCTCCGCTGTACTATTTGTATCCGAATTCTTAGCCACAGATCTAATACGAAGTACGTAGCAGACATCTGATAGTGCATGCCTACACTATGAATGTGATACTGTTAGATGCCACGTTTCCAAACCATATACCAGGACCAACGTTGCCTAGATGTTGAACCGCCGAATTCCTTATTTTCCAATAACTATGAAAGAAGACATGCATTTACATAGAGGTGTTTGTATATATATATATATGTGTGTGTGTGTGCGTGCGTGTGTGCGCACACACACACGGCATGGAGTCAAAACGTAACTTTATTATGGCAAAGTCCTTTAATCTTCTTCTTCTTCTGCGTACACAGTCAGACAGTAACCATTATTTTCTCGAAAAAAGCGGCGGTCATCCTGAGACTCTCGCCACTACCATAGAGCTTGTCTTGCAGTTCCACTGGCAATGGCCACATCTGCTCTCTCTGATCCTCGTATGTCGGGCAGTTCTGCAGCAGATGTTCAGTGGTCATTTTACCAGTACCGCACGGGCATTCGTCGGTACACCCTATCTTCAATTTGTTGAAGAGGTGGTACCTCAGTCTGTTGTGGCCAGTGCGAAGTCTGAAGACAACGACCTGCTCTCTTCGGTTCAACTGGTAATAGGCATCGTTTTTGGTGTAACCAGTATGTTCGGTTTCCCATTTGGACATGTACCTGGCTTTGATAAGCCGTTTTGACTCTTCGTACGTCATACTGGTATCTATTTGTGGTAGCCTTGCACCTTCTTTTGCCAGTCTGTCTGCCTCCTCGTTGCCTTGGATGTTGCAGTGTGACGGAACCCACTGTACCACTACCCTTTTTGGTGCGGACTGTTGGCACAGTTTGCAGAGTGCTGCTCTTAAGTCATTAAGCTCAGTGTTTTTCTGGCTTTTTAGCGCTGTGACTACTTCGAGAGCATCTGTCAGCAGGACTATATGGCTCTCATTTTCACTGTGTGTTACCATTTCTTCCACTGCCGCCCTCAGTGCCTCTGCCTCTGCTCTGAAATTGCTCGTGTACTTACCAGTAGCGAATGACAGTGTTATTTTTCTGCCATTTGGTAGGTTCAGGAATGCTCCTGCCCCTCCGTTCTGTGTAGTGTTTGTTACAGAGCCGTCGGTGTATGCATGGGTCCAGTCCATGCTTGGGTAGCTTTTCGTTATGAAGCTTAGGGTAGTATCTCTCCTTTCTTTTTCGGTCTGGCAGTTTTTGTTTGCAATGCCTGGTATATTTTCTACCACCTCTGGAAATATATCCTGCCTCCAAGTAGGTTTTCGTACAGTAGTGATGGGTTTTGGTGTTGTTAGTGCGTTTATGGGATCTTCGTGCATCTTTGCTTTGGCTATTTCTGCAAAGTTTCTCCGCTTTAGTTTCCCAGTTCCCAAATTGTTTAGCCTCTGGTACATTGGATGGTCCGTCAGTCTTCGGAGTTTCTCTGACTGCAGCTGGGCTCTGCAGTCTCTTCTGTCGGTCATGGATTGCAGTTTTGTAATCTTTTCAAGTTCTACAATTGGCGTTGACTTCATGCCACCAGTTATGATTCTCATAGCTTGGTTTTGAAGTTTGTTAACTTTGTCGAAGTTCGCCTTCGCTGCTGTTGTCCAAGCCGCGATGCCATACTCGAGAACTGGTCTCACTCTTCCAGTGTACAGTTTCTTTAGTATGCCTTCGTCTGCTCCCCAGCTTGTGCCAGCAAGTTTCCTCATGATCGCCATTCTTTCTCTGGCTTTCATTCGGTTTCTCTCAATCTGACTTTTCCATGTCATGCGCCGATCAAATGTGACTCCCAGATAGGTTGGGTTGTCGTTTGGCTGCAGGATTTTGCCATTTAGGCTTAGTTTGGTACTTTGGGGTTTTAATGAGAGCGAGAATATTGTGCACGTGGTTTTCTCCTCGTTTATTTTGACCAGCCATGAGTTCGCCCACTCTTCCAGCGATGTTAGGGCCGTTTGCATCCGATTTCTTGCTATGGTGAGATTCTTTTCAGAGGTCCACATAGCCAGATCGTCTGCAAACATTGAGCTATGGACTCTTCTTGGTATATTCTCTGTAATATCGTTTATATATACCAGGAAGAGTGTGGGTGACAGTACTCCCCCTTGGGGTACTCCCTGCTCGAGTGTCACCTTTTTGCTCATCTGCCCTTGTACTTGGACTCTGGCCGTTCTTTGTTTGAGGTAGTGGTTGATCCACTTGTACATCTTCCCACAAACATCACTTCTTCTTAGCTTGACTCTAAGTCCATCCTTCCAGACTTTGTCAAATGCCTTTTCCAGATCCACCCAAACAGCTACTGTGTGTTTCTGTGCCTGGTAGGCATCTTCTATCTCCTGGGCTATGAGGATGACCTGGTCCTCAGTGGATCTGTGCTGTCTAAAGCCGGCTTGCTGTGGAATTAGTATTCGTTTTTCTTCCAGATGCCACATCAGTCTGGTGTTTATCATCCGTTCCATCAGCTTGCCGACACAGCTCAGTAGGCTTATGGGCCTGTATCCATTCGGATCTGTTTTGTCCTTTCCTGTTTTTGGTACTGGTACCAGTATTGCATCTTTCCATGCCTGGGGTACAATACCCCTTTTCCAGCTTTGGTTCAGGACTGACAGTAGTTTTTCCTTCGCTGTTTGGCCCAGCCCCATCAGCATTTCGTTTGTTATCCCGTCTTTTCCGGGAGATTTCCTTCTCTTTAGTGTTCTCATAGCCTCTTCCATTTCGCGCATTGTTAGTTTGGCCATCATGTGCTCTTCAGGAGCCGTATTTATGTTTTCGTGCCCCTTTAGCTCTTCGCTAATGTCTGTATGCTTATCTGCAGGGACCTCGATGTGGTTTGCTCTGGCATAGTGATCGACAAAGAGTCCTTTAATCAACAATTATTACGGTTACTTTGTAAATATAGTATATCGATAGCACCAGACACGCTCTGCGCTAGAGCTCACAATGGAAGTGAAGACCAAAGTGAACTTAAAAATGGCCGAAGAAGTCGGAGCTGCAAAGTCGGTAACCAAAGAGGACTGTCCACGGTAAAAACATCAGTGATAAACAACTGACAACTGTGATTTATGTGGAGCTTCTGGGATATAATCCATCGTGTAAGTGAAAAGCAAAGAGAACAGACAGGAACGGTCGAAGAAGTCAGACCATACAACTGCAAAGACGAGAACATGAAGTGTAGGGAGTCTCGACTTGACAGCTGCAGTCCAAGAAGAAGAGCACGACTGTCCACAGTAAAAACATTAGTGCTAAGAAACTTGCAGCTCTGTGGTTTAGCGGAAGGGATAGTTGACGATATACTAGCAGCTGTCTAAGCTCTCTCTCTCTCTCTCTCTCTCTCTCTCTTTCTCTCTCTCTCTCTCTCTCTCTCTCTCTGACACACACACACACACTAAAATTATAAAGCCATAAATGTATAGGAAGTCCCATATATAGACAGTTAAATACTACACTGTGCTAGCTGGGCCTAGACACTAATATACCGTAGGATGGCTGGTTCTCTTCATCCGTGCTGGCCTTTCCTTCCCTAACAGTCAGCCAGATGCCAATCTACAGCTGGGTCTACTGGAGCGCGTCGATAACCAGGACTGAAACCGGTACCTTTGCTGTCCAAAGAGAACGCTCTACCACTCTGCAACTAAGGGACATGTTGTACAACCATTAGCTCCACATTCTCACCCCTGACCCCTTCCTTATGTAACGTAGAAGAGCATACTTACTTGTCTCCTCTAGCCTAACGTCACCGCCTGCGTCATCTCGACTTCGCCCATTATCTTATTATCCCCCATTTCAAAAATCGAACAAAGACCGCAAACATCACCTAACGGGATTAAGCCTGGAGCTTAAAGATACACAATCGATTGTCAGAAAACGTAGCGATGGCTGCAGGAACAGCAAATAAGATACACTGAACACATTCTAAATGGGTATTTTATTTAGCAAAACGACATGCACAGTTCTCGACCACCAACTAGAACAAATATAGGAATATTCACTACACGCGGAAGACGGAACGGTTTTAATGGAACAAATAGCAAAGGACTGATCAAGTGTTCAGCAAAATACATGCCTACATACATCCGTAGGCCATTCTTGTTCGTCCCGTCCTATAGCAGGAGCACAGGGCCGTCATGACAGAACATCCATGTTCTCACTTAGTTGTTGTTTTTGTGGTACTTTGTTTAGACTGAGGTAGATTTAGATGTTGTTTATGTGGTACTTTGTTTAAAGGGATGAAGTAGATTTAGTTGTTGTTTATGTGGTACTTTGTTTAGACTGAGGTAGATTTACATGTTGTTTATGTGGTACTTTGTTTAGACTGAGGTAGATTTACATGTTGTTTATGTGGTACTTTGTTTAGACTGAGGTAGATTTAGATGTTGTTTATGTGGTACTTTGTTTAAAGGGATGAAGTAGATTTAGTTGTTGTTTATGTGGAACTTTGTTTAGACTGAGGTAGATTTACATGTTGTTTATGTGGTACTTTGTTTAGACTGAGGTAGATTTACATGTTGTTTATGTGGTACTTTGTTTAAAGGGATGAAGTAGATTTAGTTGTTGTTTATGTGGTACTTTGTTTAGACTGAGGTAGATTTAGATGTTGTTTATGTGGTACTTTGTTTAGACTGAGGTAGATTTACATGTTGTTTATGTGGTACTTTGTTTAGACTGAGGTAGATTTAGATGTTGTTTATTTGGTACTTTGTTTAAAGGTATGAATAAGATTTAGTTGTTGTTTATGTGGTACTTTGTTAAGACTGAGGTAGATTTAAATGTTGTTGATGTCGTACTTTGTTTAAAGGGGTGAAGTAGATTTAGTTGTTGTTTATGTGGTACTTTGTTTAGACTGAGGTAGATTTAGATGTTGTTTATGTGGTACTTAGTTTAGACTGAGGTAGAATTAGATGTTGTTTATGTGGTACTTTGTTTAAAGGGATGAAGTAGATTTAGATGTTGTTTATGTGGTACTTTGTTTAGACTGAGGTAGATTTAGATGTTGTTTATGTGGTACTTTGTTTAAAGGGATGAAGTAGATTTAGTTATGTTTATGTGATACTTTGTTTTTATGTCAGCTAGATTTAGTTATGTTTATGTGGAACTGTGTTTATGTCAGCTAGATTTAGTTATGTTTATGTGGTACTTTGTTTTATGTCAGCTAGATTTAGTTATGTTTATGTGGTACTTTGTTTTATGTCAGCCAGATTTAGTTATGTTGATGTGGTACTTTGTTTCATGTCAGCTAGAATTAGTTATGTGTATGTGGTACTTTGTTTTATGTCAGCTAGATTTAGTTATGTTTATTTGGTACTTTGTTTTATATCAGCTAGATTTAGTTATGTTTATGTGGTACTTTGTTTTATGTCAACTAGATTTAGTTATGTTTATGTGGTACTTTATGTCAGCTAGATTTAGTTATGTGTATGTGGTACTTTGTTTTATGTCAGCTAGATTAATTGTGGTTATGTGGTACTTTGTTTGAAAAGATCAGGTAGATTTATCTGTGGTTTATGTTACACTTGTTCACGATGATGTGCCCTACGGATGTCACACCCCTACCAGTCACACCCCGACCAGTCACACCCCGACCAGTCACACCCCTACCAGTCACACCCCTACCAGTCACACCCCTACTAGTCACACCTCTACCAGTCCCACTTTAAAAAACATGCATATCATTGGACCGATTATTCTTTTCTCCTCAGAACAGCCGGGGTCTCTTGTGTCTCCCTATTACTGATTTGATTTAGTCACCCCTCTTCTACCATACGTGTGAACGTTCTTGTCGGGTTCTTGGGACTTAAAATTCTGCCGGATGACGTAGCTGACTTATAATTCTGCCGGATGACGTAGCTGACTTATAATTCTGCAGGATGACGTAGCTGACTTAAAATTCTGCCGGATGACGTAGCTGACTTAAAATTCTGCCGGATGACGTAGCTGACTTATAATTCTGCAGGATGACGTAGCTGGCTTATAATTCTGCAGGATGACGTAGCTGACTTATAATTCTGCAGGATGACGTAGCTGACTTTAATACAATCCACCATAGTTGTCCCTTACGGCTTGCCTGGCATTGTAGTTATTATGCGCCCCCTTTCGGACCTGCTGACACACTAATTGCATACAAAAGATCTCAAATATGCCCCCGAACAAACAAGAACAAAGTAGATTCAACACGATACAGTGGAGACGAATCGATTATGTACTCTTACTGCATTAAATAATGGAGTACACGACAGGCGCTCATCTGAGCTCGACTCAACCGGAACTTTAAACGAAAGATAACACTGGTCAAGCGACACATACGACGAAACTTGAAAACAGGTCTTCATTGTGCCATACAAGTACAACGTGTGGGAGAGATATAGAGAGAGAGAAGAGAGAGGTGTTGTGAGCGTAGGCTTTCTGCGTGTGAAATGAGTTGCTTGAGAAAGGTCATCGCTGTCACCAGTAGACAGATTGTGAAATGACGACATTGTTTGAACAATTCATTGTGCAGAGAACATTTCCTGATAGAACATACATTCTCAGTCATCTCATTAGAATGCACAATGATCAACTTCCACGGATGGTTTGCAGCGCAAGAATATCCCTCTACATTGGAATATGGATAGTGGGATTCCAGAATTAGTTACGAGGAAAGACTTAGAAAGACCGGCCTACAGTGTCTAGAAAAGAGAAGAATTCGAGGCGACTTAATACAGGTTTATAAGATAATCACAGAAAAGTTAAATTAGACTATAACAAGTTTTTCAAAATACAACCACCAACGAGAACAAGAGGGCACATATACAAGTTAATTAAAGAAAGGTCCAAATTGGATATTATGAAACAATTTTTTTAGTCAGAGAGGGGTTAATGCTTGGAATGCATTACCCCAGGACACGGGCTTACGACCACCAATGCAATGCACGAAGTACTGGACAGACTATTCACCTCCACAGGCGCTTAACAACACAAGTGGATGAAAAGCTAATTTAGTCTAGATTGTATTTGTGCGCTTCTGCGTATGAGAAGGATTCACAAGATACACATACACAAACACGCATACGTATACATACAAATAAGATAATGCTGGTACTTCGTTGTTATCCCCCACACCCTTATATAAAGCTATTAAAAACACAGACCATAACAACGAAACGAAACAAGGGTGTTTTAAAAATGAACGACAAAAAACCGAAATAAAAGACGAAACGTAAAAAAGACAGCAAATAAACGAATCGCAACAAGAGAGTTTAAATGAAGAACGACAAAGAAACTAAATAAAAGATGAAACGTAAAAAGACATAACAAAAAGAAAAAGAAACAGAACAAGAAAGTTTTCAATAATGAACAACAATGTTATTTAATAAATGTAACCCTAATATTAACCCTAACCCTAACCAAAATATTCTTGCACCGCAGTGCAGAATCATCTGATGGCCTTTTAAACATTCTTTGGTCATCGGTATAATGCCTTTATCCTGTAACATACGTATAGCATAATTTTTTAACTAACTTGTTTCGTTTCATTGTTATGTTGTGTGTTTTTAATAGTTTATATACGAGGTGTGGGGGAATAACAACGAAGTGCCTAAACGTACCTCATCTGTACGCATCCGTTCATTCTCTTAATACCATATCAAGCCCAAGTGCAGCTTTCACATCGAGGGTTCACAGTGGAAACGTGTGACACACTCCAGCACTCTACGGTCTTTGAATTTATGCATATTTTCTTGATAATGATGTCAGTTTCCTTGATGCTCATGTTAAGCTGTTTTGTTTATGGTGGTTTTCACTGGAAAAAGTGACAAGGTATGTTCAATAAACTAAACATCGCGCAGTGACCATGTTCTCCAAAGTTATTGACTCCACGAGAGAAGCAGCGTGACACCCAGACTCTCTCCGGTCAAATTGAGGGTAAACTGGGACGTTGAGGGTAAACTGGCTACGAGATAAACACGAGATATCGCAACATTTATAAGGGGAAAAGATGTGATTATTGGAGAGCAGGCTGGCCGAATGTTTGTATACCACTCTTCTTACCACCAGGATACGTCTTCGAAACATTGGTAAAGGTTTACGTATTTTCTACCAGTCATAAAATATTTGTTGATACATGCTTGGCAAACAGTCTTTTTATCTCAGCGCTATCAATGATTCTCAGCGCGTATCAATTATCCTGAGCGATATCAATGATTCTGGTGGACACAAACAACGTCTGTAAATACAGTAATGATATACACAAATATTTTAAAATAAATAATGAAAGCTACTGTTGACTGCTCAATTCACACTATTGGCAGGTTCGTATTCTGCTCCCATCTCGACAGCTCACCTCTCTAACAACATGGAAATCTGAGGGATATACATATATATTCCCTAGCTGACAAACTTGTCATTTGTTCATTCCTCAACAGCCATTTACATTAACTCTTTTTGACTGGAGTATATCTTGTTCCGAGAAGAGATTTAAAGACCCACCCGAATATCTGGATGTTAGGAAGCAAAGGGTCGGGCCACAGAGGCTATTTAAATATGTAGAGAAGGTGCAAGACTACCACAAACAGATACTAGTATGACGTACGAAGAGTCAAAACGGCTTATCAAAGCCAGATACATGACCAAATGGGAAACTGAACATACTGGTTACACCAAAAACGATGCCCATTACCAGTTGAACCGAAGAGAGCAGGTCGTTGTCTTCAGACTTCGCACTGGCCACAATAGACTGAGGTACCACCTATTCAACAAATTGAAGATAGGGTGTACCGACGAATGCCCGTGCGGTACTGGTAAAATGACCGCTGAACATCTGCTGCAGAACTGCCCGACATACGAGGATCAGAGAGAGCAGATGTGGCCATCACCAGTGGAACTGCAAGACACGCTCTATGGCAGTGGCGACAGCCTCAGGATGACCGCCGCTTTTTTCGAAAAAATAATGGTTACTGTCTGACTGCGTACGAAGAAGAAGAAATATATCGGTAATGATGACGAAATAGGGTTGTGAGTGGGGTTTGCAACCTCGTCTTGTAAAACAAACTGCTGCAGAAATCACCACTGAAAGAACGCGCAGACGGGGTTTTGTGGCAGGCGACCGGAATAGGGACGTCAGTGGTCGTCAACAGTATACGGACAAACTGGAGACGTAGCAGGTCAGGAAAGCGGAGGGAGATAGCTATCTCACTTTGGGGATTCTTCTTCTTTTTCTTCTTCTTCTTCTTCTTCTTCTTCTTCTTCTTCTTCTTCTTCTTCTTCTTCTTCTTCTTCTTCTTCTTCTTCTTCGTTTTCAATCTTCCGCAACGAAGCCCTCAAAAATGCTTTGCAAGTATCAGGATGTTATCTGGAGAACGGAATACGTTGTGTCGTAGTTTACAGCTTGACTGCGATATTTGTACCTTTCGGTTCAACACATCCGACTTCTGCACGTATTTTTGAGTACATGGTTAGCCTTCCCTCACTTTATAGATTCTATTTCCACCATGTTGTCTTCACTCGGGTGTCTGTTTAGTGTAGTGGTAAAACATTCGCATCTAACGGCAGACGAACGCGGTTCAACACCCTCTACCGGCACGCCCCAATCGATCCAGCTGTAAAGGAGTTCATTTGTAAATGGGTATCTGACCTACGGTTCTGGGTGACCATTTCCCTTCCTTGCTGCCTTCCCTTCCCTAACCGTATGCCAGGTAACGAGGAAACTGGGAACTGGCCACTCCACATCATACACGCTGTGACTTAGTACAATTAAGTCTAACACTTTCACCGACTTCTCACTCTCTCTTTCTCTCTCTCCTTCTCGCTCTCTCTCTTTCTCTCTCTCGTTTTCTATCACTCTTTCTATCGTTCTCACACACACACACAAGCTCTGTATCTCTTCTTTCCTTTTTTTGACAAACTTATAACAGAGATCGAGAATTCGTCAATAGTGAGCAATCTTTAAAACAACCGCTGTTAGGTAGGGCGAGTTGGGCCATTCTGCGAGTCCTGAAAGTAGGGACAGTACATGGCAGGTCAAGTAATATGGGGTGAGGGTGGTTATGTAGACCATACAGACCAAAAGAGCCTCGCCCTACAGGATTAGGTACAGAACTCTGAAGCGTCAAAAACAAGGGCAAGAAAACAATGTCAAAGAATATATTGTGCTAGGCGCCAAGAACCGCGCGCTGACAATGCTGAACATCTCGTATTTCCTCACATCTAATTATCAATGTCCTTTTATCTCATTCCGTCAGGGAGAGGAGACTAGCGTCTGGTCAAGCAAATCATATTGATCGGACATGTTAGGCATAACATATTGATCGGACATGTAAGTCACGGTCAGGCAAAACATACTGATCGGGCATGTTAGTAAGGGTCAGGCAAAACATATTGTTCAGACATGTTAGTCAGGGTCAGGCAAAACCTGTTAGTCAACTCATGCATAATATATTGATCAGACATGTTAGTCAGGATCAGTCAAAATATATTGTTCAGACATGTTAGTCAGGGTCAGTCAAAATATATTGTTCAGACATGTTAGTCAGGTCAGGCAAAACCTGTTAGTCAACTCATGCATAATATATTGATCAGACATGTTAGTCAGGATCAGTCAAAATATATTGTTCAGACATGTTAGTCAGGGTCAGTCAAAACATGTTAGTCAACTCATGCATAATATATTGATCAGACATGTTAGTCAGGGTCGACCAGGCAAAACATATTGATCGGCCATGTTAGTCAGGGTCGACCAGGCAAAACATATTGATCGGCCATGTTAGTCAGGGTCGACCAGGCAAAACATATTGATCGGCCATGTTAGTCAGGGTCGACCAGGCAAAACATATTGATCGGCCATGTTAGTCAGGGTCGACCAGGCAAAACATATTGATCGGCCATGTTAGTCAGGGTCGACCAGGCAAAACATATTGATCGGCCATGTTAGTCAGGGTCGACCAGGCAAAACATATTGATCGGCCATGTTAGTCAGGGTCGACCAGGCAAAACATATTGATCGGCCATGTTAGTCAGGGTCGACCAGGCAAAACATATTGATCGGCCATGTTAGTCAGGGTCGACCAGGCACAACATATTGATCGGCCATGTTAGTCAGGGTTGACCAGGCAAAACATATTGATCGGCCATGTTAGTCAGGGTCGACCAGGCAAAACATATTGATCGGCCATGTTAGTCAGGGTCGACCAGGCAAAACATATTGATCGGCCATGTTAGTCAGGGTCGACCAGGCAAAACATATTGATCGGCCATGTTAGTCAGGGTCGACCAGGCAAAATATATTGATCGGCCATGTTAGTCAGGGTCGACCAGGCAAAATATATTGATCGGCCATGTTAGTCAGGGTCGACCAGGCAAAACATATTGATCGGCCATGTTAGTCAGGGTCGACCAGGCAAAACATATTGATCGGCCATGTTAGTCAGGGTCGACCAGGCAAAACATATTGATCGGCCATGTTAGTCAGGGTCGACCAGGCAAAACATATTGATCGGCCATGTTAGTCAGGGTCGACCAGGCAAAACATATTGATCGGCCATGTTAGTCAGGGTCGACCAGGCAAAACATATTGATCGGCCATGTTAGTCAGGGTCGACCAGGCAAAACATATTGATCGGCCATGTTAGTCAGGGTCGACCAGGCAAAACATATTGATCGGCGGCCATGTTAGTCAGACACAGACATAACATGCTGGTCAAGACACCTCACTTCCACGTAGGTCTCACTGGAAACTGGCTGCTTTCACGACGCGAAAAGAGTAATCTTACTCATTGTGGACATTAAACAACAACAACAATCTCTTTCTCTTATCTTCTTCCTCAGTTTATCTCTCTTTATCCCCCCCCCCCCCCCGCCCCCCTCGCTCACCGTCTATCTCCCTCGCACTCTTCTATCACTCCCTATCTATCACTCTCCCTCTCACAACTCCTATTCTCAATCCTCCTCTCACTCAAGTAATTAATTAATAATCTCTGTAGTAATCCGCTAAGGAAAGAAGAACCCACAAGACACTGAAAGTATCGATCAAGTAGATTGTGTCGTCTCATTCAGATCTCACGTCCTTCTGGACCCTTGCTGACTCCTCTAGGTTTTCATTTCAGCTATTGATCCTTATTACAGAAACCTCAGAATATGTTGGTACCAGGACAGACAATCCTGATGGCGAACACTCTGCTCTAAGTTCGGGCTAAGAGACAGCTTACTGTCAAGTTATTCGCATTTCGTTTAACTCCTTCATTTCATTGTTGGTCATACGCGTGGTATCTTCTTTTTCATTTATATTTGTGTTCATTATTCTTAAATTTTTTGGGTCAAATGTCTTTACTTTAAGACGTTAAAATAAAAATCCGCTTCTGTGTTTGTTCTATTTGTCCTGTTCATATCTATCTATCTATCTATCTATCTATCTATCTATCTATCTATCTGTCTGTCTGTCTGTCTGTCTGTCTGTCTGTCTGTCTGTCTGTCTGTCTGTCTGTCTGTCTGTCAATTCCAATCTAATATAGTTTATCTTATCTTATGGTTAAGCTTTACCCTACCCTACCTTCCCGCACCTTATCTCTCTCTCTCTCTCTCTCTCTCTCTCTCTCTTAAGTCTGTCCGAACGGCTATCTATGTCTGAATATCTGACCTTAACTTGCTTACCTTAGCTGTTCTAATCTCATAATATACTCCGTCTGTTCAATCTAACATAATTATCTAGCTACCAAAAACTAACTTCCCACCTACTCACCCAAAACTAACATCACACCTACTCACCCAAAACTAATCTTCCACCTACTCACCCAAAACTAACCTCCCACCTACCCACCCAAAACTAACCTCCCACCTACTCACCCAAAACTAACCTCCCACCTACTCACCCAAAACTAATCTCCCACCTACTCACCCAAAACTAACCTCCCACCTACCCACCCAAAACTAACCTCCCACTTACTCACCCAAAACTAACCTCCCACCTACTCACCCAAAACTAACCTCCCACCTACTCACCCAAAACTAACCTCCCACCTACTCACCCAAAACTAACCTCCCACCTACTCACCCAAAACTAACCTCCCACCTACTCACCCAAAACTAACCTCCCACCTACTCACCCAAAACTAACCTCCCACTTACTCGCCCAAAACTAACCTCCCACCTACTCACCCAAAACTAACCTCCCACCTACTCACCCAAAACTAACCTCCCACCTACTCACCCAAAACTAATCTTCCACCTACTCACCCAAAACTAACCTCCCACCTACTCACCCAAAACTAACCTCCCACTTACTCACCCAAAACTAACCTCCCACCTACTCACCCAAAACTAACCTCCCACCTACTCACCCAAAACTAACCTCCCACCTACTCACCCAAAACCAACCTCCCACCTACTCACCCAAAACTAACCTCCCACCTACTCACCCAAAACTAACCTCCCACCTACTCACCCAAAACTAACCTCCCACCTACTCACCCAAAACTAACCTCCCACTTACTCGCCCAAAACTAACCTCCCACCTACTCACCCAAAACTAACCTCCCACCTACTCACCCAAAACTAACCTCCCACCTACTCACCCAAAACTAACCTCCCACCTACTCACCCAAAACTAACCTCCCACCTACTCACCCAAAACTAACCTCCCACCTACCCACCCAAAACTAATCTCCCACCTACTCACCCAAAACTAACCTCCTACCTACTCACCCAAAACTAACCTCCCACCTACTCACCCACAACTAACCTCTCACCTACTCACCCAAAACTAACCTTCCACCCACTCACCCAAAACTAACTTGCCTGCCTACTCACTCATCTGCATACTCATCCACCTATCTACCTAACCTACTCACCAACCCAGTTGCATACACACCTATCTACTTACGCACACAAAACTTGCTACCTACCCACACAAATCCTGCCAACATACCGACCCACTCATCTACCTACGTACGCACCCAAATACCGCCTACCTGCCCATACACATCCTGCCAACCTACTCAACCATCTATCTACCTACCTACTCAACCACCTACCTACCTACCCAACTACCTACCTACCCAACTACCTACATACCTACCCAACCACCTACCTACCCAACTAACTACACGAAATCCACATATCTACTCACCTGGTTATCTACCCAAAACCCATCTACCTACCTACCCAGCCAAAACCCACCCATCTACCTACATACCTACCCAAAACCCACCTACCTACCCAGCAAAAACCCACCCACCTACCCATCTACCTACATACCTACCCAAAACCCACCTACATACCTGCTCACCTACCTACATACCAAACCAAAACCCACCTATCTACCTTCCTACCCTGCCAAATCCCACCTACCCACCAAAGCACATAGTTCATCCATCCCATCTCACTTAACCTATACCGTGCACATGTCATGTTTTCTATGTTTTTTGTCCTCAAATATAGACGCCTGCCAAAGAGTAGAGTATGTAACACATGCTGCTTAGTTCGTTTTTGTTCTGTCCGAACAATCTGACCTGCTCAGTTAATTTCCCGCGCCCTTCGATAAGGTTGGCTGCTTAGACGGACAAAAAGTCGAACGTCGGAAACCACCTCGTGAAATTATTGAAGCAGAAAGAGGTGACATCATAGATACAGGCGAAGACTCTCGGACCTGGCATGAAAGATGGTGCGTCATGTTTGACAGGCTGTTGTAGTTGGTCTTCGCCGCTCTCCAAGTTATGGGGGTCACATTCACGTAACACTGTAGATCCAAGAGCAAACATGCCCGGTTAGTTTCCCCTCTACTCCTTCCAATCTGCATGATAAGCTGTTAGTCGCTTTTTTATTGGCATGTCGCAGATGTGGTATTGTTTATAAATTCTAAAGCTTTCCTTCAAGCACAGAACGCTACTTCAAAACGTAGCAGAATTGTGGTCTGTGTGGATAGAAAACTGCGCTATGCCATGGGTTGGGGAAATTTCTGTCCTATAGCAGATACCAGTTATCTCTTCTTTTTTCATCCTCATATGAAGCTCCTGGTTTTTCTTACAAAGGACACCGGTGTTTATAGGGATGTATCTCCGTACAGCTTTTGTGTCTGTCTCGCGAGGCCATCATTGTTCTCTCTTTCTTGTGTCAGCATGCAGTTTTGTTGGGTGTTCTTCAACGTCACGGCGTGCTTCCCCACATGGACACCTGTCATCTACCACAATCATCATTTTGTTGTCAAGATAACCATTGCGTCTATTATGTCCAGTTCTCAGTCTGAGATAATGACTTGCACTTCTCTAGTTTAATCACAGTTGTCTTGTTTTCGGCAGTGGAGGTGTTGATTATACGATTTTCACCGGAAGTTGCTTTAATTGTTGTCTTTGCCATATTATACACAATGCTCGGGTCTGTTTGGGGAAAGTTCCTCCACACTTTGCTAGTTTGTCTGCAACTTCATTTGTCTTCGACATCGCAATGGAATGGAATCCACTGATTAACTGACCTTGAATGTTCTTTTGAGAACTGTGTCAGGGAGTGCGCGCATTGCTCGAGATCTCTACCTTTATGTTGTTTTAGAGCTGATATTGTTGACGAGA
Source organism: Ariolimax columbianus (assembly GCA_036924085.1). Classification (NCBI taxonomy): domain Eukaryota; kingdom Metazoa; phylum Mollusca; class Gastropoda; order Stylommatophora; family Arionidae; genus Ariolimax; species Ariolimax columbianus. The sequence continues at coordinate 81,060,927 of JAVGWX010000011.1, read as the reverse complement.
CATCAGTCAGGCATACTACGTTTTCATGGTCGATATCTGCATCGTGGATTTACAGTCTCATCTGCGGCCTTTAGTGCCTCTACTTCTCAGCGGTTGATTTTGGCGTATGTTCTCGTTGTGAGCACTTGCATTTTTTTGTTTTGTTAGAGGTTTGCCTTTCTGGTTTCTACTGTCGAAGGCATGCCTTTTCCAGCCTCAAACCATAGTTTTTTAGGTTATATCAGGACCTATTAGCCAGTGTATGAATGCCTGTGCATGTATCTGTTTGTGTGTATTTCACTATGGCAGCTTTGCAGTACAGTAGTTTTGCCAATCATTTCCGAACGTGGAGAAGAGGTCATACCGAGGAAAATGCCCGACATGTCAGTCAAACTAGACACGAAGAGAAGAGGTCATACCGAGGCAAATGTCCGACCTGCCAGTCAAACTGGACACAAAGAGAAGAGGTCATACCGAGGCAAATGCCCGACCTGCCAGCCAAACTGGATACGAAGAGAAGAGATCATACCGAGAAAAATGCCCGACTTGCCCAGTCAAACTGGACACAAAGAGAAGAGGTCATACCGAAGCAAATGCCCGACCTGCCAGTCAAACTGGACACAAAGAGAAGAGGTCATACCGAGGCAAATGCCCGACCTTGCCAGCCAAACTGGACACGAAGAGAAGAGATCATACCGAGGAAAATGCCCGACTTGCCCAGTCAAACTGGACACGAAGAGAAGAGGTCATACCGAGGCAAATGCCCGACTTGCCCAGTCAAACTGGACACAAAGAGAAGAGGTCATACCGAAGCAAATGCCCAACCTGCCAGTCAAACTGGACACGAAGAGAAGAGGTCATACCGAGGCAAATGCCCGACCTGCCCAGTCAAACTGGACACGAAGAGAAGAGGTCATACCGAGGCAAATGCCCGACCTGCCCAGTTAAACTGGACACAAAGAGAAGAGGTCATACCGAGGCAAATGCCCGACCTGCCCAGTCAAACTGGACACGAAGAGAAGAGGTCATACCGAGGCAAATGCCCGCCCTGCCCAGTCAAACTGGACACGACGTGATATCGAACCCGGTATGTTGGAATTGCAAACCAAGCTTGTACTCAATGTACACCACGACTTGATGTTTTCCTTCTCCGTTTTTTAATAGACCCTCCACATCCATTGGACCCTCCACATCCATTAGATGCGGCATTGTTAAGAATTTTTTTAAAATCCATCTTAATGTTATAGTCTATTAATGGAAACAATATTACAGTTAATTTTGTAACTTCCCTTGCCAATCTGTCTGATCCCCTTTGTCAATTCTATCTACTGTTTCTGCTATCTCAAGGAATTTTGCTGTTTTTTTTGTGTCTTTCCGTGGTACAATTTTGATGTTTGTTTTATATCTCTAGCTAGTGCCTGGTTGATGCTTGCGTCTGCTCGTGCCAATACTTTTGTTTTCTCCATAAAGTGGTTTCTCTTTAATCTCCCTCTTTCCATGCAAATTATCCCGTCATATATTGGATGGTCGGACATTCGTTTGAACTTCTCCCACTACTGGGTGGTTTTTATGGTCTCGGCGCGTCTCTATACTTTTTATTCCTGTAATGCAATTATTGGGGATGTTCTCGTGGCTCCCGTATGATGCATATACCTTGGTTTTTGGCTCTATACATATTATTTGTTGTTGTTGTTGTTGATGTAGACTGTGCTACAATTTCGTATTCTACCACTGGTCTCACATTTCTTGTATACAAACGTTATACGGTACGCGCGTCGAGTACGCTATATTGTTTGTTTGTTTTTTTTGTGTTCGCCTTATTTCTCTATTCCACAAGGCGGTATGCGTTTCACTACGGTTTTTATTTTGCGCCTGTCGGCCCAGTGCATCAGACTTCGGCATGCATTTTATGTAAGTGTCTGATTCCTCCTGCATTATCTAAGGGTTTGCTTCCCCGGGGTAACGGCCGATGCTGTGATGAGGAACGAACCCAGCGTCTTCGGGTAGTGAGCTGTGTCACTTAACCTCTAGCCCACACCGTCCCCTATTTTAGAGACCGTTAAGGAGAAGATTGTGTACGTGGTTTTCGATTCTTTTATAACGATCTGCCATTTCTTTGTCTTTATCTCTATTTTATTAAAGGCCTCTTGCACTCGGTTTGTAGCTGCATGCGTAGCCTTTCAGATGTCTAAAGCACTGTCATAAACATTTGTGTACTCTTGTATGGATTTCTGTGACGATCTCATTGATGTGTATGAGGAACAGTATGGGCGAGAGTATTTCTTCTTGCAGAATTCCTCCTATTTCTATCTTTTTGCTAAGGTGTCATGTAATGGTATTTGATGTGATGTGATATCATGTTATTTGATGTGATATGTTATGTGATATTTTGTTATGTGGTGTTGTTTCCTGTGATGGGATGATGTGTGATGTTATTTGATGTGCTGAGATGCTGTGTGATGTTATTTGATGTGATGGCGCCATCACTGGCTGCGAGTCTACATTTCTCTACTGTTTTGGATCATTATGGATGCCGCTAGACCACGGATTTGCCTGGAATTCACACTAGTCGACGACTTACACTTGTGTTCACTGAAGCGTGGTGTTGTTTTCCGTCTGGACTTGTTATTTCGTTCTTTTTTGTGATTTCTTCCATCCGTTTATCCTGGTCTGGACGCCGGCTGAATGTCACTACGCTTATACCTGTGACGTATTTCACGGGTTAGTTCTGCCGGTTCACCTTCGCGAATTTGGCGTGTGGGAATTTTAGATGCTACTGTGATGAGTTGAATACAGCTGGGGAGAGATGCCAGACCCACTCACACGCTGAGTGTTGTCCATACGACCTCTTGTGATTATCGAAAAGGCACGACAAACTGCGTTAGATGCCATCCCACCTTTCTACCCTGCGGGTTACATGTTTACGGAAAGGCTTCGGTGGTAACCCTGAGGCAATATCTGCATCCTATGCTATCTCCAGTCGTCTCGATGAATGTCGTGCCACTAGCAAAAGGTAGCTTAGGCTCTGTGAGTGAGGTTGACAAAAGGCGCAGTTTCTTCCTCACTTTAATCCAAATCACCGCGCAAGTCACCCATTTCAGCGGACACAGCAAGAGATACGACTGTCCACACGGCTGAACAAAGAGAGTGGTCTTTATCACTTGTGATGGACAACTATTATTATGGGATGTTATATTATTTGATGTGACGTTATGTAATGTTATTTGATGTGATAGGACGTTATGTAATGTTATGTTATGGTAGGTTGTGTAATGTTATTCAATGCGAGGGGATGTTATTTGATGTGATGGGAATTTATGTAATTATATTTGATGTGAGAGCGCGATATGTAATGTTATTTGATGTGAGGGAACGATTTATAATGGTATTTGATGTGAGATTACTATATGAAATGGTATTTGATGTGAGAGAACTATATGTAATGTTATTTGATGTGAGGGGACGATATGTAATGTTAATTGATGTGAGGGGACGATATGTAATGTTATTTGATGTGAGGGGACGATATGTAATGTTATTTGATGTGAGGGGACGATATGTAATGTTATTTGATGTGAGGGGACGAAATGTAATGTTATTTGATGTAAGGGGACGATATGTAATGTTATTTGATGTGAGGGGACGATATGTAATGTTATTTGATGTGAGGGGACGATATGTAATGTTATTTGATGTGAGGGGACAATATGTAATGTTATTTGATGTGAGGGAAGGTTATATATTGGGATTTGATGTGAGGGGACGATATGTAATGTTATTTGATGTGAGGGAACGTTATATAATGGGATTTGATGTGAGGGGACGATATGTAATGTTATTTTGATGTGAGTGGACACCGACATATACTTCCTTCTCAAGTTAAATATTCCTGCGCTACTCATGATTGGATGCAGGAGAACCTCCGCGCCAATCATTATTGTAAATATTAACACGTTCTTGATGAGCCTGGCCAATGTTTTCGAAGGACGGGCTTCTCAACAAGAAAACTCTCAAATAAGAGTTGGACAAGAAATCGAATAGATCACGGAATACAGCATGCACTACACAACAATGACACACATTGGTTTGTTGATCGAGTATTGCTTTCATTTGTTAATTTTGACTGTACAATATCATAGAACTCACTTTTTTCCACTGCTGAGGACTTCTTGAATAGCTCTAGAAGCCTTTCATTTTCTAGATTGTTTTTGTTTTGTTTACATGCATTATTTCTGGATATGTGAACTTGCTTTAATAGCGTCTACTTGACCGTTTCAATTCCATTCTGGAGAATTGTGTTTCTGAGATGTGCTCACCTCCCTCCATCTTTTTTCTCAACGATTTTTATTCCAGACTTTAGCTGAAACCTTCAAATTGTTACGTATCATTTTATGTTGTTGACAGATATGCCGTACCATATTTGTTTTCTTCCTCTTCCTCCTTATCTTATTATTATTATTATTTACCTGCATTACATGCCACTAACAATTGAACAATTTTCTGTATATATTGTCTTGCTTGTCTATTATGTCCATGTCAGCAACATTTGGCAAGCTAGTTTTGTTATGTTTTCAAACGTACATTCCTGACATCTAGGTCTCTGTATGTTGGCAAGCTAGATTTGTTATGTTTTCAGACGTACATTCCTGACATCTAGGTCTCTGTATGTTGGCAAGCTAGTTCCGTTATCTTTTCAGACGTACATTCCTGACGTCTAGGCCTCTGTATGTTGGCAAGCTAGATTTGTTATGTTTTCAGACGTACATTCCTGACATCTAGGTCTCTGTATGTTGGCAAGCTAGATTTGTTATGTTTTCAGACGTACATTCCTGACATCTAGGTCTCTGTATGTTGGCAAGCTAGTTCCGTTATCTTTTCAGACGTACATTCCTGACATCTAGGTCTCTGTATGTTGGCAAGCTAGATTTGTTATGTTTTCAGACGTACATTCCTGACATCTAGGTCTCTGTATGTTGGCAAGCTAGATTTGTTATGTTTTCAGACGTACATTCCTGACATCTAGGTCTCTGTATGTTGGCAAGCTAGTTCCGTTATCTTTTCAGACGTACATTCCTGACATCTAGGTCTCTGTATGTTGGCAAGCTAGATTTGTTATGTTTTCAGACGTACATTCCTGACATCTAGGTCTCTGTATGTTGGCAAGCTAGATTTGTTATGTTTTCAGACGTACATTCCTGACATCTAGGTCTCTGTATGTTGGCAAGCTAGTTCCGTTATCTTTTCAGATGTACATTCCTGACATCTAGGTCTCTGTATGTTGGCAAGCTAGTTCCGTTATCTTTTCAGACGTACATTCCTGACGTCTAGGTCTCTGTATGTTGGCAAGCTAGATGTGTTATGTTTTCAGACGTACATTCCTGACATCTAGGTCTCTGTATGTTGGCAAGCTAGATTTGTTATGTTTTCAGACGTACATTCCTGACATCTAAGTCTCTGTATGTTGACAAGCTAGATTTGTTATGTTTTCAGACGTACATTCCTGACATCTAGGTCTCTGTATGTTGGCAAGCTAGTTCTGTTATGTTTTCAGACGTACATTCCTGACATCTTGGTCTCTGTATGTTTCCATTGTAAAGGTTATGGGAGTGACATCTCAAATTCTTCCAACCAGGAAAAAGGGTTGGAGAATTCCATTTTTAGGTTTAATTTTTCGTTTTAAGTGGAGGACGAGTTCCCTTCCTCACTGCCTTGCTTTCCCTAGCTGTAAATTATCTATCAATTTACTGCTGGTTAGACTCGAGCTTGTCCAAAATGAAGATTAAACCCGGTACATTTGTCGTGAGATGCAGAGCTCTAACCATTCTGCTACGTAGACACTCTTCCTATTGTACACAGAATCAATCAGACTGCAGTACATATCCGTGCCTGCCTCCCTGTTTTATCAGCTTGAAACTTTTTTCCAGTTTTGCTGCCAATTCGTAAAGTTCTGTTTCTTGGCAAAAAACGTGGTTTTATTATCAGTACACGCAAATGAATAGTACAACTCGAGGGAAGTGGGAAAGGGGAGATTGGCTTCAAAGCAAAAATACCCATGCCCTGGTCTTTATGCATCGCTCCGTGGGTTAGCGTGTCCTAGGCAAATCTAACTCTGCTCCTGGCAGCTTGTCGTGAGACGTTGTGACGTCCTAACAGGCACGGTTATTCTAAGGTTAATGGAAACACAGAGCATCGCTTAGTTACGTGTACACGACCAACAGTTATCTCTGGAATGAAAGAGTTCTGTCTGCCTTTGTGTTTGCTTGTATATCTGGTGATCTGTTTTACTCAATCGGTTTTCTGGAGGGCATGTAAGTGACAGTGACAAGATATGACCACTGCTACGCTGAGAGCATGTGGTAAGGGGCGACTTGCAGTACTGTTTAACCGCTATAGGGTAGAAGACTATCTACCACTTATATTCACACATCTCGCTATTCACAGGCCAAATGAGTGAATGCATCATCCTAGGTTTGAATGAAAGCTCCAGAATCTATACCGCATGCATGATATAAGAATGAAAGAGTGACGAAAGCGTTTTCTCTGTGAAAAGAGGGAGAACAGAGTCGGAGCAGAGTAGAAGAAGATGGAAGAGAAGAGGATCCATGATTGACAAATTTGTAGACGACACAAAACTATGTAGAAGTGTCTTATCTATAGCAGAGGTGGATATATTGAGGTCGGATTTAGATAACATTTGAGACTGGTCTGTGAAATGGCAATTGGAATTTAATGTAGATAAATGTACAGTCATACACATGGGTAGATCCAATATGGAACATAATTACAGAATTGAGAGAACAATATTAGAAAGATAGATAAGGGAAGGGACCTATGGTTTAAAATAGATCATACGGTAAACCTGAATGAGCAAGTCCGGGTAGCAGTGAATGAGGCAAATGCAATGTTAGGTATGATACAAAGAAATATTAAACAGAGGAGTAAGGAGGTAATTGTCAAACTGTATAAAGCATTAGTTAGACCTAGATTGGAGTACTGTGTACATGCGTGGAGTCCTTATCGTAGGGAAGATATAAACATGCTGGAAAGGATACAACGAATAGCGACTAAACTGAAAGTGAGATTCCAAAATTACAGTTATGAGGAACGACTCATAAAAACCGCCCTACAGTGTCTAGAAAAGAGAAGAATTCGAGGTGACTTAATACAGGTTTAAAAGATAATCACAGGAAAGGTAACATTAGACTATAACACGTTTTTCAAAATACAACCATCAACGAGAACAAGAGGGCACAGATACAAATTAACTAAAGAAAGGTCCAGATTGGATATTAGGAAATATTTTTTTTAGTCAGAGAGTGGGGAATGCTTGGAATGCATTACCACAGGAGGTGGTGGAGGCAGAGACAGTTAATGCATTTAAGAATAGATTGGATGTGCATAGTTTTTAGAGCAGGTTAACGCAGATGTGACTGGTTGTCTACACACTCTGATGTTTAGGAAGACGAAGAAGAAAATTAAGAAGTAAAAGTGTAGATTGATTAAAAGAAGAAGAAGAGGAGAAAGAAGAAGCCGACGAGGAAAAAGAAGAAGCGATCTGTCGATACCACTGGACTTCTCTGCACCTTCTCATAGTCTGTTCATTTACATGTTCAAAATACAAACCATCAACTTCGTTGCCATTTTGAATTTTATGGAATTATAATCTCTCACCGATTCGTATTTTATTATGCCCAATTTAGATCTGCCCAAAGTATGTCTGTTACTGAGGCTTGTATGTCTGTTACTGTGGCTTTGTGTGTCTGTTACTTTGCCTTTGTATGTCTGTTACTGGGGCTTTGCATGTCTGTTACTGTGGCTTTGCATGTCTGTTACTGTGGCTTTGTATGTCTGTTACTGTGGATTTGTATGTCTGTTACTGTGGCTTTGTATGGATGTTACTGTGGCTTTGCATGTCTGTTACTGTGGCTTTGTATGTCTGTTACTGTGGATTTGTATGTCTGTAACTGTGGCTTTGTATGGATGTTACTGTGGCTTTGTATGTCTGTTACTGTGGCTTTGTATGTCTGTTACTGGGGCTTTGTATGTCTGTTACTGGGGCTTTGTATGTCTGTTACTGTGGCTTTGTATGGATGTTACTGTGGATTAGAATGGCTGTTACTTTGAGTTCAGATTTTCATGAGTCTGACATCGGATTTCGCTTACTCTGACTTCATATTTTATTTTCTGTGCTTCGGACTTCGCTTACGTTACTCTAGCTTCGGATGTATTCTATTCTGACTTAGGATCTCGGCTATTCTCTGTTCCGCTTGTATTGTATTGCTTTTTTTTTTACACACACACGCAGACATACATACAGAGATAAGAATAACCCTGAGTGTTTTTTTGTTTGTAACGGGCTGGAGGTGGAGGAGTGTGTGAGAGAGAGAGAGAGAGGAGAGGAGAGGAGAGAGAGAGAGATCGGCCTCAATTAACACATTGGTATTGTTTGTAAGGTGTCGGCTCGAACTTGCTGGTTGGCACGGTTCTTGTTACACACGAACGCGTAGTTTTGTTGGTTGCCTGTGCTTATACTGTTACCTCATTACTATTACATTATCTATTTGTCTGTCTCTTTGTATGTAAAAGTAAAGTAACATATAGTATTACTGCCGTAGGGATGTGAGGTGTTAGCGATATTACATTTCAAAGGCTCGGCTATATGGGGGTGGTAGCCATCTCCTCCCCCTCGCCGGTTTTACTTCCCGGACTGAACCGGTACCCATTTAAGGCTGGGTCGGCCCGGATGCCGTTGCGGTCTGAAAAAACATTTCCGCCTCAACTGGAGAATGAACCCAGAACCACTCAGATGCGAAGCCAGAGCGCTAGCCACTGTCCTACGCGGCTCCTTTGTATGTATGTCTGTTTATATGTCTGTCCGTTCTACTGTCCGCCCGTCTGTTCGTCCTTCCATCACTCATCCACCCACCCATCGCTGGCTGCATGCCTATCTAGCCGGTATGCCTCCTTTATGTCTCATTCACTAACTCAACCAATTACACGCTGCTACCTGTTGCACACCATTTCCTTAGCTCACGTACACATCCATACACGCACACGCGGGTTGTGGTTTATACTGTGCAAACACTGACACCACGCGCACGCAGGTGTACACGCTCACACACACACGCACTGCCATACAAAACGTATTTCAGGAACGTATGCTAATTTTGACACATATACACATGCGTTGATTCTAATTCACAGCTCATACGCTCGCGTGCACACGGGCACAGATTTATTCTAGTTAAACCATGATGACCCTTTAATGTAGGTTTGTTCATAGAAATATACCACAAGAATAGGCGACGTTGTGGTTGTTATGGCAAAGTATAAAATGCGCTGACATGATATGACAGATGGGAGTGATGTGAGAGATGGGAGTGATATGAGAGAGGCGAGAGTGATGTGAGAGGCGAGAGTGATGTGAGAGATGAGAGGGATGTGAGAGATGGGAGTGATGTGAGAGATGGGAGGGATGTGAGAGATGGGAGTGATGTGAGAGATGGGAGGGGTGTGAGAGATGGGAGGGGTGTGAGAGATGGGAGTGATGAGAGGGATGTGAGAGATGGGAGTGATGTGAGAGATGGAAGGGATGTGAGAGATGGGAGTGATGAGAGGGATGTGAGAGATGGGAGGGATGTGAGAGATGGGAGGGATGTGAGAGATGTGAGAGATGTGAGAGATGGGAATGATGAGAGGGATGTGAGAGATGTTAAGGATGTGAGAGATAGGAGGGATGTGAGAGATGGGAGGGATGTGAGAGATGAGAGGGATGTAAGAGATGGGAGTGATGTGAGAGATGGGAGGGATGTGAGAGATGATAGGGATGTGAGAGATGAGAGGGATGTGAGAGATGGGAGTGATGTGAGAGATGGGAGGGATGTGAGAGATGGGAGGGATGGGAGGGATGTGAGAGATGAGGGGGATGTGAGAGATGGGAGGGATGTGAGAGATGGGAGGGATATGAGAGATGAGGGGGATGTGAGAGATCGGAGTGATGAGAGGGATGTGAGAGCTGGGAGTGGTATGAGAGATGGGAGTGATATGGGAGATGAGAATGATGCGAGAGGCGACAGTGATGTGAGAGACGAGAGTGATGTGAGAGGCCAGAGTAGAGGCCAGAGTGATGTGAGAGGCCAGACTGATGTGAGAGATGGGAGTGAGATGGGAGTGATGTGAGAGGCGAGAGTGATGGGAGAGATGGGAGTGATTTGGGAGGCGAGAGGGATGGGAGTGATGTGAGAGGCAAAAGTGATGTAAGAGATGAGAGTGATGTGAGAGGCGAGAGGGATGTGAGAGATGAGAGTGATGTGAGAGGCGAGAGTGATGTCAGAGGCGAGAGTGATGTGAGAGGCGAGAGGGATGTGAGAGGCCAGAGTGATGTGAGAGGCCAGAGTGATGTGAGAGGCCAGAGTGATGTGAGAGGCCAGAGTGATGTGAGAGGCGAGAGTGATGTGAGAGGCCAGAGTGATGTGAGAGGCTAGAGTGATGTGAGAGGCCAGAGTGATGTGAGAGGCCAGAGTGATGTGAGAGATGGGAGTGATGTGAGAGATGGGAGTGATTTGGGAGGCGAGAGTGATGTGAGAGGCGTGAGAGATGGGAGTGATGTGAGAGATGGGAGTGATTTGGGAGGCGAGAGAGATGTGAGAGACCAGAGTGATGGGAGGGATGTGAGAGATGGGAGTGATTTGGGAGGCGAGAGTGATGTGAGAGGTGAGAAGGATGTGAGAGGCGAGAGGGATGTGAGAGATGGCACTGATGTGAGAGGCGAGAGGGATGGGAGTGATGTGAGAGGCAAGAGTGATGTAAGAGTAATATGAGCGTGATATGTGAGATGAAAGTGATATGAGAGATGAAAGTGATATGAGTGATATGAGAGATGAAAGTGATATGAGTGATATGAGAGATGAAAGTGATATGAGAGATGAAAGTGATATGAGAGATGAAAGTGATATGAGAGATGAAAGTGATATGAGTGATATGAGAGATGAAAGTGATATGAGAGATGAAAGCTGTATGGGAGTGATATGGAAGATGAGAGTGGTATGAAAGTATATGAGAGACGAAAGTGGTATGGGAGATGAGAGTGGTATGCAAGTGGTATGGGAGATGAGAGTGGTAAGAGAGTGATTTGGAAGATGAGTGATATGCAAGAGAGGATATATATATGAGAGATGAAAGATATGTGAGAGGGATATGAGAGATTAGAGTGATATGAGATGAGATGGGGAAAGGGGAAGAAAGAAGGGGGAGAGACCAACACATATTGACGGTTTTGTTTGGGAGAAGCAAAATCAGACATACGCAGCTAAACACATATTGACATAATGCACTCTGGCTAATGTGTTCTGATCTAACCACCGTCCTGTCTGATGTTGGAATTGCCCCATAAGTTAAAGGAGCCCACACAAACATTACCTCCAAAGGAAAGCTGACGTCTTAATGGAAATGTGTTATCTCTCAGGTTATCATCGAGACTAGAGTATTAATGGGAAACTAGTTTTTATGGCGGGCCAAATCACATATGAGGCGAGTTCAAATGAAACTGGAACAAACTACAAGTGACCATACGTACGATGCGCATGACAACGTCACTTCTGGTGTAAACAGCACATACCAACCGTCAAGTTTATAAAATGTCATTATCCTCCGACTAATAGTTTCCACAGCAGACCGTTGATAACATAACATATGTGATACGGAATCCGCTCATAGTTGATCAGCGAGCGGTGATTCGGTTTCTAACAGTTGAACGATGTTGACCAGTTGACATTAATCGCAGAAGGCAGGCAGTGTATGGGGATAATGTGTGTCGAAGACAACAATGAAGAACTGAATAACGATGTTTAAAGAAGGACGTGAGTTAACGACAGATCTTCCGAAACCAGGTCAGGCGCATATTGTTGCGTCAACTCTCGTCATTCATGACATAGTTGGAGAACATAGCCGGACCAGTCCGTTGATGGTTATACATGTTTGTGGTGTAGATTAGGACAATGTGCAGGATTTTCTAGTCAATGAAATGAAATGCGACACTAGAAGTAGTGCATCCCAAGATGGTCTGGAGTGTTGACGCCGCCTTCTTGTATCCCTACACATCATAGCTTGTTAGGCCACTAACGGAAGCCTGCGCCAAAGCACTTTGGTTTTGTTTAACATAACACGAAAGAACAGTCCTCTTTAGTCACCTTTTCAATTTTGATTGACAAGTTACAGTTTTTCTATTCGTTCCTCCCAGGATCTACAATAATTTTGCATTCATTCAATCAATCAATCAATACATTATCAGCTCCGCGTGGAGTATAGGTCTTCAACAAATACATGCCAAACCATCTGTCTATTGCTTGAAGCTTTGGGGGCCTTAACGTTTCTACCGGATGGGGTAGATAGCCCGATACCCTACCTTGCTTAGTCGTCTCTTACGATATGCCTGGTTGTCAGGTAGGTTGTAGTGTTGCTATTGTTGCTCCCCTTTACGCTTTGGTAACACTTGGATCTTGTCTTATGATATTATTAGCTTGCACCTCAGATTCGAGAAAATGTACATCTGGGTTGACTGAACCATATAGAGACTTTGAATCAATCCCGTCCCCTTTATGTCGGGATCAAAGACTCTAATCAATGTACCACTCAAACCTTCCGTTATGCTATACAGGGACTAAATCTAAATTTATCAAGGACGTGTTACGATTTTAATGTGACGCGGACTATGGTGTCATCGGGATCCGCCTGCTGGCGACCCTCGTTGTTATTCGAGACAGGACGTCAGAGACAGAGATACGTTAAGCTGACCAGAAAGTGAAATGGCGGATCGATGGAAGCCATTAACACTTGAAGAAGGTATCGTGTGCATCTGTACATAAGTTGTCCATTATAGTCATGGGAAGGGAGTGGACACAGTTTATAGAATGAGACGTGGAGTGATAACATTCACCAAGATATCAAACTACTTGTGTGGAGGAGGAGAGTGAGACGTGGAATGATAACATTCACCAAGATATCAAACTACTTGTGTGGAGGAGGAGAGTGAGACGTGGACTGATAACATTCACCAAGATATCAAACTACTTGTGTGGAGGAGGAGAATGAGGCGTGGACTGATAACATTCACCAAGATATCAAACTACTTGTGTGGAGGAGGGAGGAGAATGAGGCGTGGACTGATAACATTCACCAAGATATCAAACTACTTGTGTGGAGGAGGAGAATGAGGCGTGGACTGATAACATTCACCAAGATATCAAACTACTTATGTGGAGTAGGGAGGAGAATGAGGCGTGGACTGATAACATTCACCAAGATATCAAACTACTTGTGTGGAGGAGGAGAATGAGGCGTGGACTGATAACATTCACCAAGATATCAAACTACTTGTGTGGAGGAGGGAGGAGAATGAGGCGTGGACTGATAACATTCACCAAGATATCAAACTACTTATGTGGAGGAGGGAGAAGAGTGAGACGATGAATGATAACATTCACCAAGATATCAAACTACTTGTGTGTATCCTTGGAAGCAAAGGATAGAACCACTGCTGCCCCCCAAGCATGTCGTAACAAATTAGCCAAGAAGATTTTATGAGGCTAGTAAACTCATGAGATACAACAAATTATTACATAAACTATCATTGCAATAGCACAATCGATTCTAGTACCCAGGCTTTCTGTAAGTGGCCAAACGACAACGTGATAAGTATGAAGAAAACAAACCATCGTGTATGCAACGCTAAAATCAATTCAACTACAGAATCGAAAATTGTGGCAATTTATTTTTTTTCTTTTAAATATGACTTCAATATTTGTCTTTAAAATGTTTGATCAGGTCATAGGAGTTAATTGATGTTGGGAGAGGTTACGTTGCCATCAACCAGTTTCCGATTGAGAGGTACGAATGGGCTGGCTGTGTAATTCTTATATGTTAAGTTGATACGAAGGAAGTATTACACAGGAAAGCGGTTTTTACCAACAAACAGAACGCCGTGGTGGATTGCGTCATAGTATGTCAAAGTTAGGGGTGTAATAGTAAATAGACAACATGCATTCAATGAAAATGGTTGTACCTAAATGTTGGGGTGCAGGCAAGTTAACCAATATAATGGGACTTCTGAAACCGGGATTTGTGAACCCATATATGGTAGAAGACTGTCCAACTCATGGGTTTCCATATCTGACCATTCCCTCGGGTCAAAGATTGCTGAGTACGAAGCAACCATCTGGATTCGATATAAAGCTTTCCAAATAATATTCCATTTAAATCGATGGGCAGTAACTCGAGGATCGGACAAAAGGGAACACAAGCAGACGCTTCCTGAATATCACATGGGAGAGTTGCTTAGCTAAATGCAGTAGTTATTGTTGAAAGTTCTGAAACTGTCACGACGCTCTTTTGGTGGACGATTACACTGGCTACACTATGGGGATTACAGTATCGATTCCCCTCTCGCTGGGTAGACTGTGTGACACAGTTTGTTTCCAGGAGCACGAACGGCGACGTGATATTGCGGCGTGATCAGTATGTCTCACCTGGCCCTGATTACTCTTTGCTCCCACCATGATCAGTATGTCTCACCTGGCCCTGATTACTCTTTGCTCCCACCATGATCAGTATATTTCACCTGGCCCTGATTACTCTTCTCTCCCACTATGATCAGTATATTTCACCTAGCCCTGATTACTCTTTTCTCTGACTATGATCAGTATATTTCACCTGGTCCTGATTACTCTTTGCTCCCACCATGATCAGTATATTTCACCTGACCCTGATTACTCTTATCTCCCACCTTGATCAGTATGTTTCACCTGGCCCTGATTACTCTTCTATCTCACCAGGATCGGTAAGTTTCACCTGACCCTCACTACTCTTCTCTCCCACCTTGATCAGTATGTTTCACCTGACCCTGATTACTCTTCGCTCCCAAATGCAGTTGTAGAACCATAAGTTGGCTGTAACGAATGCCCAGAACTTGCTCCAGAAATACCTCCCAACAATTCCTTCGCTTAACGCCAATCATAAGTTACAAACAAGAATATGGACATCAGTACCATGAAATAGGGAAAGGAAACCTAATATTTATGGGTATTTTACCAGATTTAATGAGGGGTTTATGGCAGGCAACACGAGCCTTCTATGGTTTCTCTATTGTGGGGGGGGGGGGGGGGGTGTGTGTGATTGGAAGCTTTCGTAATATTTGAAGAGAGATTCTAATCACGACCGTTTCTCAACCTATCTCTCTCCTTCCCTGAGATTGTTCGTTAAGACTTAACTCTCATGCGAGCATTTTAAATCCGGAGTCTGTCAATATGAACACAACAGAAAGGGACGAAACTCTTCGCAAGAACTACCGACTTTTCATCAACTCCACCAAGGGGTCTTGAATTGAATCCTCCATGAGGGCCTTACGGTACCCAGCAGATAAACAGGGATTGCATGCGCTCAATAAAGATAACCTGTTCTGTTGTATAAAGGCAGTTTATGTGCTCAAAGTGGTGAGTGAACACAGTTTTAATGATCCAAGTGCTACGTAAACACAGTTCTAATGATCCAAGTGCTATGTGAACACAGTTTTAATGATCCAAGTGCCACGTGAACACAATTAAGTTTTAATGATCCAAGTGCTACGCGAACACAATTTTAATGATCCAAGCGCTACGTGAACACAATTTTAATGATCCAAGTGCTACGTGAACACAGTTTTAATGATCCAAGTGCTACGCGAACACAATTTTAATGATCCAAGTGCTACGTGAACACAGTTTTAATGATCCAAGCGCTACGTGAACACAGTTTCGATGATCCAAGTGCGGCATGGGGTTTGACGACCCAATTGATGTATACAAAATGTAAATGGCTCAATGTCCACATAGTCCAAGATGGTTAAATCCATGTCCTATTAAATGCTTGCTTTCTCGACCCAATATTGCGAAATGTGTTGCCAGGGCCATAACGAGAAGCAAAGAATAGTAAGACTACAACACATCTCGTAAGAGGCGACTAAAAGGGTTGGACAAGGGGGCGGCTGCTCCATCCTGTAGAAACCAACTCACAAGAAAAAGAAAAATGCTCCATGTGGCAGAAGATAAGAGGAACGACTAAGTGAACGCAGCCAAATGATAATGACAAACACACACACATCTGACTCGCCCACCTAATAAAGATTAACGGGCCGCATTTGAGCCCCATGGTCGCGTGTTAGTAACCCCTGATCTGAACGATTTCTTAATTCTCATCACTTCCCCTGGGAATATCACAACAGACATCACCCAAGGGAATTCAGAATTGGAAGTTGGAGTTTTATATTATCTCCCCTATTTATATACGTCCGTTTCAGCGTGGGCTCGTTCAGAAGAGTTCAATTCAGTTCACGTGACATCGCTACAACCGCTTCTACGCCCCAATCTTGTAAATCTGCACATTTTAGTTTGTCTCTCAACAAGATGCGCCCCAATCTTGTAAATCTGCACATTTTAGTTTGTCTCTCAACAAGATGCGCCCCAATCTTGTAAATCTGCACATTTTAGTTTGTCTCTCAACAAGATGCGCCCCAATCTTGTAAATCTGCACATTTTAGTTTGTCTCTCAACAAGATGCGCCTCAATCTTGTAAATCTGCACATTTTAGTTTGTCTCTCAACAAGATGCGCCCCAATCTTGTAAATCTGCACATTTTAGTTTGTCTCTCAACAAGATGCGCCCCAATCTTGTAAATCTGCACATTTTAGTTTGTCTCTCAACAAGATGCGCCCCAATCTTGTAAATCTGCACATTTTAGTTTGTCTCTCAACAAGATGCGCCCCAATCTTGTAAATCTGCACATTTTAGTTTGTCTCTCAACAAGATGCGCCTCAATCTTGTAAATCTGCACATTTTAGTTTGTCTCTCAACAAGATGCGCCCCAATCTTGTAAATCTGCACATTTTAGTTTGTCTCTCAACAAGATGCGCCCCAATCTTGTAAATCTCCACATTTTAGTTTGTCTCTCAACAAGATGCGCCCCAATCTTGTAAATCTCCACATTTTAGTTTGTCTCTCAACAAGATGCGCCCCAAATCGTGTAAATCTCCACATTTTATTTTCTCTCAACAAGATGCGCCCCAATCTTGTAAATCTCCACATTTTAGTTTGTCTCTCAACAAGATGCGCCCCAATCTTGTAAATCTCCACATATTAGTTTGTCTCAACAAAGGATACTAGAGCCGTCATGATTAAACATTGATGGTATATAGCCTGTGTTGTCCCCGAACAGTCCACTGATATATCCCGTCCATCTGTTTGATATACCTTGCTCACGACACAAGATGGCCTCACCCTTGATCGTAATGCAACCTCCCTAGAAGAATAGCCTTTGATGCGGTTGATAGCGGCTTTTAGTATATCGTTCATCTTCTAGAGCATTCTTACCTTTATTTCGTTCCAGTTGGATCACCCAAAATAATTTCCAGGTCTTATATCACTTTCAAATGAGCTTTGTTTTATGCCTCCTTTTATTCTGCTGTTGTTGTTATCCCATAGTTGCGGAGCAACCCCCCTCTTGGCAGCCCAATGACATTCTTATATAGATACATATCTTCTTCAGTTGTTTCACTGCTCCGTACAGTGTGTTGGCAGTTGTCGACAGAGTTTGAAAGAGTCTTTTCTTCATGTCCGCAAACGCATTGCATTCAATGAGTAGGTGTTTAGCTGTTTCATCAGGATGAGAACAATGTCTGCACAAGGGCAGGTGGTGGGGATTGATGCGGTTCAAGTGGCTATTGAATCTGGTATGTCCTGTTCGGAACTGAAATGTGACAAATTAATCTATTCTATGTAGTTTATTTATGTCATCATTACTTTTTGGCTGTGACATTTCGCTGAATACACTGCGACCTGTTGTTCCCGTCTCTCACCTGTTCATCCAATTTCCAGAGTATTATTAATAATTAGTTTTACTGTGTGGTTACTGCACGGTCTATCCAATTGTTGTTTGGAGGCTCCTGTCTTTGTCAATCTGTCGGCCATCTCGTTCCCTAGCAGCCCACTATGTCCAGGGATCCATTGCTGGGTGACATTTACCCAGTGGGCAATGAGGATGTTGTTGATCGTCTACCTTACCAATAATATCTCCTTTTTCTTATTGGACCTTCCAAGTGTCTATTTGTACCCTATTTGGATGGCCATTTTCTTGTCTCTTGTTGAATCTCTCTACCGCTTCATTCAGTGCCCCTTTCTCCTGATATATAGCGGTTCTATGTTGGCCTCTTATCTCGCACGCCGCTGTAGGTGTTGGTCGCGAGGATTGATTCTGCACCTGGTCAATATGTGAGATAATAGTTGTACTTACAGTGGTCTGTATCGGTAGGCTGTAGTCCATCACTGGTCATACATATCCAAGCTATAGTTGCCGAAGGGTTGGTTTAGCAACTCCCCAATTTGTACTAGGAAGTCATTTTTAAGTTTAATCGTTTCTTTGCTTTAACTCTAACATTGCAGATGTGGCTGCAAAATTTCAACTGTCTATCCAGTGTTACTCCCAGGTAAACTGGGGTGTCCTCTTTTACTAGTAATTCCCCATTCATTTTGATGTTAATTGATCTGTTTGCTTGTTTATGACTGTGGGAGAAGATGGTGTATATGCTTTTCTATGTATTTATCTTTAGTTTCCACAGTTCGCAGTATACTGGAATTGTTAGCACTCTGTTGATCTTGGCTTTTGCCAAAATGGGATATTTCTCGGTGGTCCAAATGGCGAGATTATCAGCAAACAATGCGTTTGACACGTTTAGATGTTTAGTGAGGTCATTTATTTAGATGAGGAAAGGGGTGCGGCTTAGAGAAGAGCCCTGTCGCAGACGTTCTTGTACTTGATGTTGCACCTGGAAAGTTGGTATCTATTTTTCTGTTGGTCAGGAAGGCCTGTATCCATTTCATCATCTTTCCTTCTATTCCCATTTTCCTAATTTTCATCAAAAGATGCCTGCTGCAGATCAATAAACAGCGCGTGTGCTTTTTATTTCTAGAAGTTTGTCCATCCATCACATAGCGGCTTTTAGTATCTCGTTCATCTCCTAGAGCGCTCTTACTTTTCTTTCGGTCCAGTTAGATCACCCAAAGGGATTTCCAGGTCTTGTATCACCTTCAAATAAGCTTTGTTTTATGTCTTCTTTTTGTTCTAACGTTTTAATTTCAATTGTACTTATTTATTTGTAGAGACCTTTTCTTTTTCTTGTAGCTGATAGTATCTGCAGGATGGGGCCTCATACTCATCACCGTTAGTCGCCTCATCATCGTTAGTCGCCTCATCATCTTTAGTCGCCTCATCATCTTTAGTCGCCTCATCATCGTTAGTCGCCTCATCACCGTTAGTCGCCTCATCATCGTTAGTCGCCACATCAGTGTTAGTCGCCTCATCATCGTTAGTCGCCTCATCAGTGTTAGTCGCCTCATCATTGTTAGTCGCCTCATCATCATTAGTCGCCTCATCATCATTAGTCGCCTCATCAGTGTTAGTCGCCTCATCATCATTAGTCGCCTCATCATGATTAGTCGCCTCATCATTGTTAGTCGCCTCATCATCGTTAGTCGCCTCATCATTGTTAGTCGCCTCATCATTGTTAGTCGCCTCATCATTGTTAGTCGCCTCATCATCATTAGTCGCCTCATCATCATTAGTCGCCTCATCATCGTTAGTCGCCTCATCATCGTTAGTCGCCACATCATTGTTAGTCGCCTCATCATTGTTAGTCGGCTCATCATTGTTAGTCGCCACATCATTGTTAGTCGCCTCATCATTGTTAATCGCGACATCATCGTTAGTCGCCTCATCATCGTTAGTCGCCTCATCATTGTTAGTCGCCTCATCATTGTTAGTCGCCTCATCATTGTTAGTCGGCTCATCATCGTTAGTCGCCACATCATTGTTAGTCGCCTCATCATTGTTAATCGCCACATAATCATTAGTCGCCTCATCATCGTTAGTCGCCTCATCATCGTTAGTCGCCTCATCATTGTTAGTCGCCTCATCATTGTTAGTCGCCTCATCATCGTTAGTCGCCTCATCATCGTTAGTCGCCTCATCATTGTTAGTCGCCTCATCATCGTTAGTCGCCTCATCATCGTTAGTCGCCTCATCATTGTTAGTCGCCTCATCATTGTTAGTCGCCTCATCATTGTTAGTCGCCTCACCATTGTTAGTCGGCTCATCATCGTTAGTCGCCACATCATTGTTAGTCGCCTCATCATTGTTAGTCGCCTCATCATCGTTAGTCGCCTCATCATCGTTAGTTGCCTCATCATCGTTAGTCGCCTCATCATTGTTAGTCGCCTCATCATTGTTAGTCGCCTCATCATCGTCAGTCGCCTCATCATCGTTAGTCGCCTCATCATTGTTAGTCGCCTCATCATCGTTAGTTGCCTCATCATCGTTAGTCGCCTCATCATCGTTAGTCGCCTCATCATCGTTAGTCGCCACATCATTGTTAGTCGCCTCATCATTGTTAGTCGCCTCATCGTTAGTCGCCTCATGTAACAAGCTTGACAGACGACAACGTTACATCTCGTATTTATGTTCCGTTTTCAGAACGCGATATTACATGGATGAATTCGTTATGTAATGTGGACTTCTCCATTCAAAAAAATTGTCTATGCGACAATCCTGTTTATTTATTCTAACCTAGTGCTTCCCAAACTGGTGTTCTGCTGACGAGTGCTGGCACTCAATTGTCTTCCGCGAGCTCTCAGTCACCGGTCCGCGAGCCATCAGTCACCGGTCCGCGAGCCATCAGTCACCGGTCCGCGAGCCATCAGTCACCGGTCCGCGAGCTCTCAGGCACCGGTCCTGGAGCTCTCAGTCACTAGTCCGCGAGCTCTGAGTCACCGGTCCGCGAGCCATCAGTTACCGGTCCGCGAGCCATCAGTCACCGGTCCGCGAGCTCTCAGTCACCGGTCCGCGAGCCATCATTCACCGGTCCGCAAGCCATCAGTCACAGGTCCGCAAGCCATCAGTCACCGGTCCGCGAGCTCTCAGTCACCGGTCCGCGAGCCATAGGTCACCGGTCCGCGAGCCCTCAGTCAACCGGTCCACAAAGAACGTATAAAGACGACAGAAAATGTAAAAGTTGTCTCGCTCAACTCGCACATTCACACGATTTTCAAAATTTTTGTTTTTCAATATGATTGTCGTAACAAATAAAAAAAAAGCTCAAGACTGCTGTCAATGAAATGGTAAGAGAGTCAAAGAAACATTGCATGTGCCATGTCAATACAGTTTGATGATACAAATTTAGGATTTCCGGAACAGAACAATAATGTGAGGATAAATCACTGCCGGTCAGTCAAACTGACAATTTTGAGAAGTTCTGTTCTAATATCTCACCGAATCTCATGTCCGCATGTTTGGAATCAGTCATCAGCCGCTGCAACTGGGACACCTTTAGCATCCATATTGACGGCAGACGACTCAATGCACCTTGGATTTACCGACGACATAGTGTTCATTACAGAGTCAGCTGCAGAAGCCAACCCAAATAGGGCAGCTACTCGATGGTGGCGGTAGGAAAGCGGGTCAGGAGATGAATATTTCCAAGACCGAAGTGTTGCGCAATCGTTTTTCCGATTGTGATCCAGTCTTCCTTGGTGGGATGCAACTAGAGGATGTCAACGAGTACATTTATCTTGGACGCCTACTCAATATGGAGAATAACCTGGAACCTGAACTGGTAAGACGTCGCCGTGCTGGCTGGGCATATTTTTCGTCCATTAACACGGTCCTGGACGATTGCCCAGACCAGAGCCTACATGCCTCTCTCTTCAATTCCACTGTACTCCCTGCGATGGGCTACGGTGCTGAGACATTGACACTAACAAAATCACTGGAGGACAAATTGAAAGTGACACATGCCTCTCTTAATAGATGCTTGGTCGGAATCACTCTCAGGAACCAACGTATAGAAAAGCTTCACAATTTCGACATACGACGATTGTCATTGGTGAATGATGCGGTAATCTATGCAGACAAGGCAAAACTTGGATAGGCAGGTCACATGTTGCGACAAAACGATGGTTGATGGAGCACAGCGACAGCAATCTGGAAATCCCCGAGGTAAAAAGAGACCGTGGGGAAGACCTTCAATACGTTGGTCAGACTTCCTTGCTGCACCCAACACCATCCGAGATGCCTCTGGAGGAGGACTTGCCATGCACTGGACTTCCGTGGCCCAAGACAGGGTCCGCTGGAGACGAAGTTGGGACCCGTAGCTTTGCCGAGGAACAGATCGTCAAGAGCAAGATAAAGAAGAATATTGTTCTAATTAATTGCTGTCCTAGTCAGATTTCTTTGCATTCCCCCGACCTTAGACGAACAACAAAAGGATGAGAACAATTAAACATGTATGTTAAAATAGGATACTAATACCAAGGAAGAAATCGATCAAGAAAAACCTCTCAGCTAACTGTGCAGGCCAGGACTTGAACAGACACAAGCCATGTCCTCTTGTCCTGAGCTCTCTACATGTCTTACTTGTAATTGATTCTCCAGTCTCTAACTCCGTGCCCCTTGCATGTCTTGGTCCTCCTCTTTTTCTCATACCATGTGGTTCCACAACAGAGACCGTATTGTAATGTTATCAACTGGTCCCAGAGCCATACACAGCTATATGAACATGTTGGAAAGAATACAAAAAATGAGAGACAAAGCTGATAGTGTGATTCCAGAATTACAGTTATGAGGAAAGACTCAGAAAAACCAGCCTACAGTGTCTAGCAAAGAGAAGAATTTGAGGTGACAATACAGGTTTATAAGATGATCAAAGGAACGGATAAATTAGACTATAACAAGTTTTTCAAAATACCCACAAGAACAAGAGGACATAGCTACAAATTATCTAAAGTTAGATATTAGGAAAGGGATCAAGATGCTGAACAGCGCATGAGCTGCAGTGGTCAGCGACCCATAGCTGACTGCTAACGTCAGGGCCAGCAAACCAGAGCTGCTAAGACCCTTCTACACCTCCACGCGGTGATCCTGGATAACAGACTGCAGCAGGGCAGACTGGCTAAGGAGAAGGTATCGAAGAGGGAATGCCAACCCGGTACTCAAAAAATGCTTGCTGAAGTCAGATGTGATGGACCAAAAGGTGCAAATATCGCAGTCAAGCTGTAAACTACGACACAACGCATTCCGTTCTCTGGACTACATTCTGCTACTTAAGCCCTTTCAGCATTTGGTAGTGAGAGATTGAGAACGAACGAAGCCAAGCCAAGATATTAGGAAATATTTTTTTAGTCAGAGAGTGGTGAATGCTTGGAATGCATTGCCACAGGAGGTAGTGGAGGCAGGGATAGTTAATGCATTTAAGAATAAATTGGATTTGCATAGCTTTTAGAGCAAGGTAATGTAAATGAAACTGGTTGTATACAGACTCTGCAGAGTCGTCTAAACCAGTATAAAGACGTTAAGCTAAGTGAACTTATTTTACTTGATAGTTGAAAATTTATGTTTGTGTTGAACTTTATTTCTAAGGAACAAATGCGTTAACTAAATATGTATGGAAACATTTATATTGCTAAAATACAATGTAAGCATATAGAAAGAGCAGTGGAAATCCTTATTAACATCAGTTCAGCAAACATGAAGAGAATATCACAACATGAAATAGATGTGTTCAAAAATGGTGTGTTTTTCATCACATCTAAAAAGTGTTTCTCTTTATGGATCCTCTCACTTTCATACCTATGAGTAATTACCGAGCAGATATCTGGATCATTTCTTCAAAAATATGTACTTATGGCATGCGCTTCCTGCCACGTTGTTTCTTACAGTTATCAAAGACCTGTTATTGCCAAGTGTAGTGAAATGGAGATATATATGGTTAGCCAATGAAAGTGTATTAGGCACTCTATACAGAGTCTAATAGGCAAATGAACATACAATTAACAATAAAAGAATGATCAATTATACAGGAACATTTCCATTCTCTTACATGATTGAATATGCCAGCAGTAATGCCTTTATTGACACAACACCGCTGTAACCATGGTTGTTTTCCCTCAGGTGCTGCGTGAGTCACAGGTCATGTTGCAGCGGATGGAGCACCGTGGTGCATGTGGTTGTGATAATGACTCTGGAGACGGTGCTGGTGTTCTGACGGGGATACCCCATGCAGTGTACGCCAAAGATCTCAGGTGTGTTAGCTTGTTCTACATTATCTGTTCATACAGGACTACTGGGGGACTCATCGGTCACTCTGCATTTGCCTGGGGTGGTCTTCAGTGCAGCGTGTAAATAATAGGGCAATTGCTTTGCAACGTCCATGTTGATCACAGGGACATAAACATAACCCAATGATAAACTTCTAAGAATGTTGTGATGGAGGGTTGTACATGAGGCTTGCAGCCTCATCATTAATAATGAATTGTTACTGAAACTACCATAGTAAGAGCATACACAGTTCCCTGTTTGCATGTTTCCTGTCACATCCCAACTGCAACAGCAATCCTACATGACATGTAGATAAGAACTGACTTGTGTGAATTAGTCCAACATGTAGACAAGAACTGACTTGTGTGAATTAGTTCAACATGTAGACAAGAACTGACTTGTGTGAACTAGTCCAACATGTAGACAAGAACTGACTTGTGTGAACTAGTCCAACATGTAGATAAGAACTGACTTGTGTGAATTAGTCCAACATGTAGATAAGAACTGACTTGTGTGAATTAGTCCAACATGTAGACAAGAACTGACTTGTGTGAACTAGTCCAACATGTAGATACGACTGACTTGTGTGAATTAGTCCAACATGTAGATAAGACTGACTTGTGTGAATTAGTCCAACATGTAGATAAGAACTGACTTGTGTGAATTAGTCCAACATGTAGACAAGAACTGACTTGTGTGAATTAGTCCAACATGTAGATAAGACTGACTTGTGTGAATTAGTCCAACATGTAGATAAGAACTGACTTGTGTGAATTAGTCCAACATGTAGACAAGAACTGACTTGTGTGAATTAGTCCAACATGTAGACAAGAACTGACTTGAGTGAATTAGTCCAACATGTAGATAAGACTGACTTG
>JAVGWX010000011.1:80283402-80433402 GCA_036924085.1 Ariolimax columbianus | reverse complement strand
ACCTGTTAAATGGTACCCAGAGCAAGTGGAAAAGTATCAATTACTTGCCCCATTAACTGAGGTCTTTTGTTCCCAGTTGGACAAACTTGCCCATAGACCAAGACCCACCACTCTTCCTGTCCCCCAGTGGTCAATTTATTATCTCCCTTCTATTGACTTCAGTTTTCATGGCCAGTCCATTTGAGAAGACTGCCACAAATAGAACAATAAACAGAAAACAGGGTGGATTTTTATGGCAGTGGTCTGGCAAATAAATACCAGAAGTCAAGGTGAGAGATCCCTAGGGAAGAAAATGGACCACCTGTAAGCCAATTTTTTAACATCTGACCTTGATCAAATATTTGACCAAGTTTAAGCTCTAATAGAAGGGTAAATCCACCTCTTCATGTTTATAATATCAATTGATATCTCCTGGTTCCCCTCTTATATTAACCACCATCTCCCATATTTCTCCTGACTTTAGACTTTTGCATTTAAAACCTGTATTATCATGATTGTATGCAGGTATGTGTATATGTACTGGGTATTTACTTATATACATGGGTGTGAAATTTTTATATGTACATGCATGTGCGTTTGTTTTTTTTCTTTTCTACGTATGTGAATACATGAATATATGCTTGGGTGTGTATAAATGAATATGTGTATTTAAAGAAACATCTGTAAGTGTGTATAAATGAATATGCATGCGTGTGTATAAACAAATAGGTATGCGGGTATAAGTGAATATGTATGTATGGACACATGTGTAAGCATATTACCTTTGCCAATATCTCAAAGAAAACAAAAAAAATGTACATCATTAACTTCTTGAAAATTTAAATAATTTAAAATTGTCACAACTCACTTCACAAAATGTAACTCCCACCATCTCATGTTTCATCTCATGGGAAATTATCATTTCATTTCACCTCATATCATGTACAAATTTTATTTGAAATTTGTTGTTCAAATTTGAAAATTGTAATAATTTATTATGTGCAATAAAGAATTTTCAAAACAAAAAAAAACAAAACAAACTTTAACACCATACAAAAAAAGTATAACAGACATTCATTCAAACATTAACATCATAAACTTACAATTTTGACACATACCAAGTCAGACATAAAGACACAAGTTAAATTGGAAGTTGTTGAAGGTTAATATAACAGATTAATCGTCCTGAGACACTAATTCCAACTTCCGTATGGTCTAGGTTTTTATAAAGTGGGTGGGAATGAGAAAACTGTGCCTGACTGCTGGGGTAAACAGTGTTATTCTTCTGCCCTACAAATCTCCCCAGCAGTCACCAGGATTGATAAAAATTAAACAATGATAATTTTTTGTAGTTAACAATAGAAGCACTGAAACAAACATGATGCAACATTTTCAGCAAGCTCATGTGACAACATAACAGTTCTTGGAGAATACATAGAAGAGAGTCAGAAACACAAAACAGCAGAATGAACAAAACTGTTAAGTGTATACACATGCAACTTGTGTCTGCTGCTGACACACAAACAACAAACAAGGCTGTGTACCTTACCTTCATTCCTTCCTCCCATGAAATCCACAAATCTCCTCGTGTGAGGAAGCAAGCAACTGCATGTCTGGCCAGGTGGTGAATCCATCCTTCCTTTCTCAACTGAACCATGATAGCATCTATCCAAGGAAATCCAGTCATACCCTGAGTGATATAAGAAGTGAAAGTATCACATATCATACCCATATGGACATAAGAAAGTTGATCACTACATATCGCACATATCTAGAAAAATATATGACTCACCTTAACTTGTTCCCACTGGAACATAGGGCTCCAACAGATGCTCTGCTCTTATTCTGGGCCATCTTCATGAGTTCTGCCCAAAAGACTCCAGCTGTGTCTGACTACTTAAGCAGTTTTAATCTTTCACCCTATAAATCTCCCAAGCATTACCAGGCACAGTTGTCAACTGCACCCTCTTGGTCAATCATTCTATCTTGGACGTTTTTTGGCCATCCCATTTGTCTTTTTTCATGTGGTTTCCAATTCAGCACATGTCTGGTTATATTGCCAGGTTTCTTAATGAGGGTATGCACTATTCATCTCTACTTTTTCTCCTCTATCTCCAGCTGTACTTACTATTATCCTGTTTTTTTGCCTCCTATCTGTGTTGGTTACACATACAAATATAAATGACCACTTAACCCTTCTGGTCCCTGTTTAAACATAGGGTACAACTGATGCATGCCATCAATTCCTTCTGAACTCTGCCCATGAAATCACAGTTTCACTAATCTCTTTGTCATCATCAGAAGATTAGTTGGCGATCTGACATCTATAGGTCGGCTTGCACCATGCTGCGCTAAGGGCCTCAATTGAATTACAACATTGTGAGTCAGTCCAACATTACTGATAGTTGACATCTATAGACTGGCTTTCACCATGCTGCGTTAAGAGCCTCAGTTGAAAGACATCATTGGGAGTCGGGCCAGCATTACTGGTAGTGTCTGTGACATTTTGTTTTGTAACTGGGTCAGATCTTGTCTCTACCCCTCAATAGTTTGTTCAGCTTTGTTAAACCTACCAGGAGCACAAAGCATCTGGTGACATAGATGATATGATCATCAAAGCACACAAGCCCTCCTAACACATCAAAGTAGAGTACATGAGCCGAACACATGGGTATTTATTATATATGGAGGAAAAATAGCTCTCTATGTCCGACTGGCCTATTGGTGTATAAAGAAGCAACAGATTCTTGTGCAAGTGAAACAAAATACTGTAAACATTAGAATAACTCACTGTTAACAATTTTACCAACAAACATCCATTTCCAACATGAGCAAACCTTCATATGCATGCAATAACTAGTGGTAAAACTTCATAAGAATAAAAAGTTAGGAAGGAACTAGAGCACATAAGCAACAAATGCATTATTCATACTTAACTTTGAAGCTGGCCCATTCCGTCCCCTCAGCCACCAATAATAACAGAGAACAACTAAGAAATGTACATGGGAGTAACAAACATCTTTGGGGAAAAATAGGCAAGTATTAACCAGATGAAAATGCCAAAGGCAGACAACAGAAGGTTAAAAAAAAAAATCCAATAGCTAATGAATACATCCATGATAGCAGAAGAGTATCTGATGTACAACTTCACACTGACAAAACTAGATGACATGCTGCATGGATTCAAATGTATTAAGTCACCTGGCAATGATGGTGTCACAAACAAACTGCTATTAAAGATGGGGCAGACAGCAGAAAAGATACTATTGAAGGTAATAAATGCTAGTTGAGGCCAGGACAGGTGCCTGAGGAATGGAAGGAAATGATAATGGTGCTGATATTAAAACAAGGTGAGGATAGACTTGACCCAGATAGCCTTAGACTGGCATGCCTACTCCGTGGCATGGGAAAGTTTATGGATAAACTGATCAATAGAAGATTTTAGTGGCATCCGAAGGAAAGCAGCTTATTAAAAGAACAGCAAAGTGAATTCTGACAACATACATCAACAGAAGACCAGGTGACCTATATTGCACAAGAGACAGAGGAAGCCTTTCAAGAAAAGAAGCACACACAAGCAGAGTGGATAGATATGGAAAAGGTCTTCCATAGGGTATGCAATGAGGAACTAAAGATCAGGCTCCTCAGAATTAATTAAAGAAAGGCCCAGTTAGATTTAATATTTAACAATATTTTTAGCCAGAATGTGCTGAATGCTTGGACGGTATTGCCACATACAATAGTAAAGTAAAGTAAAGTAAAGTAAAGTAAAGTAAAGTAAAGTAAAGTAAAGTAAAGTAAAGTAAAGTAAAGTAAAGTAAAGTAAAGTAAAGTAAAGTATAGTAAAGTAAAGTAAAGTAAAGTAAAGTAAAGTAAAGTAAAGTAAAGTAAAGTAAAGTAAAGTAAAGTAAAGTAAAGTAAAGTAAAGTAAAGTAAAGTAAAGTAAAGTAAAGTAAAGTAAAGTAAAGTAAAGTAAAGTAAAGTAAAGTAAAGTAAAGTAAAGTAAAGTAAAGTAAAGTAAAGTAAAGTAAAGTAAAGTAAAGTAAAGTAAAGTAAAGTAAAGTAAAGTAAAGTAAAGTAAAGTAAAGTAAAGTAAAGTAAAGTAAAGTAAAGTAAAGTAAAGTAAAGTAAAGTAAAGTAAAGTAAAGTAAAGTAAAGTAAAGTAAAGTAAAGTAAAGTAAAGTAAAGTAAAGTAAAGTAAAGTAAAGTAAAGTAAAGTAAAGTAAAGTAAAGTAAAGTAAAGTAAAGTAAAGTAAAGTAAAGTAAAGTAAAGTAAAGTAAAGTAAAGTAAAGTAAAGTAAAGTAAAGTAAAGTAAAGTAAAGTAAAGTAAAGTAAAGTAAAGTAAAGTAAAGTAAAGTAAAGTAAAGTAAAGTAAAGTAAAGTAAAGTAAAGTAAAGTAAAGTAAAGTAAAGTAAAGTAAAGTAAAGTAAAGTAAAGTAAAGTAAAGTAAAGTAAAGTAAAGTAAAGTAAAGTAAAGTAAAGTAAAGTAAAGTAAAGTAAAGTAAAGTAAAGTAAAGTAAAGTAAAGTAAAGTAAAGTAAAGTAAAGTAAAGTAAAGTAAAGTAAAGTAAAGTAAAGTAAAGTAAAGTAAAGTAAAGTAAAGTAAAGTAAAGTAAAGTAAAGTAAAGTAAAGTAAAGTAAAGTAAAGTAAAGTAAAGTAAAGTAAAGTAAAGTAAAGTAAAGTAAAGTAAAGTAAAGTAAAGTAAAGTAAAGTAAAGTAAAGTAAAGTAAAGTAAAGTAAAGTAAAGTAAAGTAAAGTAAAGTAAAGTAAAGTAAAGTAAAGTAAAGTAAAGTAAAGTAAAGTAAAGTAAAGTAAAGTAAAGTAAAGTAAAGTAAAGTAAAGTAAAGTAAAGTAAAGTAAAGTAAAGTAAAGTAAAGTAAAGTAAAGTAAAGTAAAGTAAAGTAAAGTAAAGTAAAGTAAAGTAAAGTAAAGTAAAGTAAAGTAAAGTAAAGTAAAGTAAAGTAAAGTAAAGTAAAGTAAAGTAAAGTAAAGTAAAGTAAAGTAAAGTAAAGTAAAGTAAAGTAAAGTAAAGTAAAGTAAAGTAAAGTAAAGTAAAGTAAAGTAAAGTAAAGTAAAGTAAAGTAAAGTAAAGTAAAGTAAAGTAAAGTAAAGTAAAGTAAAGTAAAGTAAAGTAAAGTAAAGTAAAGTAAAGTAAAGTAAAGTAAAGTAAAGTAAAGTAAAGTAAAGTAAAGTAAAGTAAAGTAAAGTAAAGTAAAGTAAAGTAAAGTAAAGTAAAGTAAAGTAAAGTAAAGTAAAGTAAAGTAAAGTAAAGTAAAGTAAAGTAAAGTAAAGTAAAGTAAAGTAAAGTAAAGTAAAGTAAAGTAAAGTAAAGTAAAGTAAAGTAAAGTAAAGTAAAGTAAAGTAAAGTAAAGTAAAGTAAAGTAAAGTAAAGTAAAGTAAAGTAAAGTAAAGTAAAGTAAAGTAAAGTAAAGTAAAGTAAAGTAAAGTAAAGTAAAGTAAAGTAAAGTAAAGTAAAGTAAAGTAAAGTAAAGTAAAGTAAAGTAAAGTAAAGTAAAGTAAAGTAAAGTAAAGTAAAGTAAAGTAAAGTAAAGTAAAGTAAAGTAAAGTAAAGTAAAGTAAAGTAAAGTAAAGTAAAGTAAAGTAAAGTAAAGTAAAGTAAAGTAAAGTAAAGTAAAGTAAAGTAAAGTAAAGTAAAGTAAAGTAAAGTAAAGTAAAGTAAAGTAAAGTAAAGTAAAGTAAAGTAAAGTAAAGTAAAGTAAAGTAAAGTAAAGTAAAGTAAAGTAAAGTAAAGTAAAGTAAAGTAAAGTAAAGTAAAGTAAAGTAAAGTAAAGTAAAGTAAAGTAAAGTAAAGTAAAGTAAAGTAAAGTAAAGTAAAGTAAAGTATCCCATAGCATTACTGCTGTAGGGGTGTGAGGTGTTAGCGATCTCACATTTCAAAGGCTCGGCTAAATGAAGGCGGTAGCCATCTCCTCTCCCTCGCCGCTTTTACTTCCCGGACTGAACCAGTACCCATTTAAGGCTGGGTCGACCCGGGAGCCATTGCGGTCTGAAAAAAACATTACCGCCTCAACTGGGGAATGAACCCAAGACCACGCAGATGCGAAGCCAGCGCGCTAACCACTGCGCTAGTCAGTGTAAAAAAGTTAAGTTAAGAATGGGAAATGATGATCATGTTGAATGCCCACAAAACAGATCTAGTCCTACAGTGGATACCCATCAACCGCAAGATCATTGGAAGCGAGAAGGCAGAGGAGCTAATAAAAGTTGGAAGTGGCGGCACTGCAACAGGACCACACTTTGGTAGATAAGTAGAGTTCAGAATCAAGTCCCAGCATTTTCACCCGGACCATGGTAGATAAGTAGAGTTCAGAATCAAGTCCCAGCATTTTCACCCGGACCATGGTAGATAAGTAGAGTTCAGAATCAAGTCACAGCATTTTCACCCGGACCATGGTAGATAAGTAGAGTTCAGAATCAAGTCACAGCATTTTCACCCGGACCATGGTAGATAAGTAGAGTTCAGAATCAAGTCACAGCATTTTCACCCGGACCATGGTAGATAAGTAGAGTTCAGAATCAAGTCACAGCATTTTCACCCGGACCATGGTAGATAAGTAGAGTTCAGAATCAAGTCACAGCATTTTCACCCGGACCATGGTAGATAAGTAGAGTTCAGAATCAAGTCACAGCATTTTCACCCGGACCATGGTAGATAAGTAGAGTTCAGAATCAAGTCACAGCATTTTCACCCGGACCATGGTAGATAAGTAGAGTTCAGAATCAAGTCCCAGCATTTTCACCCGGACCATGGTAGATAAGTAGAGTTCAGAATCAAGTCACAGCATTTTCACCCGGACCATGGTAGATAAGTAGAGTTCAGAATCAAGTCACAGCATTTTCACCCGGACCATGGTAGATAAGTAGAGTTCAGAATCAAGTCACAGCATTTTCACCCGGACCATGGTAGATAAGTAGAGTTCAGAATCAAGTCACAGCATTTTCACCCGGACCATGGTAGATAAGTAGAGTTCAGAATCAAGTCACAGCATTTTCACCCGGACCATGGTAGATAAGTAGAGTTCAGAATCAAGTCACAGCATTTTCACCCGGACCATGGTAGATAAGTAGAGTTCAGAATCAAGTCACAGCATTTTCACCCGGACCATGGTAAGATAGGTAGAGTTTAAAACCAAGCCCCTTGCATCATCATCGAGACCCTGAAGTCAACACTCACAGAGGCACTAGAAACAATGATGACCTCCAGTCGATGGAGAATAGACAGGACATATAAGTAATGCAGCAGGCAAAGAAATACAAGAGATTCCTAAACCACACTGTGTCAAAAGAGTGAACAGTCGGGGAAAAGGCAGACTTTAGAGAAAGTATTTCGTGACTAGCTCAAGGAATCAGAACTCAAGAACATAGTGCTTTCACAAACAAAGCCAAGACCCATACAGCCAGTTAGCTCTACCTTTCCCTGGATATGAACACTGCCAGAGATGAAAGACAAAATAATAGAAGAGGTCAAAGAAAAAAGAATGCAGACAGACCTGGCAAGAAGATGTATTACAAAAGAGTACATAGACACTAATTATCAATCAGACTTGTGGACACATGCCTATATGGATGACTGAGCTGCAAATATCACCCAGGATCGAGGAGGTTCAGATGGTGATCAGGCAGAAAATAGTAACCTGGTCCATAGCCACAAACAAATTCTCAAGTAACTTCAGAACAGAAATAGAAGCTCTTAAAACCACATCATAAATGGCTCTACAACACAAAAACCATATGCATGGAAAAATCGTGATGCTAACTAATAAACAGTCAGCCATAATGGCACTCAGATTTCACAAGTACACTGAAGTAAATCAATTGAGAGCAGCTTTGGTGACAATGTCTCAATGGTTCCAGGAAGCAGTGATTCAGTTGATACTATTTCGTCAAAGGAAACAAGGAGACAGACAGTCTAGCCAAAGAGAAAGTGAAACTGATACAGAAAGAATACCTGGTCAACTATGAATTAAGCAAAAACCATAACAAAAGATCAATACAATGTAACGTGGTAGGACGAAAACAATGATGGATACTATAGTGAGGCACACCTATCCGCCAAATTCAAGATAGGTACCACCAGCCTATGTTACTGCAAACTTGAAAGCAGCACGTGTACTTCAGGACTGCTACCATTACGCAGATCTGAGGCAGAGAATGTGGCTCATGCCCAATTCCCTCGAGAAGAAACTGTACAGTGGAATTGAGAATTTGGTAAAGACAGCATACTTTATTAAAGAATCTGGTAAAGACAGCATACTTTATTAAAGAATCTGGTAAAGACAGCATACTTTATTAAAGAATCTGGTAAAGACAGCCTACTTTATTAAAGAATCAGGTAAAGACAGCATACTATATTAAAGAATCTGGTAAAGACAGCATACTTTATTAAAGAATCTGGTAAAGACAGCTTACTTTATTAAAGAATCTGGTAAAGACAGCATACTTTATTAAAGAATCTGGTAAAGCCAGCATACTTTATTAAAAAATCTGGTAAAGTCAGCATACTTTATTAAAGAATCTGGTAAAGACAGCATACTTTATTAAAAAATCTGGTAAAGTCAGCATACTTTATTAAAGAATCTGGTAAAGACAGCATACTTTATTAAAGAATCTGGTAAAGACAGCATACTTTATTAAAAAATCTGGTAAAGACAGCATACTTTATTAAAGAATCTGCTAAAGACAGCATACTTTATTAAAGAATCTGGTAAAGACAGCATACTTTATTAAAAAATCTGGTAAAGTCAGCATACTTTATTAAAGAATCTGGTAAAGACAGCATACTTTATTAAAGAATCTGCTAAAGACAGCATACTTTATTAAAAAATCTGGTAAAGACAGCATACTTTATTAAAGAATCAGGTAAAGACAGCATACTTTATTAAAGAATCTGGTAAAGACAGCATACTTTATTAAAGAATCTGGTAAAGACAGCATACTTTATTAAAGAATCTGGTAAAGACAGCATACTTTATTAAAGAATCTGGTAAAGTCAGCATACTTTATTAAAGAATCAGGTAAAGACAGCATACTTTATTAAAGAATCAGGTAAAGACAGCATACTTTATTAAAGAATCTGGTAAAGACAGCATACTTTATTAAAGAATCTGGTAAAGACAGCATACTTTATTAAAGAATCTGGTAAAGACAGCATACTTTATTAAAGAATCTGGTAAAGACAGCATACTTTATTAAAGAATCTGGTAAAGACAGCATACTTTATTAAAGAATCAGGTAAAGACAGCATACTTTATTAAAGAATCTGCTAAAGACAGCATACTTTATTAAAGAATCTGCTAAAGACAGCATACTTTATTAAAGAATCTGGTAAAAACAGCATACTTTATTAAAGAATCAGGTAAAGACAGCATACTTTATTAAAGAATCTGGTAAAGACAGCATACTTTATTAAAGAATCTGGTAAAGACAGCATACTTTATTAAAGAATCAGGTAAAGACAGCATACTTTATTAAAGAATCTGGTAAAGACAGCATACTTTATTAAAGAATCAGGTAAAGACAGCATACTTTATTAAAGAATCTGGTAAAGACAGCATACTTTATTAAAGAATCTGGTAAAGACAGCATACTTTATTAAAGAATCAGGTAAAGACAGCATACTTTATTAAAGAATCTGGTAAAGACAGCATACTTTATTAAAGAATCAGGTAAAGACAGCATACTTTATTAAAGAATCTGGTAAAGACAGCATACTTTATTAAAGAATCTGGTAAAGACAGCATACTTTATTAAAGAATCTGGTAAAGACAGCATACTTTATTAAAGAATCAGGTAAAGACAGCATACTTTATTAAAGAATCTGCTAAAGACAGCATACTTTATTAAAGAATCTGCTAAAGACAGCATACTTTATTAAAGAATCAGGTAAAGACAGCATACTTTATTAAAGAATCAGGTAAAGACAGCATACTTTATTAAAGAATCTGGTAAAGACAGCATACTTTATTAAAGAATCTGGTAAAGACAGCATACTTTATTAAAGAATCAGGTAAAGACAGCATACTTTATTAAAGAATCTGGTAAAGACAGCATACTTTATTAAAGAATCTGCTAAAGACAGCATACTTTATTAAAGAATCTGGTAAAGACAGCATACTTTATTAAAGAATCAGGTAAAGACAGCATACTTTATTAAAGAATCTGCTAAAGACAGCATACTTTATTAAAGAATCAGGTAAAGACAGCATACTTTATTAAAGAATCAGGTAAAGACAGCATACTTTATTAAAGAATCTGGTAAAGACAGCATACTTTATTAAAGAATCTGGTAAAGACAGCATACTTTATTAAAGAATCAGGTAAAGACAGCATACTTTATTAAAGAATCTGGTAAAGACAGCATACTTTATTAAAGAATCTGCTAAAGACAGCATACTTTATTAAAGAATCTGGTAAAGACAGCATACTTTATTAAAGAATCAGGTAAAGACAGCATACTTTATTAAAGAATCTGGTAAAGACAGCATACTTTATTAAAGAATCTGGTAAAGACAGCATACTTTATTAAAGAATCAGGTAAAGACAGCATACTTTATTAAAGAATCTGGTAAAGACAGCATACTTTATTAAAGAATCTGGTAAAGACAGCATACTTTATTAAAGAATCAGGTAAAGACAGCATACTTTATTAAAGAATCTGGTAAAGACAGCATACTTTATTAAAGAATCAGGTAAAGACAGCATACTTTATTAAAGAATCAGGTAAAGACAGCATACTTTATTAAAGAATCAGGTAAAGACAGCATACTTTATTAAAGAATAAGGTAAAGACAGCATACTTTATTAAAGAATCAGGTAAAGACAGCATACTTTATTAAAGAATCAGGTAAAGACAGCATACTTTATTAAAGAATCAGGTAAAGACAGCATACTTTATTAAAGAATCTGGTAAAGACAGCATACTTTATTAAAGAATCAGGTAATAACAGCATACTTTATTAAAGAATCAGGTAAAGACAGCATACTTTATTAAAGAATCAGGTAAAGACAGCATACTTTATTAAAGAATCTGGTAAAGACAGCATACTTTATTAAAGAATCAGGTAAAGACAGCATACTTTATTAAAGAATCTGGTAAAGACAAGCAGACTTTATTAAAGAATCAGGTAAAGACAGCATACTTTATTAAAGAATCAGGTAAAGACAGCATACTTTATTAAAGAATCAGGTAAAGACAGCATACTTTATTAAAGAATCAGGTAAAGACAGCATACTTTATTAAAGAATCTGGTAAAGACAGCATACTTTATTAAAGAATAAGGTAAAGACAGCATACTTTATTAAAGAATCAGGTAAAGACAGCATACTTTATTAAAGAATCAGGTAAAGACAGCATACTTTATTAAAGAATCAGGTAAAGACAGCATACTTTATTAAAGAATCAGGTAAAGACAGCATACTTTATTAAAGAATCTGGTAAAGACAGCATACTTTATTAAAGAATAAGGTAAAGACAGCATACTTTATTAAAGAATCTGGTAAAGACAGCATACTTTATTAAAGAATCAGGTAAAGACAGCATACTTTATTAAAGAATCAGGTAAAGACAGCATACTTTATTAAAGAATCTGGTAAAGACAGCATACTTTATTAAAGAATCAGGTAAAGACAGCATACTTTATTAAAGAATCTGGTAAAGACAGCATACTTTATTAAAGAATCAGGTAAAGACAGCATACTTTATTAAAGAATCAGGTAAAGACAGCATACTTTATTAAAGAATCTGGTAAAGACAGCATACTTTATTAAAGAATCTGGTAAAGACAGCATACATTATTAAAGAATCAGGTAAAGACAGCATACTTTATTAAAGAATCAGGTAAAGACAGCATACTTTATTAAAGAATCAGGTAAAGACAGCATACTTTATTAAAGAATCTGGTAAAGACAGCATACTGTATTAAAGAATCAGGTAAAGACAGCATACTTTATTAAATAATCTGGTAAAGACAGCATACTTTATTAAAGAATCTGGTAAAGACAGCATACTTTATTAAAGAATCTGGTAAAGACAGTATACTTTATTAAAGAATCAGGTAAAGACAGCATACTTTATTAAAGAATCAGGTAAAGACAGCATACTTTATTAAAGAATCAGGTAAAGACAGCATACTTTATTAAAGAATCAGGTAAAGACAGCATACTTTATTAAAGAATCTGGTAAAGACAGCATACTTTATTAAAGAATCAGGTAAAGACAGCATACTTTATTAAAGAATCAGGTAAAGACAGCATACTTTATTAAAGAATCAGGTAAAGACAGCATACTTTATTAAAGAATCAGGTAAAGACAGCATACTTTATTAAAGAATCTGATAAAGACAGCATACTTTATTAAAGAATCAGGTAAAGACAGCATACTTTATTAAAGAATCTGGTAAAGACAGCATACTTTATTAAAGAATCAGGTAAAGACAGCATACTTTATTAAAGAATCTGGTAAAGACAGCATACTTTATTAAAGAATCAGGTAAAGACAGCATACTTTATTAAAGAATCAGGTAAAGACAGCATACTTTATTAAAGAATCAGGTAAAGACAGCATACTTTATTAAAGAATCAGGTAAAGACAGCATACTTTATTAAAGAATCAGGTAAAGACAGCATACTTTATTAAAGAATCAGGTAAAGACAGCATACTTTATTAAAGAATCAGGTAAAGACAGCATACTTTATTAAAGAATCTGGTAAAGACAGCATACTTTATTAAAGAATCAGGTAAAGACAGCATACTTTATTAAAGAATCAGGTAAAGACAGCATACTTTATTAAAGAATCAGGTAAAGACAGCATACTTTATTAAAGAATCAGGTAAAGACAGCATACTTTATTAAAGAATCAGGTAAAGACAGCATACTTTATTAAAGAATCAGGTAAAGACAGCATACTTTATTAAAGAATCAGGTAAAGACAGCATACTTTATTAAAGAATCAGGTAAAGACAGCATACTTTATTAAAGAATCAGCAGTCCCAATCTAAATGAGCAATGATTGCAGAAGAAGAAAAGAAAAAAAATATCCTTAATCAGAGCTAAGCATAACAGGAAAATGTTATGTATCAAAGACTAGTATATGCAATGAATGAGGTCAATCCCTATTGGAGAAAATTGCTTGCATGAATGACTTCAAAGAAAAGTGAATGAAAATGCATAAACTGTGAACATGATAATTTCCCGTAATAGCTAATATGCATATCAAATAGATTAGTCAACATTTATGTATGCATAATACAAAATGTCACAATAATAAAGAAAGGTTAATCAAAACTAGTTTCTGAAAATTCACACCGAGCAACAACTACACCCAAATATCAACCTCTTGTGAACTAAATGGCAGGCATTGTTTCTTTATTGAAATATCCGTCCTTTTATAAAAGAAAATGTTCATCTATGTATCTACACAGTAATATATATATATTATATATACACACACAAGCAAATCTAGAGTATGTTTGTTTGATCGTTCATAGGATTTGATATATTTATGCCCTTTCTTAGCTACCTTTTATTACTATTATTATTAGCTATCTTTTGTGTTTCAACTTTGTTAAAAAATTCTTACAAGTATTTACACTCGACAATTGGATTACAAATCTACCATATTTTATTAGGAGTGCCAGAACAATGATAGGTGACATGTAGGGGGTAAGACCCGAAACCATGATGGCATGACATTTATGTGGCTAGAACACCAACTACCATACTATGACATTTATGTGGCTAGAACGCCAACTACCATACTATGACATTTATGTGGCTAGAACACCAACTACCATACTATGACATTTATGTGGCTAGAACACAAACTACCATACTATGACATTTATGTGGCTAGAACACCAACTACCATACTATGACATTTATGTGGCTAGAACACCAACTACCATACTATGACATTTATGTGGCTAGAACACCAACTACCATACTATGACATTTATGTGGCTAGAACACAAACTACCATACTATGACATTTATGTGGCTAGAACACAAACTACCATACCATAACATTAGGTAACTATGGTGACATGACATTTAGGCAAGGCAAGAACACCATCAGGAGTCAAACCTGTTTCAATGACTTTGTAGATACAGCGTTTCTAATAAATTAAAGGTGGGCAGGCCACGTGGTACGCACGCCTTACAATAGATGGACACGTAAAGTGGCCGTACACCTACAATCGTTGTCCACCAATTTTGTTGTTGTTGTTGCGTTCGCCTTATTTCTCTAATTCCCAAGGCAGTGTGCGTTGCACTGCGGTTTTTATTTTGTGCCTGTCGGCCCAGTGCATCCAACTTCAGTATGCATTTTATGTAAGGGTCTGCTTCCTCCTGCATTTTCTAAGGGTTTGCTTCCCCAAGGTAACGGTCGGTGCTGTGATGGGGATCGAACCATGCACCTTCTGGTTGTGAGCCGTGTCACTTAACCACTAGCCCATGCCGTCGCCTGTTGCCCACCAATAAGGTGGGAGATAGCCTGCGACAAAACCTTGGTCCGGCATGGTACAGAGATGAGTTTAGACGACATTTGGCTACCTGGAATAAGGCACACAATGTGCCTGAGTGAACACCAGGGCAAGATTATTACAGTAGAACACAAACCATGATGACACAACAAGCCATGATGGATGCCCTCTCAATAAACCTACAACCCATAACAACTCAATTCACAATAACACAATATTACCTCTGCCCATTTAGCCAAAGCCTCAGGATTATGTTCCCATGGTATCTGGACACAAATGGAGTTGCCAACCATGCGGTCAAAATTGGGATTGTTTGTGGCTACCGTGTAGAAGAACTCCCTCCACAACAACTGGCCATGTAGAGCTAGAGGTGGGTCTGCTCCCTTTTTAACCTGTTCAAGAGGTATTTAAAAATCTATCTCCAATTTTGTTCACACAGACATATGACTGTAAATGTGAGTGGGAAAAGTGTGCAACCACTGCTACATGGATATGAGTAATATATTAAAGTTTATCTGAAACAATCTGTATGCAAGTGGATGTGAGATTTGCTTGTTTCCTTTTGTCATCTGTCATAAATACTATACATCTATATCATATATACTTTGTATCTATTATAAGCACTTGGCATCTGTCACGAGCACATGCCACCTGTCACATGTACTTGACATTTGTTATAAATATGTTTCACAGATGTACTAAACATGATGATGAGGAGCTTGTGGTCAAGTGGTTAGAATACATGACTCTTAGCCTGGATACATGTGTTTAAGCCCTTTGTGAATTATAACATCAGTGAAATAAAAATCTATCTTGTACTGCCACTGCAAGTGACTTTTATTCCTCATATCTACAAATTAGGGAGGTCTCTGTCGCGAAGTGGTCAAGCTATTTGCCTTGTGTTCAGACGGTCAGGGTTTGAATTCAAGCGACGGCTTTCGGTTCATAATAGCATTTTTTTCCAGAGATCCCTGGGTTAATCGCTAAGGCCACGGAGTTTGTGTTTTGTGCGATGCGGCATACCGTTCTGCGGAGAGAGACTGAGCCATATGGGTGCACCCGCTGCAATGAAGTTGAACACTCATTTTTAATATTTATCTAAAAATTCCTAACAATCAGGAAAAATGGTGTCATTATATCTTTCTTCAACTTAACTTAACACCATTATACTGGTTTAGAAGACTGCAGAGTCTGTATACAATCAGTTTCTTTTATTTCTTGCCTAGTGTTGTCTTTCCCATAACCCCAAGAAGTCGAGCGTAAATCACTCAGCCCGTAAGTGATATGTTTTGGCATCTTGCTAACCAAGCAGGACTCAATCTCACCAAATTATGTATTAGTCCAGTATTCATCCATGTGTATATTTCCTAGCTATGTTAAAACCAGTACTGTTGACAAATAGGGCAAAGAGTACCAATTTTGTAAAGTTCAGCTGTGTGCATTGGACCATGAAAATATTATTTCTAAAAGCCAATGACACTACACTAGGATAATCAGAAAGAAATACACCACAAAGTAAATGAACTAACTAATCCAAATGGAAAACTGCAAAACGTCTCCATGGACACAAGTCTAAGTTGCCAACTAGTGTGAAATCGAGTCATCTGTGGCTTGGTGGCATCCATGATGGACTAAAACACGAGAGCAAAATTAGACCCACGGCCTGTTAGGCCTCATCTTTGCTGTTCCATTTAAACTGAGTAATTTATTAATATTCATTATTCTCAGACCAGTACAAAATTTGTAAAATGTTTTATTCAAATAAAATTTTTCAAAAACAAAAAACAGAAGTGAAATCTATATCCATGTCTCTAAAGTTTTTATAGACATTTGTAGCTATGTGGTAGTTCTTTCTGAGTTTGTATAGACATTTATAGCTATGTGATAGTTCTTTCTGAGTTTGTATAGACATTTATAGCTATGTGATAGTTCTTTCTGAGTTTGTATAGACATTTATAGCTATGTGATAGTTCTTTCTGAGTTTGTATAGACATTTATAGCTATGTGGTAGTTCTCTCTGAGTTTGTATAGACATTTATAGCTATTTAATAATTCTCTCAAAGTTTTTATAGACATTTGTAGCTAAGTGGTAATTTTCTCTGAGATTAGTTGTTGTTTAACAGTGAAGTGTTCAAGTATTTGACATATTATGACATATATAAAACAAAAGCTATATACTCTGTGTGAATATTGTGTTGGCAAGGAAGAAAAATAAAAGCTTTTTTGCACATTTGATTTACAGATGAGCATATCAGTGAGGTAGCCACCTTTTAATAATAATTGAGGATATGGTCAAATTTTATAATGGATAAATAAAAGAAATTATAATTACATGAGATTTGTCAGAGAAGATTTTAGAGCTGTGGAATAAAGGTTCCTTGGCCTGGCAGTCATGTCATAATGTGAAGGCTACGTTTTTATTTTACCCCCATTAGAAAAATGTAAGTTCTGACTAAGGAGATCAGTATCTCAACACTTGATCACTCAACCAACCATCAAATGCAAATTTAGAGACATGTCATGATTTAGTACTGAGCTAATGAGAATTACGAGGAATGTTCAAAAAGTAACTTCTGATTGCTTATGATCATTGTGCATCACCAAGAATATTGCTTTTGCACATGTGCAATTTATTTCTCATAGATGACATTTTTTATATTTGTTCTTTGCTTAAATTTGCGTTACAAATGTTTAGGGCAATCGAAGGACCCACCAAATGGGAAATACGGTCTATAATTGGTTTTTTGAATGGGAATAAAATGCAACCAATTTAAATTCATCCTCAAGTCTGTGAAGTTCATGGTTACAATGCAACAAGTGATACCGTGGTAAAAAAATTGAGTAAGAATGTTCAATGAAGAACAAAAGATTGTCCATGATAAGGTATGGACTGTGTGACTGTCTTTGGTGACTTATAACTTGATGCATATGGTCGATGGAAAAGTTAGTGAGGACAGGCATTTCACAATTTCCTCTATCTTCCTGCAGC
This sequence comes from Ariolimax columbianus, assembly GCA_036924085.1. NCBI lineage: Eukaryota > Metazoa > Mollusca > Gastropoda > Stylommatophora > Arionidae > Ariolimax > Ariolimax columbianus. The sequence goes on along the minus strand of JAVGWX010000011.1, from coordinate 80,415,933 downwards.
TTCCAGAGATTTCAAGGACTCCACTCTATGACATCATTTGGGTCAGCAGAAAGTGTGTGCACATTTGGTGCCAAAGATGCTCACAGAAGAGCAAAAAACAATTGTGTACGCTTTAGAATTTCTGACATGCTAATACTCAATAAAGAAGGAGACAAAATGCGGAGCCATATTGTAACAGCAGATGAGGCATTGATGTCCTTTAATCCACCTGAATTAAAATGGCCACCTATACTGTGGAAGCAAACTGATTCACTGTAAATAAAATAAATTATGACAGCCAGTTTCAGCCAGGAGAATCGTGTGTACCATGTTCTAGGACAGACAAGGTTTACTCCTGGTAGTATTTATGTCCCAAGGCCAAACAATCAACTTTGTTGCCTACTGTGAAACATTGAAAAAGCTGTAATGCGCAATTCAGAACAAAATGCTTGGATGCTGAGTGTCAGCATGTTTTTTGCTTCGTAACAATGCTTGGCCACACTCTGTGCACACATTCAACCTAAATCACCACGTTTGAATCGGTACAAGTGGACCCTCCCTTTAACAACCCTGACTTGGCACAGAGTGACTTTAACTTCTTCTTGCATTTGAAAACATTCCTCACCGGCGACAATCAGGATGATCTGAAAGATTTTGTGCAGAATTGGCTAACATCAAAGACAACACCTTTGTATAAGGAAACAAACCCATATCCCACTACAATAGGTGCCTCAATAATGGTGGAGACTATGTTGAAAAGTAGAATAAAGAGTGAACAATGTTATAAAAATAATACAACTTACAGAACTTGTCTTTATTTAAAAAAACAAAACAGAAGATACTTTCTGAACATCCCTCATATCTTCATTCACTATAATAAGAAAAGAAATATAAATTTATTAAAGTACCTTTTTGTACAATTCTGTGAGTTTCCAGTAAAATGTGCATGGAGACAAGCAGCCAAATCTTAGATAAGGGCTAAGACCTGTTCCACTGGGATATAATGACTGTGGACTCATCTTTGGTCTCTCAAAGCTGGCAACCCATGCCTGAGAAACATGCATGGAGTAAATATGTATATACTTGCACATTAAATGGTGCAATATAACATAACATAACTACATTCCCTCATCGCACAATTTGTTGAAGCTTAGGTTCAACACCACATTTGGTTCCTGAAACCAGCTTTTAGGAGAGTCTAATTCCAGTAATTTCCAGTGCAGTTTTATAGCAATAGTTTTTATCTGGTGCAAGAGATTGTTAATCACATGCAGAACATTTTTTTGGTCATCTGTTATGATATGCAAGGAAGGAAATAGTCTCATTCTGTTTGCCCTGGGAACTACTTGAGTGAGCAATGCAATATAGTCATAGTTAAAATTCAAGCATTGTATCAACTTGAATGAATAGTTCTCTTAGATAAAGGACAAACTAATGAAAATAATTCTCACTTAAAAATGTCCCATGATTTGTCTTCCTCTAGTGAAAGAATTAAATTTATTTTTTTAGTGTTCTGTTATATGTCTTAACTCCACAATGGAGACAGCATGACAACCAAAGAACTTCTCGGATCATTTAAAAATGTTTAGCTTCTGAAAATACTGATGTTCCGCACTTTAAAATCTCAAGTATTTACAGATCATGTAGTTAAGAAAATACTGATGTTCCGCACTTTTAAATCTCAAGTATTTACAGATCACGTAGTTAAGAAAATACTGATGTTCCGCACTTTAAACTCTCAAGTATTTACAGATTATATAGTTAAGAAAATACTGATGTTTGGTTTAGACTATCAAGTGTTTAAACATCATGTAGTTAAGAAAATACTGATGTTCCGCACTTTAAACTCTCTAGTGTTTGACAGATCATGTCGTTAAGAAAATACTGATGTTTCAAGGCTTAGACTCTTAAGTGTTTGACAGATCATGCCGTTAAGAAGATACTGATATTCCAACATTTAAAGTCTCAAGTGTTTGACAGATCATGTCGTTAAGAGTGTTTTTGTTGACATATTTCATTTAATTTACAACAGAGTAATGTTGTTGTTGTAGATACCTCTGCAGAACAATATAATGTGTAGTACAGTACATCAGGTGCATAAAATGGAGAAGCAAATGAAGAATCTGTCATGTGAGCATGCCTGATGTCAAAGTTTTTGGGAGCCAAACATTTGAGATGTACTGAACACTAATACAGTAGAAGGCTAGACACACATACATCTAAACCATAACTGCAATGGCTGACCTACTTTTCTTTCTAGATGTCTGTATAGTCTGGCTAGAGCTTCTGACTCGCCACCACGAAACTGTGCTGGGCCCAACATATCTGTATCAAAACCTTCATACCAGAAGAATGAAGAAATAATGAATCATTATTATGTTAAATAATTGTATGCAATGCCTGAGTGCACTTAAAAAAAAGAAATAAAATTATGGAGTTCATTCATAACTACATAAGTTTTATCTACAATTACCTGTTTTGATTCTAGTTTCATAGAAACTTAGATGTTGATGTTTGCAGTTTAAATAAACAGTAAATTTATAACTTTAAACATCTGAAGCAGTTGCATCTTCATTTTCAGTTATAACATATGTGAATGTAACACACTATCATAATCCAGAGAAAGTGTTAATAGATTACTAAGCTTTTAATTATGTAATTTATACATAAAACAACCATTAAAGTAAAACTCAGAGAGTATACCAAAACAATTAGAGTAGAGCACTAAATCTGGCAATACTTAAGAACCTGAGTACAGCACTAAATCTGGCAGCACTTCAGAACATCAGAACATCATTAAATCTGGCCATACTTAGCACCTCAGTACATCACTAACTTTGGCCTACTTTGGAACCTTAGTACAACACTAAATCTGGTTTTTCTAAAACGTACTGTACTAAATCTGGTTTTTCTCAAACGTACTGTACTAAATATAATTTTTGTCAAACATACTGTACTAAATCTGGTTTTCTCAAACATACTGTACTACATCTGTTTTTTCTTAAACGTACTGTACTAAATCTGGTTTTTCTCAAACATACTGTACTAAATCTGGTTTTTCTCAAACGTACTATACTAAATCTGATTTTACTAGAGAACTTACCAAGCTCATCTAATGAGGGGACACTGAACCTGTCATCATGGTCATCTGAAATAGGGGTAGTCACATCAGCAACCATCTGGGAGGTTAGAGTCTCACATGGCTGTCGTGGTGGTTCAAGAGTGGAAAGAATGCACTGGAACCGTTTGTATGTGAGAGGTGGACTATTACCATTGGCTGCAATGACTCTATAAACACGGAGAAAAACAATAACGCTACAGGTCAATGATACAACAAACTACATTCTCAGACTGTACAGTAGCACTAAAACTGTAAATATAATTAATGATCCACTTTCAAACTCCCTTACATAAAGAGGATTGTATGTTTCCAGAATATGTTAGCCAGCTAAATAGCCAACCTTACCATCTCAAAATGCATACAATGGGTGATGGGTGCTGAGTGATCCTAATTTTACTTCCAATAACTGGAAAAGCCACAATGGTAAATGCCTAGTGCACAGGGTACCAAATATGATGTGGATCTATACACCAGGTAACAAATGCAGGAGCCAGGCATAGGTCTGAATGTAAGTTTCTTGTAAGGTTGTGCAACATGTCAGAGGGTCTGGGTGAATTGTTCTTGAAAATATGAATATTAAATGTGCGAATTTAAGTTGATTTTCAAAGTAATACTGACCTATTTCTGCTATTCCTTATTTATGTTGTGATTTAGCTGCTCCATATCACGACTCCGTCAGTTTGATCTTGAAAGTCAGCAGAAATTACGAGAGAAAATATTCTTTTTCGTGTCATTAAAGATTTGAGGGGATACCAGGGAACATTGTGTGAGTAAAAGCAGCACTGGTCCTGAAATATCATCTGCCACAGCAACATATCTAAGCACATTGGTACCCCGAATCTTTCATGTCCTGCCCTAGTGCATGGGACAAAATATTTCAACAGTGGCAGGTTAGAAGATAACTCACTTGTTCTCATCAACACTTATAGTTTCATACAATGCAATACAAGTTCAGTTTTTATTAGCAGCAGCTGCGCATATTGATAAAGTATTAAGTGGCTGATCTCAACAGCACTGACAGGAAGGATGTACACTTTGTGACATCCATAAATCACATAAGAGTCAGCTACAAACACCTCATTTTATGCAACCAGAACAAAAAAAACAGTATTCAAAAGTAACAAACAACTTATCAAGTTGAGGGAACAGGTTAATGTCTCTCCCCATATTACATGGATCTATGGCACACATTTACATAGTGTGTTTAACTTAACATAACATAACTTAACTTATTATAACTTAACTTAACGTCTTTATACTGGTTTAGAAGACTCTACACTACCGAAGACGGATGTGTCGGACAGAAAGGTACAAATATTGCAGTCCAACTGTAAACTAACGACACAACTCATTCCGTTCTCTGGTCGACATCCTGCTACTTGCAAAGCCTTGTTTAGGGCTTAGAAGCCAGAGATTGAGAACGAACGAAGAAGAAGAAAAAGAAGAAGACTCTACAGAGTGTATACAACCAATGTCTTGGATAGTGGTTTTTACGAGTCAATCTTAATAGACTCAAACACTAGAGTTAAGTAGACCTTTAGCCAGTTAGGCGCCATCTATAGCTGCTCTTAACAAACAACCTGGAGAAATATTGAGGCAAGGTGAACAGTAAGGGCTAAATGTTTGAAGATAGTTTATGTTTTTCCTAACATTATCGTCATCCCCATCATCATCGTGATGATGAATGCGAAACATAATTTTTTCAAGTTGTTTTTTCTAATTTACTAAACCTACATTATGATTCTATTATTTGTATATGTGTGTGTCTAATCAAAATGGTATCTACATTTCAAGAACATTCAACGAATGTAACACATCAGTGCTCACATTTTGGGGTCATACAGTGTGTGCGATGATTTAGCGATGACTTGAATATTGAATTCTCTGGCCATGGCGGAGATGGCCGCATCTCTCTCCTTGCCATATGGTTCTGGGTCTTCCTCAAATGCCAGTGTAGTGATCCCCCACTCCTGTAAGTAAAAATGGGCTTCATGGCTACAACATATATTTGTATCTTGGGCTACATGGCTAAAAAATATATTTGTATCTTTCAGTTTAGGTCAATCAACATGATCAATCTTCATTAAAAGCATACGACTACCACTGTGAACATATATCATTCAATACAATAACAATACAGCATATAGATCAAGACTGCCTTTGGGGATGAAGTGCTAGAGAATTTATTGCACCAGTTCACGTTCTGTTTATGAGGTGCGGTGACCAGCTAGTGTAACAGTTCCCGTCGGAGCAGAGAGTTTAGGACAGGGGTGATGTGGTTGCTGATAACAAATGTACCTGAATGCATGTCAAGGTCACTCACCGTCTCAACAAAGAAGAACAGAGTTGGGGCAAAGAATGTGGACAGGTAGGAGCTGACCACTGGCCTTCCGATTTGGGCAGGGAGAGAATGATTGACAGACGGATTGGCAGCAGGGCTTGCTACGAGAGAATGAGTGACAGGTGTGCAACGTGTTTCGTTCCAATAAGACTGAATATAGCCATCCCCTGAGATCCATTGGTCAAGCTCTGACTTTGCTTGAGTATATATAACTCGAGACAAAGTTTAGCTCAGCAGGCTGGATGAAGAGGAGGGATAGAGAGATGAGAGCGAGAGAGAGAGAGAGAGAGAGAGAGAAAGAGAGACTGAATTTAGATAGTATGTTTAACTCACCGACTTAAATAGAGGAGCGATTGATAGACTGTTGCACGAATGTTAGTGATAGAACAGGATCGCTCAAGTAGGTGTGTGCGTTTTGTATTAAGTGATACTCTGAACGTTGTGTTGTAAGCAGGACACAATGTGAACGAGGTATGACCAGATCGCCCGCCTGAGGAGATTTGAGTGAGGAAGAGTATTTTATAAGGTGTGTTGAGGACGCAGTTAAGGCGAGGTGTGTGTGATATGTCCTTTACTGAGTATGGTGATGAATGATGTGGATGAGTGTGAGAATGTTCTAAGTTAGAATAACGGCTAGGGCAAAAAGTGGGGTCTGTTACACTAGGTAACCATTTACAGCTGAGTTGGCTGGAGCATACCGGTAATGGGATTTCAACACCTTATCTTCGCCGTGTAAAGATAATACTCAAGCACTACACCAATCAGGTGGTCTCACTGCAAATAATGACCTCTGCTCTACGCACACACACATTCACGCATACACGCACATACACTCACACATGCATACATATTCCTACAAATACACACAAATATACACACCCTTACACACACAAATTTTTATCTTTTACAACTGCCTTCATCTGCTCATTACCAAGGCCTGAATGGGGAGCAAAGAGTTTGCTAGGCATATCATTAGAGGTGATAAGTAGGGTATTAGAAACCATAAGCCACAAACAGAAAAAAGACAATAAGACCTTTACAGTCCGGGTTAGAAGAGGAGCAGCTAAGTAGTAAGTACTTCCATAAACATAAGCTACACATATGAGGAACAGGTATGTTTCAGTTCTTTGACTTACCTGAAATAATCTTGGCAAGACATCAGCAGGCTGGCCTCTCACTACAAACAGGTGACTTTAATTCTTTGACTGACCTGAAATAATCTTGACAAGACATCACCAGGCTGGCCTCTCATTACAAACAGGCGACTCTTTAATTCTTTGACTGACCTGAAATAATTTTGGTAAGACATCAGCTGGCTGGCCTCTCAGTACAAACAGGCGACTCTTTAATTCTTTGACTGACCTGAAATAATCTTGGCAAGACATCAGCAGGCTGGCCTCTCACTACAAACAGGCGACTCTTTAATTTTCTAAGGCTGTTATCTAGATCCTCCAAACTTTCTAACAAAAACCTGGAAAATCAGAAGAACATGGATGGATATATAACATACATATACAGCTGCATAACACAATAATATATATTTTACTGCGCTTCAAATAGCAGTACCTATGACAACCTGGACATGTTCATTTTATTTACAGCTTTAATTACCTAGCATAATTTAGCACTGCTGCAGTATTTTAAAATGGGTTCAATGACCTGCTCCGTGTTTTTCTAAAGGATTTCTTTTCGAAAATGAATAAACAAACATTACAGTCGATAAATGTATCACATATTTGGTTTTATACATGAATAGAAGCAAAGAGTAATCAGGGCCAGGTGAAACATACTGATCAATCTGGGAGCGAAGTGTAATCAGGGCCAAGTGAAACATACTGATCAATCTGGGAGCGAAGTGTAATCAGGGCCAGGTGAAACATACTGATCAATCTGGGAGCGAAGTGTAATCAGGGCCAGGTGAAACATACTGATCAATCTGGGAGCGAAGTGTACACAGGGCCAGGTGAAACATACTGATCAATATGGGAGCGAAGTGTAATCAGGGCCAGATGAAACATACTAATGAATCTGGGAGCGAAGTGTAATCAGAACAAGGTAAAACATACTGATCCATCTCACCATGTCTTCCTTCGCGCTTCTGGAAACAAAATGTGTCCCAGAAGTCTACCCAATGAGGTGGGGATCGAAACTGTAATCCCTATAGTGGCGAGCTTACTGAGGAAACTCGCATTACATTTTTATGATTTTACAGTCAGGGAGACCTTGTTCTAACTTCTCACGTTCAACTTTGGATGTAAGAAGAGCCACTGTAACCAGCTAGCAAAAGAAGGTCGTTGAAAGGTAACTAAGAAAAAGTAGCTTCGAACGGAAACAACAACAGCCACAAAAAAGCAACACATTATAAAACAATGTTGACAGTTCCAGGAGATAACCTGTCTGACTGATGATGATATTGGTCGCTTGACCAAAAGGACACGGGTTCAAAACCTAGGTTTTTTTTTCTATTTGAGGTAAAATTAGAAATGTGACCTATACTTTGCGTTGAAACTGCGAGGGTAAGCGACCTTTATTGCTCAGCGCTATCAGCAATGGAAATTAATAAACGCTGTAATGATTATTGAAATAAATGATCTCGGGATACACACAATTCCTTGCTGACTGCTACACCGATTGCACGACTATCTCCCAATACTTCCAAAGACCGGTAGTAGTACCCATACAGAGGAGTCCGTCAAGGGGGCACCATCTCACCGACACTTTTTTCCGCATGCCTGGAATCTGTCATCAGCCGGTGCGACTGGGATACATTTGGCATCAACATAAATGACAGGTTGCTAAATCACCTTCGCTTTGGAGATGATCTAATACTCATCAGGGAATTGTTGTTGTTGCTTAGATGTTTGCCTCGCTAGTTACTACTGGCGGAGGGGCGCCATTTTCCACCCCAGACCAGGGAAGCAGACACCAATCAAATGCTAGCAGCGCTCCACCGAGAAAGCGGGACGGAGTGAACATGTCCAAGACGAAAGTCATGCGCAATCGATTACTGCCAATTACTGACAAGAAAGGACGATCATTGGTGCACAGCGACAGCAATATGGTACCCCAGAGACAAGAAGCGACCACGGGGACGACCACCAACACGTTGGTCCGACTCCCTTACATCCCGAAACAACATTCACGTTACCACAGAGCGGTGACCCATTATCCACTGGTCCACCGTGGCCCAAGACATAGACCGTTGGAAGAGAAGTTGGGACCCACACCGCTGAAGAACGGGTCGTTCGGTAATCTAGTGAACCAGTAATTGTCTCGTTAAGAGCCATATTGACAGCTGACAAGGCTAATGAGGTTTTGTTTGGATAAACTAATGTCTAGTTACATACCACATTCTTGTCGCAACATGCTCGAAAAAACTAATTTACCACAAATAATGGCTACATAACAGGTACTTTTGGTGGGATAAAGTGCTAGGGGGTTTTACGGGTAAAGTGATCAGTTTCCTCTCAGTGGCTTGTCTTTGCTAACTACGCGTGCATTTACAGCTGGATTGCCCGGGGTGTGTTATAATTGAGGCCTTTGTTTTTGGGGGCAAGAACTCTAACCGCTTTACCATTCAAGATATAAAATAATCAATAACAATTTTCAGCTCGCTTTATCTACTGAAACAGAGGTTAATAAACACATATGAATATCGTGGGCAGTTTAAATTGATGATATTGACAAAAGTAAACCAGACAACTAATGAAGAAACCGGAAATTGTGCAGACACGTCTATGTCAGCTGGTATGGCACGTAATGAGAAACTGTGTGAATGACATATTTTCTCCATTCATGGAGGAACGTGGAAATGGTGTTGATGTGTTCACTTATCTGCAACTCTCTTTATTACTCATCAAAATTGTTTTTCTTTTGCATTAATGTACCTTCAATGGCTTTCCGTAGTTATTCACTAGACTGTTATTTGAACACATTGGAAGGACATGTCAAGGTAGTCACATAGAAATTACTGCGGTAGGGAATAAAGTGGTAGTGACCTAACTATGCATGAGGAATTTGGGAGGAGGGCAGGATATGGCGATTGGTTTGATTACAGTCGGTCTTGGCTACTACAATTCAGATGTTTATATTTAAAACTGGGTATACCTGGTAGTGCCATAACAGTATCACGACTCAGGTCTCCTTTCCGTGGATTGACAAGTGCTATTCCAACTCTGTCATGCGAAACGCCCCTGAAAAGTACACCTACCATCCATTTTGTTAGACCTAACCCGAAGTAGTTCACAACAATTGTTGTACTTTTGTCCAGTACAGTACAGATCCGAATGTTTAATCTGCCTAGTACAACAACTACAGACGTGAAGGTCTGTATTAAACTTTACTGCTTACTTTTGTCCAGTGTTACAACTACAGAGGTGAAGGTCTACATTAAACCTTACTGCTTACTTTTGTCCAGTGCTACAACTACAGACGTGAAGGTCTACATTAAACCTTACTGCTTACTTCTGTCTATTATTAGAACTATAGACGTGAAGGTCTACATTAAACCTTACTGCTTACTTCTGTCCAGTGTTACAACTACAGACGTGAAGGTCTACATTAAACCTTACTGCTTACTTTTGTCTAGTGCTAAAGCTACAGAATTAGAAGGTCTACATTAAACCTTACTGCTTACTTCTGTCTAGTGTAAGAGCTATAGACGTGAAGGTCTACATTAAACCTTACTGCTTACTGCTGTCTAGTGTTAGAGCTATAGACGTGAAGGTCTACATTAAACCGTACTGCTTACTTTTGTCCAGTGTTACAACTACAGACGTGAAGGTCTACATTAAACCTTACTGCTTACTGCTGTTTAGTGTTAGAGCTATAGACGTGAAGGTCTACATTAAACCTTACTGCTTACTTTTGTCCAGTGTTACAACTACAGACGTGAAGGTCTACATTAAACCTTACTGCTTACTTCTGTCCAGTGTTACAACTACAGACGTGACGGTCTACATTAAACCTTACTGCTTACTTCTGTCCAGTGTTACAACTACAGACGTGAAGGTCTACATTAAACCTTACTGCTTACTTCTGTCTATTATTAGAACTATAGACGTGAAGGTCTACATTAAACCTTACTGCTTACTTCTGTCCAGTGTTACAACTACAGACGTGAAGGTCTACATTAAACCTTACTGCTTACTTTTGTCTAGTACAACAGCTACAGAAGTGGCGATCTACATTAAACCTTACTGCTAACTTTTGTCCAGTGTTACAACTACAGATGTGAAGGTCTACATTAAACCTTACTGCTTACTTTTGTCTAGTGCTAAAGCTACAGAATTAGAAGGTCTACATTAAACCTTACTGCTTACTTCTGTCTAGTGTAAGAGCTATAGACGTGAAGGTCTACATTAAACCTTACTGCTTACTGCTGTCTAGTGTTAGAGCTATAGACGTGAAGGTCTACATTAAACCGTACTGCTTACTTTTGTCCAGTGTTACAACTACAGACGTGAAGGTCTACATTAAACCTTACTGCTTACTGCTGTCTAGTGTTAGAGCTATAGACGTGAAGGTCTACATTAAACCTTACTGCTTACTTTTGTCCAGTGTTACAACTACAGACGTGAAGGTCTACATTAAACCTTACTGCTTACTTCTGTCCAGTGTTACAACTACAGACGTGACGGTCTACATTAAACCTTACTGCTTACTTTTGTCCAGTGTTACAACTACAGACGTGAAGGTCTACATTAAACCTTACTGCTTACTTCTGTCTAGTGTTAGAGCTATAGATGTGAAGGTCTATATTAAACCTTAGCGATATTCTCCAAAGTTACAGCTACACCCATGAAGGTCTACACCAGCAACGTGTAGCTTTATCAAGGGCACGGGCCGGATTGCGAATGTATAACACATACACAGGTCATCCCATATGCTGTTATTTTAAAATGTAAAGACTGGTATTTATTTGACAAAAAAACTTTAGTTTTTGTGAACAAAAATGTGATTTAAGTTATTTCATTAAAACTGAAAATGAATAAAAGCAGTCAAATATACTTTTCATGAGACAATGTTTCAGCTATTTATTAATTGATGTATATTTTAAAGAGTATTTTTATTGTTCAAGTCAGCTGTAAGAATGACATTGAATTAAGCTTTAGAGCATGGGCTGCTGCGGTCAGTGTCTCATAGCTGACTGCTAGCGCCAGTGCCAGCAGACCAGAGATGCCAAGACGCTTCTACACCTCCACGCGGTGATTCTACATAACAGGCTAGAACAGAGCAGACGGGCTAAGTAGAAGGGATCTTCTTCTTCTTCTTCTTCTTCTTCTTCTTCTTCGTACGCTATCAGACATCAACAGTAGAAGGGATCGAAGAGGGAATGTCTGCTGAAGTCAGATGTATCGGACCGAAAGGAGCAAATATCGCAGTCAAGCTGTAAACTACGACGCAACAAATTCCGTTCGCTGGACAACATCCTATTACTTGCAAAGTCCTTTGAGGGTTTGACAGCGGGAGATTAAGAACGAAGACGAGTTAAGCTTGGAATAGTTCAGACCCATTAAATGGGACGATTGAGAGTTTATGTCTCCCACAAGACGGACACTGTTCAGGAAAATACCTAAAGTTGCAGCAAACTATTTTCTAGATGCCGATCCGCCAATTTTCTTCTTCGTTTGAGGTTTAATGAACGAATTTCAACTAAAAATTGCTCTTAGTTGTAATTGTTTTCACACTGCGTTAATCTCTTCCGATCAAAAGCTGCGAGTTTAAGATACTTATCTGGAAATATTTCTTATAAACGTCAGTTAGCGAAACGTCCTTCATTTTTATCTTTAAATATAAGTTCTCTTGCAGTTCAAAATAGAACCATTTCAAAGTAGGTGTAGTTTTTTTTTCCCCAGATCAACATGACATTGAGAAAATGTTATTTCTGAATTTTCTTTTTGTGCTCGACAATCATCATTCAAAAACGTCAACTTGTCCGCAAATGAATCGCATTCAAAATCATTGTTGGACTTTGCAGATGTGGGAAAATGATTAGAGTTGACTTTCTCTGAGCCAAAGTTTATTCTGCAATGTGTCCATACAGCTCAAGACCCTGCTATCCTTGAGTTTGTAACTTGGCATTGCGTCCATTAAGATGAGCTGTGACTTGTTCTCTTACTCTCGCAGAGGTTTCCCTTCATGTCCATGAAAACGGATACATCTTCTCTCAAATCATTAAAGCATTTCCGCATGTTTCTTTTATTTATGAAGCGTACTTCAAAGTAAAAGTTAAGCCTTCATGGTTCGGATTGAATGGGGATTATTGAAGCTGGCATGGATTTAGTCATGTCCATCTTTAGATAGATCTAACGATGGCCATGCATGGTTTAGTGTTAACTACTCAACGTGCACTCTTTCACAATGGTTTCAAAACAAATAAAACAAACATGGTTTTCCTTCTGCGTGACATGGCCAGTCAACTTCTCATGAAATAGTCAACACTTATTGTCCACAATCTCCACCTTCGTGTTTTCTTATTAATTTAGAACACCGAGACCTTTATAATAACATAAAAGTAATATAATACATTGCAATGAACCACAAGATACAAATACAGTGAAATATAATAAACTCAATTCGATAGACAAAGCAAAATACTGTAGCCATCTGAGGTCAATAGAAACTATGAGATGAATATTTCAAAGAAAGCATAAACAGACCTCCACTGTAAGAAACACTACACATCCTACCTGCAGAGTAGACCTTGGATTTAGAATGCAACCCACCAAGTAAGACATCAATCTAAAAGGCCATATTAAAACTAGAAAAAAGAAAAACAGAAGACCCAGGCATTTCGGAATAGCAGAAAGAAGTTCTAATGGCAGATACAGATAAGATCACAGCTTAAATTTAAGGATTATTCTAGAAGATATGGTAAGAAGATTAAGAAGACGAAGAAGAAGAAGAAGAGAGATAAAGAGAGCGAGAGAGAGAGAGAGAGAGAGAGAGCCAACATAATGGAAATAAAGGCATCCGATTACAAGCTGCTCAAGACCAGAGTCTTGGCAGATTGCAGTGATTATGGACAGATTACATTCCTGTCTGTGCAAGCCAAAATTTAAAAACAAAAACAAAAAACTGCCATACGACATTTTTTCCTATTGCTGGGGTAGTCGAGGGGTTTTAGAGGCAAAATATTAAACCGATTAATCTTGAACAGATTTTAAGAGGAAGGAGACAAAAAGCTCCAAGATGAACAGACAAGATTCTGTCAAGGAAGATCGTGCACGGAACATGTAGTTACTCTGCATATAAGAGTTAAACAAACTATTGAACACGCCAATTTTATAGACTACGAAAAGGCATTGGACAGTGTGGATGGACTCACTCTTTGGAATGTAAGAGAAATACATATCCATCATACAGGGTGTGTACGAAGATATCATTTGCAGAATGGCACTTGAAGGAGCACAGACTGACAGCTCTGGGGTGCAAACATGGGTGAGACAATGATGTATTCTCTCCATTTTTCTGTTCCTGTTGGCTATAGATTGGATAATGAAAACATCAGATGATGGTATTCAATGGTCGCGATTGAAGGACCTGGTTTACGCAGATCATCTGGTGCGTTCTCACAGTCATAGACACATGGCATTTGAAAGGGTGAAAGAGCAATCAGCCACATTAAGACTTAATATCAACATGAGAATCAAGCTCCTTAAAATCAACCGGATCAACAAAAAACGAATCATATTGAACGAAGAGCATTTGGAAGCCGTGGATACCTTTACCTGTTTGGACAGCACACAGGACAGGTAAGGGAGCACACACGACAGGTAAGGGAACCGAACCGCAGATGTAAAGATCAGAACTGGAAAGGAAATAATAATATTTCTGAAACAAAAAACATATGGACAAATCAACATTCACAATGAAGTTAGAATATTCAACACCAGTGTCAAGTCGGTGCTGGTGTATAAGGGAAAAAAAACAACGGAAAACGACCAGGCCGACACAACAAAGAAGCCAGTCCTTCGTTAACAGATGCCTACCGAGACTAATGGATATAAAATAGCAGGGCATGGTGAGAAATGAAGGCCTGCGAGTTACCAGTTAATGGGATAACAAATTAAGAATCGAAAATGAGGCTAGAAAGGGCATACGAAGAGGAATGTACTGTTCAACATAGCTAGGCAGGTTCTTACATGGATTTCCCATAGGAAGAGAAAAAGAGGTGTACATAGAAATGCACGTAAAAGAGAGGGAACCGGGATGAAATGGTTACACATGGAGAAAGGAAGGAATAGTAGTCCAGGACCGTGTATACTGGCGACATGTGGTCATTTGCCTACTTACCAAGAGGAGCGATGAACTTTGATTGATTGATTGATTGATAACTAACTCCCATATCACAACTCTATAAAATGTTCAGTTCAATACTTTCAAGTTTGAGCAACAATACTGCTTGGGTGCACTCACTACTTCTTTCTTTGAGGGTTTTCATTGATCTCTTTTTGTCCAATCAGCTTCATCTCAATCACGCTAAACTTACTTCATCTTGCAAAGTTCACTCCATAAACGTCAGAAGTGAGATAAACATCCAACATACATGCATGACTCATTATTCATTACTAGCAATACCCATGCAGAACAGCTGGACCCTCAATCGAAATGCACAATACGAAAACAACAACAGCACTTAAACAATGAAAAGATATGCACTTTCCCACACCTCTCGCATGGTTCAATCCCCATCACAGAACCGGCCGTTACCCCGGGGAAGCAAACCCTTAGAAAATGCAGGAGGAAGCAGACCCTTACATACAATGCATGCTGAAGTCGGATGCACTATCCCAGCAGGCGCAAAATGAAAACCACAGTGCAACGTACACCGCCTTGTGGATTAGAGAAATAAGGCGAACGCAAAATAATAATTTAAAAAAAATGCCCCTCGCATACTGCATACCCCTTTTCCTCCTACCCACTCAACCCCCCCCAACTCCTCCCCCGACGCAACTTCCTGTCAACCCGACCGTTTTTTCTTCCTTCAACCGGTCCAATACTCTGCCCATTTAATTCCCCCCCCCTCCCTCTTCCCCAAGGCGTTAGCTTTCAATGGGGGCTAACATTTGTCTAGTTGCCAATTCTCTTCAGTTTCCTCACATCTTACGTTGCCCTCTTGACACCTTTAGCCACTTGCTTACTCTAACGACAACATAAACATTGACGTGAACAGCCCAAACTCTCTATGTGCTGTCATTAAAATAAAAGACACATTTTCAGTATAATTACACAGATCAAAAGCATGACCCTTTTTCCTAACGTGACAAACACTCAAGCACTTGAAATTTTGAAGCATCATTGCTGGCCGGAACTATAACCTGTGCATGTCTAATCTACAATATACTTCGCGTACTTGTGGCAAATGCTACAACTAAAGACCTGAAAGTCTACACTACACCATGTTTTTTAGTTTTGTCCAGTACTACAACTACAAACGTGAAGGTCTACATTCAGTTCAGTTCAGTTCATCCCGTAACCCATCAGGTCGTTGGGGCACACATTAAGACATGAAAATCCCACGCCAACCCTCTCTGTCTGTCGCCGCCTGGCGTATCTCACCGGGACGAAGGCCTGACCACTCAGCGATGTTGTCCACCCATCTCTTCCATGGACGTCCTCGCCCTCTCTGTCCCGGTACGGACCCAAAAAGTATCGAGTTGGGAATTCCGTTGGACCTCGCGACGTGCCCGCACCAGGCCATCTTTCGTCTTTTGATAGCTGTGAACAGATCTTCAAAATGACCAATAGCGTCTTCAACTCTCTGACGGATTTCTACGTTCGTGACACGATCCTTACATGTAACATTTAGGAGTTTTCTATAGCACCGCATTTCCATTGCACGTATCCTGCCCTGGATATCTGCTGTAATGGTCCAGGTCTCGCAGGCATTCATAAATATTGAAAGCACTAAAGAGCGCAGTAGTCTGACTTTTATGCCGAGGGCGAGGCGCTTGTCTCGCCATATAGGTTGCAGCCTAGTCAGCGCCGCTGTTGTTTGTGCTATGGTCTACATTATACATTGCTAATTACTTTTGTCCAGTCAACAACTACAAACGTCTACATTATATCAGTGTTGCTCAGCCCTGCAACCAAAGATACCTACATTATACCGTACCGCTCAATGTTTTCAGTCCTACATCAAAAGATATCAAATTATGTCTTGCTTATTTTTACCCAGTCCTGCAACTACAAACGAGAAGGTCTTTACTTCCTTTTGCTTACAGTGTCCAGTCCTACAGCTACAAACGTGAAGATCTTTACTTCCTTTTGCTTATATTGCCCAGTCCTATAGTTACAAACGTGAAGGTCTTTCTTTGCTTCATCTTGCTTACATTGCCCAGTCCTATAGTGACAAACGTGAAGGTCTTTACTTCATCTTGCTTACATTGTCCAGTACTACATCTACCGACGTGAAGGTGTACATTATACCTTTCTTAATTGTGTCCAGTCCTAGAGCTATAAACGTGAAGGTCTACTTAATACCCCTCTGCTGACTTTTCTCATAATTGATATTTTCCTTTTGCCCTAAGCAGACTGACTGTCAGGTTGATTTACTTGAGACATCATTGCATTAGGTCTCCATTTTTTTGTAGATAGGGTGGACAGTTCCCTTGTTTTACTGCTTCGTCGTACTGAACAGTAAGTAGGAAAAGTACTGATGTACAGCAAGGTAGACCGAAGCGTGTTGGTTTTGCGGAGTGAACCTATTACCCTGCAAGTCAGGTTCAATTTTCGAATTTAAGTAATCTTTTCTGGTCTGCGAGTTTGTTCACAGGCTTGATACATACATTTATTGAATGATTTAATGAAGCATGCAAGCGTTACGTCTACCATATCTGCGTGCGTTAGAAACGAAATAAGTGCGTTAAAGGGCGTGGCAACATATACTGATGTCTACAGTGCAGTCGTTTCTTACCTGCCCTTTGTCTTATAAGCATTATCATGGCTGGTTACACAGTCAACATTTACTTATGTAGATGTCTACTCACCTCCATTTGTTTATTCCAACTTGTGACGCTCCTGCAAACCAAGGATCCAAAATATAAACACACTGATATGTAGAAGCATTTTCTATAGCTGATATCAACGCAGGGTTGTCATGTAACCGCAGACCTTTACGAAACCAAAATAATGAACGTTTTTTTGAACTCTGAGAATGTGTTTGAGCCATGGAATGGTCTGTCTGGTTGTCCTTCATTTTGTTGAGTATTATGATCCACAAGTCTTTATTGTTTAACTTGTACACACAATATCGTCACAGAATTTGTAATAATGTTGCAGTCCTATTAAACGAACACTTTTTTAACATACATACATATATGAAGGATGAAATTCTCGAAACAGGCTGGTAATAATATAAATACATTCACAGATTTAAGTCTCCCGCACGGTCCGTAGGGATAAGCTGCTTATTTTGAAGCAAGGACTGCAACGTGACTTAAAAATAGAGCAGGTCAGTAGTGATTGGCTAGGCGTAGTCACATGGTACAAGCTGAAGCACGTGTAGGGTGGCATGGCCTGGGAGGACGTAAGGTTGGTCTGTCTTGTCACTGTTTTACCTGAAACTGATTATGGTGCCCGTGTGTCCAGCTATTGCTACAACAGCCAAGCGTTTTCTAGTATACTGATATATCTGTTTGTATAGAATATAATAGCATTGCCGCGTATGCGGGTCTATATCATTAAAGAAACATTGTTTGTGTGAATGTGTGAGTGCCTATTGCCTGTGCATGTGCGTAATTTAAGGGAGAGAAAAAAAAACCCAGAATATATATAAACATTTTACGGTAATTATTTATGTCAGAGGAATGATTACAATAAACGATTTTTAAATAGTTTGAAAGCATTTACATACTCAACTTTTGAATATACCACACACTGCGATAGCGCGAAGCCAGTATCAACAGGCAAACTTTTTCGTGGAATGTCCAGAGAAAAACGCAAAGGAAGATAACATCGGATATTTAATAATAATACATGTGAGTGAATACAAATACATGTGAGTGAATATAAATACATGTGAGTGAATAATTTCAACAGAGACGGATGGACATTGACAAATGTACCAAATTTATTTAACTATCCCTGACCAAGAATAGTTCACGTGACAACATTCAAACTGTGAACTGGCAAATGAAATCACATCTATCATCCTCTTCTTCTTCGTTCTCCCACTACCCAGTCCTGCAAAAGGGCTTTGCAAATAGCAGGATGTAGTCCGGAACTATAATCTGAACAAACTACACAATTGACACATACATATGTGCGCTTTAGGAAGAACATATCCTTCAGGGGAGTCAGCGAGAGGAGCTGAGTAACAATACACCCTAATAACCAATTTAACAGTACGGCAACGAGAGAAAGGTGAAGAAGTAGTGATATTTGTGATTCAAATAGAAAAGCAAAGAAGGCGAAAAACAATACAAATGAAAAAAGAAGGAAAAAATCAGATTTCCAGAAGGCACTGTTATACACGCCAAGAACAAGAAATCTTATTGCTCTGACATTCCAAAATTATAAGCAACTAAAAATACATAAGAAAGAAAATATTTCATAAAGATATCAGATGCCTGATTGTAAATATCAACGTTCACAAATAATGTTTGACAAAAGATTCATACAAAATAATCGTAATTTCCAGCAAATCTAACAAGAAAGGATGCTTTAATGTAACATTTCATTGTCAAAGTCGATCAAAACTGAGTCTGTTATTTACATTTGATCTTACATTCGGTGTGCAGCATAATCTATTATTGATGACATTCATACATTTCTAGAGTTAGCAAGCTAAGCTCTTTTGACCTCGTTGTATGTAATCTTTGATATGGCTAGTGCTTCTGTAAAAATCCGGGCTTGGTTGTGTTGCATAACAACGCTCGCGCATAATTTATGAAGGCAACAGACGCGTCATTCAAGATGAGGATCGTGTGCGTGTCTGGGCTTAGCTAGCGAGAGCTTGTGGCATGGCCGACATCGAAAATATGTTTTTATCAGTGGCTGATTCTTCCTTAAGTCAACATAAAATAATCATTTACCTGTCGCTCCATTTGTTGAAGCAAAGGTCCAACACTGCATCTGGTTGACCCTAATACAGCTTACATGAACGTCAGATTCCCAGTCATCTGCAGTTAGGTTATATTAGCAATCATTGCTACATGATGATGTTGCCATCCCAACATCCGTGTTTATAATAATTACTGAAATTTAAAAATAGGATCGCAACAATTAAACCAATTCCTTTCTATCCCCGCCTAGGCTAACTGTTTATTAACAGAATATTACTCAGCTAATGTTGGACAACGCACAAAATCATTGCTTGCACGAAATATTGAGTTATATTATTCAGGATTTGCGTAATATTTTATACCGCTATTCGGTTGATTCAGTTCTATGTTTTTGTTCGTATGTCTTTTTCTCGCGCGTCCAGTACTTGATGAATACTTATTTAGATAAAACATATGTTATTGTTCTCAAGGAAGATAGCTTGTCTTGTATGTATGCAATGTAGCCTTTACTCGCTATTACAAAGTAACACTGGACGGTCAACACAGAAAACGTAGTTGAGAATAGATGTGACAGAAAATATATGTGACAGAGAATAGATGTAACAGAGAAAAGAAACGGAAATGTGCCACTTCACCCTAGCACAATCACACAGGTTAATAAATAATGTAGACAATTAACGACAATTCGTTGAATAATAACGTGGAACATTAAAGCACAACATTAAATACTACAGTAAAATGCATTAAGACATAACATATTAAAGATCAACATACATTAATCAAACAATAACATTAATCAAACAATACCATAAATAAAAACTAAAAACATTAAGCTACACATTGATCAACTGGTAATCCCTGAGCACACAACACTAATCCGTTCTCCAGGCATTACAATCTTTTGTTGAAAACTTTATCATTTGTTTTAATTAGACGATATGCATGCTCAATAATTTTACTTAGAGTGTTTGAAGAATGGCACGAAAATAAATATTTCAAATAGGTTTAATGCATCTTCTATACTTTACTTGAAGATTCTGAAGAATCGCATGATAATAAGTTGTCCAAATAGGCGTAATGCATCCTCTATGCTCTTACTTGGACTGACGAAGAAAATAAGTTTTCAAAATAGACGTCTTGCTTCCTCCATGCCTCTATTGCGGTAATTGAAGAATGATACGCAAATAAGTTTTCCTTTATAGGCGACATGCCTGCTCTATGCTCTTACCTAGAGGGACATAATGAGAAATGAGTTCTCCGTGATTGCAAATACACATTATGTGCTATTATTTGCTTGTGAAATCTTTGCATGCAACGAGAATAATAAAAATTAGGGTAATTATATAAATCAAGCAACATTATGGACGTAATATTTTTATTAAAAAACAAAGCCAACTATCCTTACCAAGGGGAGGAAGACTAACATCTGGTCAGGCAAAACATACTGGCCAAGACCCTCACCTTGACTTCCTTACATCCCTTCCTGGAAACGGGCTGTTTTCATGGCAGCCTGGCTAACAAGGTGAGAAATCGACGCGATCCCCGTAGTAGTGAGCGACACGCAGTTGAAACCACACATAGCAAAATCGCCTGGAGGACCGTAGTCCACCTTCATCAGCACGATCGGGATGTGGGCAAAGCTACTGCAACCTGCCACTTAACGTCCTTTTCAGCTCACACAAAAGAGTGAACTTACTCATTGTGGGCATTATCAAACAAAGCCAACAATCGTCACGACGTTTATTTCAATTGCTGTGGTTTTCCTGGAGGGTCTATAGGGCCTGGGAATAATGGCCAATTGCCTCAGCAGTTTCCACGCAATACTCAAGCTAGGGAAAACAATTTATGCCTTACCAAGATTGTGACAGACCCTTAGCCTTGGTTGGCGGCTGGTCTAGGAGTGAAGCCACTATAGGCGAACAGATAGAGCATTGATCTGCTGATCCGGCAGCTTCTGCAGCTTGCCTTGTTCCAAATGTATTGGTATCACCTTTCCTTTGGAGCAAACAAGGCAGGCCGAGAGAGGGACCATACTGCATGGGCAACGCATGGTCACTATATTTCAGCCCGGGTTTTGTGCTATGGAGATGTGCAACTCCATCCCTGGTCTTAGCAAGCCTCGGAATCAAAACAGGAGACAGCAGCTTACCGATTATAAGTCCGTGCCAATTGGTGTAGGCAGGGAAGCCACGGGCTGTCTCCGATGGGGGGAGACACTTTCGGGTGTCACTGATCAACTAACGCCCGTCGCAAGCTGGGAAGCCCCCAGCCAATAAGGTGTTGATCCGCCACTGCGTGTCTGCTTCAATGGGTACTTGGGGCTAGGACAACATCAAAATCGCATGTGACTATGTGTCCGGGACATGCCACTGACATCAGAGACATTGGTGGGGTTAGAAAAACGGCTGTTATTGATGCCGAAGAGGAGTGCGTGGACGAATGGTTTGGAAGCCTGCCTGTCGACAAGGAGAACAGAGGTTCGAATCTCGGTATGGCATATGTTGTTTTTCTGTGGTTGGGGGGTAGGTGGGGGGGGGGGGGGGGAAGGGGTGAAATAAACACACATAGCCAGCACACGACGTGGCGACAGCAGTAGCGAAGCGGTATGTGGTCCTCAGCCTTCAAAACCCCTAGACTACCCCAGAAATGGGAAAAATGTCGTATGACAATTACAATTTTTTTTTTTTATTAATGCTGAACTCAATAGTCTTGGTATAGATATTGCTGGTCTGCAGAAGACACACCTACCCGAGGATGGGTCACTCAGGGAGAAAAATTATACCTTTTTTTTTTTGAAAGGCAGAGGAGGGAAGAAACCCGACAACATGGGTGGGTTTTGCAGTGAAGAACTCGCTATTGAGAGTCCAGCTTGAGGATATGAAAGAATATTAACATTGAGACTGTCTACCTCGTGTGGATTCATAACACGTATCGCTGCCTAAGCTCCGATGCTCACATCAGCCGAAGATGCAAAGGACTTCTTCTATGTAGAGTTAGACAATACAGTGAATGCAGCTCCAAAATCGGACTGCCTATACATACCTGGTGATCTAAATGCTCGGGTGGGATCGGACTCGAATGCATGGCCAGTTTGTTTAGACAAACACAATATTTGGACAAAGGCTGCTGGAATCCTGCACTAAAAAACAATATCTGCATCACAAACTCCTACTTTGCAATAAAAGATCGCTTTAAAGTGAAACACCCGAGATCCGGTCATTGGCACCAACTGGACTTTATTATCACCAGGAGACAACATCTGAATCAAACACAATTAACACGCGGCTACCCGAGTGCTGACTGTGATACTGACCACACGTTGGTCGTTGACCGCGTCAAGCTGAGAACTAAGAGAATATTCACAGCGAAACACAAACCCATTGTGAGGATAAATGTAATCTACACCAAGGATCCAGAAAAGTGTTTCAGGTTACAACAGCAGCTTGCAGATGTTCTCACTGATACATCAGGAGACTACAGCTAGTGGAAGGTGGGGTGTAATCAAAGAAGCTACCCTCAATGCAGTAGTAACAGCTTATGGCAGAGAACACAGGAATCAAGACTGGTCTGAGGCAAATAGTCAGATACTGCAGCCTTTGATTGAGAGAAAAAAAGCAGCACTACTAAGAAACAAAGACAAAACAACACGAAACACTCAATGTATTGAAACAAGCGAGAAAAGAAGTGCAAAGGACAGCTAGACCGTGTGCGATTCAATTTCAACCAGTGTTCGTAAAGCGATCTCAGTCCCGCCAGGCGGAGCGATAGCGCGGGCTTGCGGTAAACGCTCGCTCGCCTTTCCCCGTAGAGCTATTGGGGTGCGGTTTTTTTTTGCGTCTCCTCCACCGAGGTGCGCTTCTCTGGTCCGTATCGAGAAACGTTGTCAGTCCGTGCTGATTTATCTAAGGCTTATAGCAGAGCTCGACAGTTCGTCTCGCTGGTAGTCAGACTCTCGCAAAGAGCTTGTGACCGGCAAATGGAAAACAGGAATCGTGCCTCAAGGCCCTGTGTGCTCCCGGGGACCAACCCTCGGGAGAAGGGCAGGCTGGCAGGCCGAATTGTCTCTAGCTAGTCCCAGTGAAATTCATCGCCGAGGTCGTTGGGATCCGTTCTGCACAGAGCGCTGCCACCCCTCCTCGAGCGAGCCCGGTCGGTCGGTCGTCTGGTGCGTGTAGGGGCCCCTGTCAGGCGGTCCTAGGTCGACGGAGTGAGGGACGGGTGGAACAACCGTCCGTCCGTTCCGTCAGTCGGTCCCTGCGGCCGTCTCAGTGAGGCTTTTTACACACCCGTCCTCCGCCAACCGGTGTGTGCGCTACGTACGTCTCCGACAGATATCTGGTTGATCCTGCCAGTAGTCGTATGCTTGTCTGAAAGATTAAGCCATGCATGTCTAAGTTCACACTGTCTCACGGTGAAACCGCGAATGGCTCATTAAATCAGTCGAGGTTCCTTAGATGACACGATCCTACTTGGATAACTGTGGCAATTCTAGAGCTAATACATGCTTACCAAGCTCCGACCCTCGAGGAAAGAGCGCTTTTATTAGTTCAAAACCAATCGTCGTTTCCCCTCGCGGGGTTTCGGCGTCCCCACTGGTGACTTTGTGCTGATCGCATGGCCTCATGTGCCGGCGACGCATCTTTCAAATGTCTGCCCTATGAAATGTCGATGGTACGTGACATGCCTACCATGTTTGTAACGGGTAACGGGGAATCAGGGTTCGATTCCGGAGAGGGAGCATGAGAAACGGCTACCACATCCAGGGAAGGCAGCAGGCGCGCAACTTACCCACTCCCGGCACGGGGAGGTAGTGACGAAAAATAACAATACGGGACTCTTTCGAGGCCCTGTAATTGGAATGAGTACACTTTAAACCCTTTAACGAGGATCTATTGGAGGGCAAGTCTGGTGCCAGCAGCCGCGGTAATTGCAGCTCCAATAGCGTATATTAAAGTTGTTGCAGTTAAAAAGCTCGTAGTTGGATCTCAGGCGCAGGCGGGTGGTCCGGCTCGCGCCGGTTCACTGCCCGTTGTCTCCTGCCCTACCGTCTGCCGGCTCTCTCCCATGGGTGCTCTTTGCTGAGAGTCCTGGGTGGCTGGCGCGTTTACTTTAAAAAAATTAGAGTGTTCAAAGCAGGCCTCGGCTGCCTGAATAATGGTGCATGGAATAATGGAATAGGACCTCGGTTCTATTTAGTTAGTTTTCGGAACTGGAGGTAATGATTAACAGGGACAAACGGGGGCATTCGTATTGCGGCGTTAGAGGTGAAATTCTTGGATCGCCGCAAGACGAGCTACTGCGAAAGCATTTGTCAAGAATGTTTTCATTAATCAAGAACGAAAGTCAGAGGCGCGAAGACGATCAGATACCGTCGTAGTTCTGACCATAAACGATGCCGACTAGCGATCCGCAGGAGTTGCTTCGATAACTCTGTGGGCAGCTTCCGGGAAACCAAAGTGTTTGGGTTCCGGGGGAAGTATGGTTGCAAAGCTGAAACTTAAAGGAATTGACGGAAGGGCATCAACAGGAGGGGAGCCTGCGGCTTAATTTGACTCAACACGGACAACACTGAAATGACTGAAATGCCGAGACCACTTTCCTTGGGTCTAATATGGAACTGGTGCTGGATTTAGACTCTCAGAAATCTGGGGTTATGCCCTCTGTGGCTCGGTTGGTCTGCATCCAGTGTTTGAAAAAGGAATTGACGGAAGAGCACTATCAGGAGTGGAGCCTGCGGCTTAATTTGACTCAAGACGCAAACACCGTAGAACGACTGACAAACCGAGAGCACTTTCGTTGGGTCTAATAGTGAACGTGTGCTGGTATTAGACCAACGGAAGACAGCTCAGCTCTCTAACCTTTTAATGAAGGATCGCTACGGAAACCGTGTCTTAACACCGCGGAAACCGCAGGCTCCAGATACCTGGTCACGGACAAACAAAAGCCCTCGATTAATTCGTCCTGTCAAAAAAATGAACGGGTGCTGGAAATAGACCATCGGAAGACAGGTCAATTTTACCCTACAAATGACAGGGCGTTGCTACGGAAATCCTGCTCAACTCGAGAGGAACCGCAGACATTTGGTCCACGTACCAGGCTGATAAGCCAATGGCACGAGGCTACCATGTGAGGGATTACGGCCGGACGCCTGTAAGCCAGAATCCCGCCCAAAATCTCAGCACCACTGCAATGGGAGGCTTCGATATGGTCGGGAGCTGGGGATCGCGCCTCAATCCTACCAGGTCGAGCCACATAAAGAGGTCTCTTCCATCCGCTGATCAAAGCGGGCGGATAGCTGCTCGATATTCACCATATACGGCGATGGGGTGCGAAACCACCAACATAAGACTTAGTTCCTGGTCGGGGTATCGAAAACAGTAGAGCAGCCACCTCACTGTGAACTGTCGAGACTCAATCCCTGACCACGAGATATGTCCGCAAACCAGGCGAACAACATCTCCGTGACATTACCAGGCTTGTCCCCTGGTTAAATGCCCTTCTGCTTCGATATCTACCTCTGTACGCTATCAGCCATTCCAATGGACGCAGAAGAGATGCAGACCAGCGGACATTGCACACCTGCCCCACTGTGTCAACATCCCAGGTGGCGGGGAATGGTAGGCGTACCATCCCTGCATAGAAGCCAAGAAAATAAAGGGAGCAAAGAGATACCCCACTCACATGCAAATGCTACGTTTCTGGCAGGACGTGACGATCCTGGGGTACAGACACACTGGACTGCCTCTCTTCCGGGTAAACCAGTCCATATCATATATCATCTCATATATCATCTCCTATATCATCACCACACCCTATTAGTCTGGTAAGACAACTTCCAAAAGAGAGATAACTCTTATCATAAACAACTGCTGCCTTGCAGATAGGCTGGGGACAGCCAAAGGCTAAGGAGGGCATCCCTACAGAAACGCCTGTTGAAATCGAATGCACGGGGCCGGAAGCCTAACAAAACAGTGCAACGTAAATCGCAGTATGATGACAGTACAACCGATCAGAAAAACGTATGGCGCTCATCCTGCGGAGTGCCGCCAGGCAGCAATAGTGCCGGGCCTCACGCCTCGAAGGGGCACACCCTTGACTACTGGTGGTCACCCACCCATGTGTCGTGGAGTCAAGGCACATGGCTATGGGGCAACTTTTATTGACCAAAAACTCAAGACCCTCAAAATACTACAGTGGAATGCGAAGGGTGTCGTTAACAAAAAGCGTTCCCTAACACATCACCTGCATGAAGGCAAGATTGACGTGGCATGTATCCAGGAAACGCACCTCAATAAAAACCATAAATTCTCAATCAGAGGATACCAGACCTTCCGTCTCGATAGAGAAGGTCACAAAGGAGGGGTCCTGATACTGACCCGAAACTGCATACCGAGTAGCGCGGTATCTGTCAATCACACCGGACAAGCAGAAATTGTAGGAGTTGACATAATGGCTCAAGAGACGAAGATCCGCATTTTCAATCTGTACGAATCACCAAATAAATCCCTATCGCTCTCGAGTATGGACGTCAAAGACTCCAACTGCATAGTAGTTGGAGACTTCAACAGCCACTCGGAGAGATGGGGATACTCGGACACAGACAGCAGAGGTGACGAAGTGGAAGATTGGGAGATAGACACAAATCTCTCCCTAATCAATAGGCCGGAGGATAGCCCTAGTTTCTATTCTAGAACATGGCATACCACCTCGACTCCAGATTTGGCCTTCTCCACACAGGACATACACCATAAAATTGATCGCCAGGTGCTAAAGCAACTGGCAGGTAGCGACCACAGGCCGATCAGGCTAGACATTGATATGGAAGTAGGCCCACAGGAAACAAAACCGCTCCCACGTTGGAATTACAAACGAGCCGACTGGGACAGATTTGCAATCCTGACAGACGGGCTGTGTGAAACCATCAACACACGAAACAACAAAATGAAGCCCATGGTGGAAAGCCTAAGCAAGGCAATAATGCAAGCCGCCACTGAAACCATCCCAAGAGGGGCTAGGAAAAACTATAAGCCCTATTGGAATGATGAGTTGCAGAAAGCGGAAGATGCAGTAACACATGCTAGGAACATGGCAGAGCGAGAACAATCTATGGAGGCAAACATCGCCCTCAAAGCCGCCACGGCGAAATACAAATACACTCTCAAGCAAACAGCAAGAGAGAGCTGGAAAATCAAAACGGAAAGCCTAAACCTGGACAAAGAAGGGAACAAGCTATGGAAGCTAGTCAGAGCCATGAATGACGAAACCCCGCCAAACAAGCAAATTTCAATCAAGCAGGGCGAAAACTTGCTCACTGGTAAAAAAGCTGCAAACGCTTTTGTCGATCACTATGCCAGAGCAAACCCCATCGAGGTCCCTGCAGATAGGCATACAGACATTAGTGAAGAGCAAAAAGGGCACGACAACATCAGTACGGCACCTGAAGCGTTATGATGGCCAAATTAACAATGAGCGAAATGGAAGAGGCCATGAGAACACTAAAGAAAAGGAAATCTCCCGGAAAAGATGGGATAACAAACGAAATGCTGATGGGGCTGGGCCAAACAGCGAAGAGGAAGCTGCTATCGGCCCTGAACCAAAGCTGGAAAAGGGGAATTGTACCCCAGGCATGGAAAGACGCAGTTCTGGTACCAGTACCAAAAAAAAGGAAAAGACAAAACAGATCCAAATGGATTCAGGCCTATCAGCCTACTGATCTGTGTCGGCAAACTGATGGAACGTATGATAAACACCAGACTGATGTGGCATCTGGAAGAAAAACGAATACTAATTCCACAGCAAGCCGGCCTTAGACAGCACAGATCCACTGAGGACCAGGTCATCCTCATAGCCCAGGAAATAGAAGATGCCTACCAGGCACAGAAGCACACAGTAGCGGTTTGGGTGGATCTGGAAAAGGCATTTGACAAAGTCTAGAAAGATGGACTTAGAGTCAAGCTAAGAAGAAGTGATGTCTGTGGGAAAATGTACAAGTGGATCAACCACTACCTCAAAAACAGAACGGCCAGAGTCCAAGTACAAGGGCAGATGAGCAGAAAGGTGACACTCGAGCAGGGAGTACCCCAAGGGGGAGTACTGTCACCCACACTCTTCCTGGTGTATATAAACGACATTACAGAGAATATACCAAGAAGAGTCCATAGCTCAATGTTAGCAGACGATCTGGCTATGTGGACCTCTGAAAAGAATCTCACCATAGCAGGAAATCGGATGCAGCAGGCTCTAACATCGCTGGAAGATTGGGCGAACTCATGGCTGGTCAAAATAAACGAGGAGAAAACCACATGCACAATATTCTCGCTTTCAATCAAACCCCAAAATATCAAGTTAAGTTTAAATGGCAAATTCCTGCAGCCAAACGACAACCCAAACTATCTGGGAGTCACATTTGATCGGCGCATGACATGGAAAAGTCAGATCGAGAGAAACCGAATGAGAGCCAGAGAAAGAATGGCAATCATGAGGAAACTTGCTGGCACAAGCTGGGGAGCAGACGAAAGCATACTAAAGAAGCTGTACACTGGAAGAGTGAGACCAGTTCTCGAGTATAGCATTGCGGCATGGACAACAGCAGCAAAGGCGAACTTCGATAAAGTTAGCAAACTTCAAAACCAAGCCATGAGAGTTATAACAGGAGGCATGAAGTCAACGCCAATTGTAGAACTTGAAAAGATTACAAAACTGCAATCCATGACCGATAGAAGAGACTGCAGAGCCCAACTGCAGTCAGAGAAACTCCGAAGACTGACCGACTATCCAATGCACCAGAGACTAAACAATTTGGGAAATGGGAAACTAAAGCGGAGAAACTTTGCAGAAATAGCCAAAGCAAAGATGCACGAAGATCCCATAAACGCACCAACAACACCAAAACCCATCACTACTGTACGAAAACCTACCTGGAGGCAGGATATATTTCCAGAGGTGGTAGAAAATATACCAGGTATTGGAAACAAAAACGGCCAGACTGAAAAAGAAAGGAGAGATACTACACTAAGCTTTATATCGGAAAACTACCCAAGCATGGACTGGACCCATGCATACACCGACGGTTCTGTAACAAACACTACACAGAACGGAGGGGCAGGAGCTATCCTGAACCTACCAAATGGCAGACAAATAACACTGTCATTCGCTACTAGTAAGTACACAAGCAATTTCAGAGCGGAGGCAGAGGCACTGAGGGCGGCAGTGGAAGAAATGGTGACACATAAAGAAAATGAAAAGCCATATAGTCCTGCTTACAGATGCTCTCGCCGTAGTCACAGCGCTACAAAGCCAGAAAAACACTGAGCTTAATGACTTAAGAGCAGCACTCTGCAAACTGTGCCAGCAGTCCGCACCAAAAAGGGTAGTGGTACAGTGGGTCCCATCACACTGCAACATCTAAGGCAACGAGGAGGCAGACAGACTGGCAAAAGAAAGCGCAAGACTACCACAAACAGATACTAGTATGACGTACGAAGAGTCAAAACGGCTTATCAAAGCCAGATACATGACCAAATGGGAAACCGAACATACTGGTTACACCAAAAACGATGCCTATTACCAGTTGAAACGAAGGGAGCAGGTCGTTGTCTTCAGACTTCGCACTGGCCACAATAGACTGAGGTACTACCTATTCAACAAATTGAAGATAGGTGGTACCGACGAATGCCCGTGCGGTACCGGTAAAATGACCGCTGAACATCTGCTGCAGAACTGCCCGACATACGAGGATCAGAGAGAGCAGATGTGGCCATCACCAGTGGAACTGCAAGACAAGCTCTATGGCAGTGGCGACAGCCTCAGGATGACCGCCGCTTTTTTCGAAAAAATAATGGTTACTGTCTGACTGCGTACGAAGAAGAAGAAGAAGAAGGATACAGTTATGTGAGAATATCCAAGATGCCTTCAATAATGGTAACATTAGAGCCATGTATGAAGGGATAAAGAAAGCCATCGGTCCAACAGTAAAAAGAGTGCGCCGCTAAAAGCTTTATCTGAGGAGATCATCACTGATAAGAGGAAGCAGTTAAAGAGATAGGTTGAGCAGTATCTTGAATTCTACTTAAGCGAGACAGCGTTAACAGAAGATGTCCTCAATGACATCGAGGCCATGCCAACTCTGGACCACCTGGACTTGCTGCCAACCATAGCAGAAGTTAACTGTGCTATTGCTGACCTTGCTTCTGGCAAGGTTCCAGGAAAGGATGGAATCCCGGTTGAGGTAATCAGGAGTGGAAAGGACATACTTGCTCAACAGATATACCAGTCGATAACATTATGCTGGCATGAAGGACAGGACCAGCAGGCTTTCAAAGATTCGAGCATTGTAACCTTGTACAAGAACAAGGGGGACCGGAGTGACTGCAACAACTACAGAGGAATTTCGCTTTTGTGTACCGTTGGGAAGATACTTGCCAGAATTGTTCTGCGCAGACTCCAGGTCCTAGGAGACCAGGTTTACCAACAGCCACAGTGCGGTTTTCGCGGGAATGGGTCTACCACAGATATGATATTCTCGTTACGACAGTTGCAAGAGAAATGCAGAGAACAAAAGCAACCATTGTATATTTCCTTCATAGATCTCACGACGGCATTTGACTTGGTCAGTCGTGTGGATCTGTTCAAAGCGCTCAGGAGGATTGGTTTTCCCACCGATTCTTCTGAGCATTATCGAGTCGTTCCACACTGACATGTAAGGCACCATCAATTTTGACGGTGCGTCCTCAGAGGAGTTCGCAAATTAAGTGCGGAGTAAAACAAGGCTATGTACTCGCTCCAACCTTCTTTTGAATATATTTCTCCCTTCCATTATATTTATATTTATTTTCGTGACCAGGAAGGTGGTATCTTCATTCACTCTCGCACAGATGGTGGCCTATTCATTTCCTGAGGCTGAAAGCAAAGACCAAAATAAACAGGGTGCTGATGAGAGAACTGCTCTCTGCGGATGATGCCACAATTACGATCACTCACAGGAGGAACTGCAAAGCCTCTACTATCTGCATTTTCGGATGCCTGCTGTGAGTTCGGGTTAACAATCAGCAAAACGGAAACACAAGTTTTGGTCCAGGTTGAATACGAACCACCAGTAATGGCCATTGATGATAAGGCGCTCTATGTAGTAAATCATTTTACGTACTTGGTATCATTAGTCAATTATAAATAATAACACGCATTCAGACGATGGATAATGGCAGAATACCAAAATATCTTATCTATAGGGAATTACAGTTGGGGAAAACGTCTCGGTGCTGGCCACTTTTCGGTACAAGGATGTATGCAAGCGGGATATGAATGATGCAGGCATCGATGTGTAATAATGGGAACAGGACGCCATGGATCGTGTTACATGGAGGGGCAGGATCAAGTATGGAATACAGACAAAGGAGATGCTGATTGTTGATAGGCTAAAGACTCAGCGTTTGAGAAGACACGACACACCTTGCGATGCCACAAACGGTCCTGACTTTCCTTGCACACACCGTGGAAGACGCTTCTCTACCGGGATTAGTCTTACGAGTCACATTCGTTACCCACACTGACTGTAGTTGCATATCTTTTGTTTTCAAAGCACAATTTCTGTTTCTGTTTCGAAGAATCGACGTCATTGCACTCCGAGCATACACATAGGTGCTCAATCTCTTTCATCAAATAGCGTTAGGTATGGATGCTGATGGTCCCTGTAGCTCGCTGGTTGTACACTATCCTGCTCCGTCCTCTCATGCGCCCCACTCCGCTCGAACCTCGTTTAATGTCGAAACTTTGCAGTCTATGGATTGCTGCTTCATCTATTGCGGTGTCCTCATCCAGTTGCGGTCATTGATTGATTTCAAAATGTCACTTCTATTCATCACTAATGTGCCCATGATGGGAGCTTGTGAAGCCATGACGTCAGCTCCTTGATTGCACTGAACCCCGGCATAAGCAGGACAGTACACTCATGTCAATCCCTGGAGGTTTGAGGTCTCAATATCTGCTATCCACTCGTACTTAAGACATCCCTACTGTACTTTCTGAAGTACGGCTTGCGCGTCTGACACGATGACTGCCCTTGTTATAGAAGTCTCAGATATCCATTTCAGTGCTGATGTCACTGCTTCCGTCTCCATTCTCATACTGGAGGTTGTTGACACGTATGCCCTACTAGCCCAGAAACCCCAGTCTGATGTCCCACTACGCACGACTGATCCGTCGGTGTATATGACAGCGTCACTCTCCTGTGTTTTCTCAGTTATCAGCTGATTTACCTCGTGCGCTGTTCTCCCGTTGTCCCATTCTCTGCATTCCTTGCCTAAGGTTATGATGACTCTCTGGTACTCTATCATTCCATCACCAGTGTGGACCCATTCTTCCCCTTTG
Organism: Ariolimax columbianus; assembly: GCA_036924085.1. Taxonomy (NCBI): domain Eukaryota; kingdom Metazoa; phylum Mollusca; class Gastropoda; order Stylommatophora; family Arionidae; genus Ariolimax; species Ariolimax columbianus. Next base: position 80,383,118 of record JAVGWX010000011.1, on the reverse strand, counting down.
GCTATCGTCTAAGCTGGAGTGACGTGTCCGATTGTTGTCTCAGCCTGTGCCATCCATGACGACCGCTTCTCTTGATTCTTGATTCCTTGATGTCTGATATACTACTGTACAGAGGTTGCCACGTGTCTGTGGTGACACGCATATAGGCTTTGACTTGTGCCAGTTTATGTCTGGATGTCACCGATAACAATCTAACATGTACCACATCATCACAATCGGGGTATCTCTAGTGCAACCCAGAACCAGTCGCATACCTTCATTCTGGATGCGTTCCAACCTTTCACACTGTGTTCTTGATAGTGTGAGGATGCCTAGTTCGTAATTGATGACAGACAATTACTATCGTCTGACAAGACGGAAAGAGCTAATGAAATATATATACGAGGTGTGTTTAAATGAAACCGGACCTAACTGCGCCAATTGAACATACGTACGATGCGAATGATGACGTCACTTCTGATGTAAAGAGCACATACCAACCGTCAAGTTTGCAAAATGTCATTATCCTCCAGCTCATAGTTTTCCTCGGCAGACAGTTTAAAACATGGCGGGTGTGATACGGAATCTGCCCAGAGTTGATCAGCGAGCGGTGATTCGGTTTCTAACAGCTGAAGGATGTCGACCAGTTGACATTCATCGCAGAATGCAGGCAGTGTATGGTCACAAAAGTGTGGCGAAAATAAGCTCCGGCGACATTTGCTGCATCAATTTTGGCGAAGGCATCATCTGAGGCAACAATATGCGCCTCACCTGGTCTCGGAGGACCTTTCGTTAACTCACGTCCTTCTTTAAACATCGTTGTCCTGTTCTTCACTGTTGTCTTCGACACACCTTTGTCATCATACACTATCTGCAATCTGCGACGAATGTCAACTGTTCTATATGCCATTTTCACATCTTGCCAAACATTTGAATTCTTTAGAACATGTTCTCACAGTATGTCGACTTTACGATCGTAACAGAGTGTCATCATGACCTTCCCCAACCTAGATGGGGAATAAAAAAGGCGATTGAGAGGCAAGCTTTGCGACAGGTCGCGAATGTTTGCAAAGGAAATATGTCATTATTTGACAGCATGCGGCAAATAATATTAATAATAATAATAATAATAATGATAATAATTAATGAGTGTTCTGTTTTTTAAATAAGAAAATTTTTTGCATCGTTGGCTTTAAATACACTCCTAGCTTGACTTTGATCTGCTCACGTTTTCGCACGTGAGAATAGCTCAGGTGACAACATGCTCTATCTCTCTCTCTCATTCTCTCATTCTCTCTCTCTATCTCCCTCTTCCCCCCCCCCTCTCTCACATATTCAAGCCATATTTACTTGGCTGGAATGGAGAATACTGAATAAATATTCACACTATAAATTGCTAATATATTTAAAATACCTTTAATTCCCTCTGTTTGTAGGTCCCTACGTCTGTGTGTCGGTTTAAGTACCGTTTCATTAGTTAGTCGCTCCCTTGGTGACTGACGTCGAGATTAAAAATAACTGTGGATGCGAAGGTCGACCTCCGTAACAATACAAACGGGCTTTTTCTTTTAACAGACTTGGGTTTCACAAATCTAGCTCAAATCGGAATTCTGTACGAGTGCAATATGGGTATTGAATACTTTCAAAATTTATGTACATTTTTTGAACAATGCTACGAACTCTCACAAAAAATGTCATGAGCTGGTTTTTCTTTTCTGCCGTTTGAAAGGTTATTGCTAGTATACAAATTACTATGATCGGTACATTTGATAGGTATTGTTAGAATATAAATTATTAACATCTAGTACATTTAACATGTATTGCTAGAATATAAATTGCTATCATCTGGTACATTTGACATGTATTGCTAGAATATAAATTGCTATCATCTGGTACATTTAACATGTATTGCTAGAATATAAATTGCTATCATCTGGTACATTTGACATGTATTGCTAGAATATAAATTGCTATCATCTGGTACATTTGACATGTATTGCTAGAATATAAATTGCTATCATCTGGTACATTTGACATGTATTGCTAGAATATAAATTGCTAGCATCTGGTACATTTGACATGTATTGCTAGAATATAAATTGCTATCATCTGGTACATTTGACATGTATTGCTAGAGTATAAATTGCTATCATCTGATGCATATAATTTGTTTTAATTCTTTTCAGAGGTTTTGAAGGTATAATTTTGTTCCGGTAACAATGATAATTATTGAACTTTGACTTTCTATGCACTTTCCAAACTGTTAGGTCCTCAATAACCTCCCTAACAACTGCTCTCTTCAATCGTCCAGCCCTTACCTTCTCTTTCCACATGATTATTGTTGATTTTGAAACTGCCCTTATTTTTGGAGGATAAAATGCCTCTTTCAACCACAGACAGCCATTCTTGGTTATATCAAGACGTGTTAGCGATACAAGTAAACGTTATCCACATGTACACTTACCAGTTCAAACGTTATTCACGTCTACACTTTCCAGTTTAAACGTTACCTACGTCTACACTTTCCAGTTCAAGCGTTATTCACATCTACACTTTCCAGTTTAAACGTTATTCACATGCACGCTTTCCAGTTTAAACGTTATTCACGTCTACACTTTCCAGTTCAAACGTTATCTACACTTTCCAGTTAAAACGTTATTCACGTGCGCACTTTCTAGTTTAAATGTTATCTACGTGTACACTTTCCAGTTTAAACGTTCTCTACGTGTACACTTTCCAGTTTAAATGTTCTCTACGTGCACACTTTCCAGTTCAAACGTTATTCACGTCTACACTTTCCATTTGAAACGTTATCTACACTTTCTAGTTCAAATGTTATCCATATCTACACTTTTCATTTCAAACGTTACCTAAACTTTCCAGTTGAAACGTTATCTACGTCTACACTTTCCAGTTCTAACGTTATACTCATGTGCACTTTCCAGTTCTAACGTTATAGTCATGTACACTTTCGAACTAAAAGGTACACTGTGGTAGTCTGTTCATCAAGTGATAATCAATATGTACTTTCTACCCATTTTTATTAGTCTGTTGCGGAAGTTTTCCCTCCCAAACATCTACATGTTTTGGCAGAGAACCATGAGACCAATTAGTTATTATACTGGTCTCTGGACGAAGGGGACAAGGGTTCAAATCCCTGGTTGGGCCTGTGTTGTTTCTATTGGGGGTGAGCATGAACATCTAGACTGTTTACTCCGTGTCAAATCTAGGAACGAGTGGCGGTTATTTGTGTTTAATATAAACATACTGGAACGGTTACAAAGCAGAGCGACAAAGCTGATAGCAGGATTCCAGAATTACAGTTATGAGAAAAGACTCAGTCTTGCCGGACTACAGTGCCTAGTATTGGGAAGAATTCCAGATGATTTAATACACTTTGATACGGTAATAAACAATCAATCAATAGTACGCTTAGACGACCAGGGAACGTCGCGTCGAATGACCATGCCCAAGACCACGTCTGATGACCGCGTCCCAGGTGGCCTGCAGTTCTGTTGGGGAGGTGGCCTGCAGTTCATGTAGGGGAGGTGGCCTGCAGTTCTGTTGGGGAGGTGGCCTGCAGTTCTGTTGGGGAGGTGGCCTGCAGTTCTGTTGGGGAGGTGGCCTGCAGTTCTGGGGGGGGGGGGGTGCGATCTGTTTTTAGCCAGATGTTGCGAGGACGACCCCGAGGACGTCTCCAGGAAGAGCACGGCTTCTTCCGGTAACTCGCCGGAGCATCTCGTGGGCTGGGACTTCACGGGAAAGGCGAGCAATGTGACCGACGAAGGAGAACCGGTGGCGATCAATGGTTGAGACAATGCCTGCAAGTTGAGTACGTCGAACTACTTCACTGTTGGAAATCAAGTCAAGCCAGACGATCCCGAGGATGCGCCTCTGGTTGCGAAGGTGGAAGGCCTCACGACGCTGCCGGTCCTGCTGTAGTAGTGTCCAGGACTCGGAGCCGTACAAGAGAATTGGGACAATGCAGGAGGAGTAAATACGTAAAAGCCTGGTCTCCAGGGAGAGCCTTCGCTGGGACCAGACTCTGCGGAGCGAGTGCATGGTACATCCTACGGGTGATATCTTGCCTGCAGCGTGCTTCAGAGGACTGTCTGCTGCCGACGTATACGAAGTCCTCGGTGGCTGAAAGAGGGTTGTCGTTCACGGTGATGTTCAGCGGAGAAGGTCTCCTGCTGAAGTTTTGGATTTTTGTCTCCGTCCAGGAAATGTGCAAGCCTAGGTGTATAGCCGATCGATCCAGTGCCTCTAGGAGGCCTACCAGGGCCTAAGAATCATAGCCCGGTATGAAGACGTCATCACCGACGAGGAGGACCCCTGGGTTGTGTGCAGAGGACTGTGAGGATCCAACCACGGCTCAGCAGAAACGTGCAGAGATGAGGACGCAGCCCTGTCGGACACCATTTGATGTAGAGAACTCCTCTGTGAGATCCCGCCCGGGCCGAATTTTGGCGCTGGTGCGACTGTGAAGTTCCTCAATTAGGGTCAGCAGGATGCCTGAGATACCCACGCATTGTAGGGCCTTCCACAGGGCGTGTCTGTCCGCGGAATCGAAGACAGCCGTTGGTCAACGTAGGTGACGTGGAGGGGGCGGTTAAACTCGTGGTGCAGTTCTGTGAGGAGGCGGGGAGCGAGGATGGCGTCAATGGTAGAACGAGAAGCTGTGAACCCTGACTTTTGGGGCGACGATGGTAGAGCGAGAAGCTTTGAACCCTGACTTTTGGGGCGACGATGGTAGAACAAGAAGCTTTGAACCCTGACTGTTGGGGGCGACGATGGTAGAGCGGAAAGCTGTGAACCCTGACTGTTGGGGGCGACGATGGTAGAGCGAGAAGCTTTGAACCCTGACTGTTGGGGGCGACGATGGTAGAGCGAGAAGCTTTGAACCCTGACTGTTGGGGGCGACGATGGTAGAGCGAGAAGCTGTGAACTCTGACTGTTGGGGGCGACGATGGTAGAGTGAGAAGCTGTGAACCCTGACTGTTGGGGGCGACGATGGTAAAGCGAGAAGCTGTGAATCCTGACTGTTGGGGGCGACGACGGTAGAGCGAGAAGCTGTGAACCCTGACTGTTGGGGCGACGATGGTAGAGCGAGAAGCTGTGAACTCTGACTGTTGGGGGCGACGATGGTAGAGCGAGAAGCTGTGAACTCTGACTGTTGGGGGCGACGTTGCCTCATTAAAAGGGACTGCAGTCTGGAGAGGAGTACATGTGCGAAGACCTTGCCGAGGACGGATAGTAGGGTAACAGGCTTATAATTCCCGCATTCCAGACGGGATCCCTTTCCCTTGTACAAGGAAATTATTCCATCGCACAATGTCACGGGCACTTGGCCAGTGTTTCCCACCGATGCGAAGAGTTGGTGCAGGGTGGCAGTCATCGGATCCAGGGTCATCGGGTCCAAAGCGTACTTTAAAAGCTCAGGGGGAATATTGTCGGGGCCCGTGGCTCTGCTATCTTTCTGTTTTTCTATTGCTGCCTCAACCTCAGCAATGGTAGGGGCTTCAGGACTGGTGTCAGCGTCAGGAGTTTTTGTGAGAGACTCACGGAGTAGATCTCGCGAGGGTGTGGCGGGAGGGCGGTTCAAGGCTGCATTGTAATGTTGGACCAACCTGCAAGCTATTTCCTCTCTTGAGGTGCAGGGGGATCTATCGGACTTATTCATGCTTTGGGGGGGGGGGGGGGTGTCGGAGGGACGTTGAGAGGGATCGGAGCTGAGAGCCTTTATTGTGTGATAAGTCGCTCTCATGTCGTTGCGAACTAGACCTTCCTCGGCGCTGTTGGCCATGGTGTTTTAATGAAATTGAAAGTCCGTCTTGGCGGCAGGCCGGAATTTGTTTTGTTGGCGTCGCCTTTCTGGGTGGTCACCCCTGGCCCTGCACTCTTTTCCTCTAGGATTGCCAGGGTGGACGCTGTCAGTCAGGGTTTCTGAATGTTCTTCCTATGACCCAGAACTGTGGCAGCAACTTCGTGGATGGCCTGGGCAACAATGTGCCAGGCAGATTTAGGATCATCAGGAAGGGTACACAGAATGAAAAATTTGCTGTCTATGGATGTAACATATTGGGCTGCTGGACGGCCACATTAACCACGAGGAGAAGAGGATCAGTGCTGACATGGGTTTCGGTTCCACAGTGAACTATAAGATCTGATAAGACCTGATGAGGTAATAAATGGAAAGAATAAATTAGACTATAACACGTTTTTCAATATACAACCACCTACAAGAACAAGAGAACATAGCTACATATTACCTACAGAAAGATCAGGATTAGATATTAGAAAATATTGTTTAGTCAGAGAGGGGTGAATGCTTTGAATGCATTGCTACATAAAGTAGTAAAGGCACAGACAATTAATGCATTTAGGCATAGAATGGATGCGCATAGCTTTTAGAGCAAGGAGATGAAAATGAAACTGGTTGTATACAGACTTTGCAGTCTTCTAAACCAGTATAAAGACGCTAAGGTAAGTTAAGTTAAGTGAAGTTATTCTCAAGTCCTACAATGCTCTAGATCAGTGACTCTTTGATCCATTCCCCCTTTTCACATTTGCTTCCAAGATAGTCTAACTAAGAAGGTATATTCTAAATAATATGCATATAATTTTTAAAAATCGTATATTCTTTATATTAGTACATTTACATTTATTTGATTAACAAAAATTATTAGTTTTACAAATTTAATAGCAATAGAAAACGCTGATAGATTTTAAAACTTAAATGAAACTAGTTATTTTTTAATTACTTAACAGACTACAGTTACTGAAGAATACTTCAATTAACAAAATTTAAATAGAATTCCAGGTTATGTAGTTGATTTTATTCGATGAAAAAATGCAGCCAATGAGAAAACTGTTGAAAAATATTGCCAAAACATACTTTAAAAAAAGAAAGTTTATATTTTCATTCATACATACATACATACACACACACCTACATACACACATATATACATACCGATACTGTAGCTAAAGGTTATCAAACAAGGTTGTGTATGGTACTAGCAACCTCATTATGTGAAATCTTGTCTAGTGAAATCGTCAATGCATATGATCGAAACATGCTTCATATAGAAAGGGTCAACTGTAATGGTTGCCCAATGCTTCAGTAGGAGCGAAAAGACAGAACATCATCATCATAATCACCATCATGAACATCACCATCATCATCACCATCATGAACATCACCATCATCATCATCATCACCCATGTTAAATCGGGCCTTGTGTACTATCAGCGGCCTTCAAGAACCATCATTATTCATATTATTCACTATTTGCCGAGAGTGAGATGCAACACCTACGATATGCCGACATTGCAATGGTGCCGAACATGTATAACACAATTAGTACACGAAACAGTTTTTTTCACAGGTTTTTATTTCAGCACAGACTGGGTTAACACTAACATACACATTGTGGCCAGACAACATCAACGTTTGCTATATGTAGTAATTTGTTGACATCTACAGAAATCGTCGTCAGTGTTGTTTGTAGCTGGACAGAAATGATCAAGCAGAAGTTACAGCAATATACATGATTTCACAATTAAGTGACAAGTTTGGTGAACTGGGCAGGTTAACCAATGACAAGTTTGGTGAAGTGTGCAGGTTAACCAATGACAAGTTTGGTTAGGTGTGCAGGTTAAATAATGACAGGTTTGGTGAGGTGTGCACGTTAACTATTGACAAGTTTGGTGGCGTGCCTCACGTTAACCATTGACAAGTTTGGTGGCGTGCATCACGTTAACCATTGACAAGTTTGATGAGGTGTGCACGTTAACCATTGACAAGTTTTGTGGCGTGCAGCACGTTAACCATTGACAAGTTTGATGAGGTGTGCAGCAGGTTAACCAATGACAAGTTTAGTGAGGTGTATACGGTAACCATTGACACGTTTGAAACGGTGTGCACAGTAACCATTGACAAGTTTGGTGGCGTGCATCACGTTAACTATTGACAAGTTTGATGTCGTGCATCACGGTAACCATTGACAAGAATGGTGAGGTGTGCAGGCTAACCATTGAGAAGTTTGATGGCGTGCATCACGGTAACCATTGACAAGTTTGATCTCGTGCATCACGGTAACCATTGACAAGTTTGGTGGCGTGCATCATGGTAACCATTGACAAGTTTGATGTCGTGCATCACGGTAACCATTGACAAGTTTGATGTCGTGCATCACGGTAACCATTGACAAGTTTGATGTCGTGCATCACGGTAACCATTGACAAGTTTGGTGGCGTGCATCATGGTAACCATTGACAAGTTTGATGTCGTGCAGAAGGTAACCATTGACAAATCAATACTGTAGCCTGGACATCAAATATTAACCATTTTGTTTAAGATAGAGTGTACACATTTTGAAAGAAAAAAAGAAATGTCATTAAGCTATTTCCACCATGAAATGAAATCAGTGGAAGGGATCAAGATGCTGCAGTGGTGTGGTAGCGACACATATCTGCATGCTAGCGTCAGGGCCAGCGAACCAAAGCTGCCAAGACCCTTCTACACATCCACGCGGTGATCCTGGATAACAGTCTGCAGCAGGGCAGACTGGCTAAGGAGAAGGGATCGAAGAGGGAATGCTAACCCGGTACTAAAAAAAATGATTGCTGAAGTCGAATGTGTTGGACCGAAATGTGCAAATATCGCAGTCAAGCTGTAAACTACGACACAACGCATTCCGTTCTCTGGACTACATTTTGCTACTTTCAGGGTTTAGTAGTGGGAGATTGAGAACGAACAAAGCCAAGCCACGCCAAATCAGTGGAAAGGAGTAATGGGACTGTGGAATCCATTTTCCCATTTTGACACTTAAGGGATGACAGACAGCAAATAAGACAGTTCATTAGGCAAGCTCTAAACAAGTTGAGACATGTATAGTAAAACCTTCAACATCTCATTCTTGTCTACCTTTACCTTTTACTTTTACACATTGTCTTATCCCGTCTCGTTTCGATCATCTCGTCTCGTCTAATCGCGTCTAATGTTGTATAGTCATGTCTTGTTTTGTGTTGTTTTGTCCTGTTCTCTTTGCATTGTTTTGTTCTGGTATGTCTTGGCTTGTCTTATCATGTCATGTCCTGTCATGTTATGTCTTGAACTGTCATGTCTTGTCCTGTCATGTCTTGTCCTGCCATGTATTGTCCTGTCATGTCTTGCCTGTCATGTCTTGTCTTGCCTTGTCATATCTTGTCGTGTCATGTTTTGTCTCGTCTTGTTTTGACTATTCTTGTCCTATCTTGTCTTGTCTTGTTTTGTCCTATCTTGGCATGTCCTGTCCTGTCATGTTTTGCCTTGTCATATCTTGTCTTTTCCTGTCTTGTCATGTATTGTCCTGTCATATCTTCTTTCATTCCATCCGAAGTCCAGGTCACCACCACAGTTGAACTCCCACAGGAACCCTGAATAATTGACAATTTGTACTGAAGAAATGTGACAAGACAAGATAAGCGAAATAACGCAGCTAACTAGCACAGACAAGTGTGACAGGCATCATGTACGTGACGCATACTCGGATAGATGAGGCTGGGAAATAATATTGCAATAAGTAAAAAGTAAGAAAATGTGTAGGCGGGGAAGACAGTAGAACATGTCGGGTGGGAAAGAAAGAACATTTCAAGTGTAGAAATATTTGATGGGCAGAGGATTGTAGGAAAGGAAGGGGGGGGGGGGGGGAGGAGGGTTGATAATTGGTTCCTTAGATATCGCACATGATGGTGATGTCTTAGCTCCCTTTTGTTGACAAAATTTGACTAATTTATTACTATTATTATGTGAAGGAGCAGAATTGGGAGGTTAGACAAGAAGACGACCACTGTAACGTCCCAATCATGTCGTAAAAGGTGACCAAAGAAGCTTGGGCATGGAGCTGGAAACATCATCACGTGAAACTGTCGCTTTTGGGGTTAGCTTTACCCATCAAGATAAGCACAACAATGTAGGTGTTCGAATCCTGTAAGTTTCAAGCCTCATCTGGTCTGAGACGAGGTGAGATCGGGCGATAGATTCTATCGGAGATAAACTCTGACATGACGTGTACAGACTGCGCGTGTAAAATAACCCTTGGCAGTAGAATAGATACAAACAGATTGTGAGATGCTGGCCTGGTAACAATTCCAAAGGTAAAGATACTAGTGGCTGGCATCAAACTAGTAATAATGAGGCAGCCCCTCCATCATGCAAGTATATACAAAATGTTCTCTCTATTCAAAGTGGCAGAAGAGAAGAGACAGAAAGAGAGACAAATTGAGTGTATGTGTGTATGTGTGTGTGTGTGTGTGTGTGTGTGAGAGAGAGAGAGAGAGAGAGAGAGAGAGAGAGAGAGAGAGAGAGAGAGAGAGAGAAATTCCTTCAAACACAAAAGGCTATTCTTCATACAGTAAACTACTGGCTTGTATGATTGAATAGGTATGCAGCCCCATGAGTTTTCTGTCCCAGGGAAGTTAGACATCAAGACTAAGTTCGAATGATCTGAAAAGTAATTAACTTATCTGGCAGAAAACAGTTTGTAGTGATAATTGTTACAATACGATATATATGCAAGATGTAAGATACAAGCATGAAATAGTGTGATGTACATTTTGCAATTAATTTACATTTTTTTATTTACAAAAATACAAATTTAATAAAAATGTTCGTTCGTGATTTGGAAAGTGAAGTATAAATATACAATTCTATGAGAACATTTATAATATTCTAGCGTGAATGTCTTATTTGTTTGGATGACGAATCACTTAGACTAATTTAATTTTAAAAGATATCCGACTTTTCATTTTACACTTAATAAGGACTGCTTGAAGTAGAGCAGTGGTTTATATAATATATAATATATAGTTTATATGTACATACATACACAACAATGAATAAGTAACCAGCCATGATGAAATACAAAGAGCTTAAGTGAAAGCTTTCTATAGTCTACTTATCGTCTAGTTTTTAAAAAAAAAATGAACATTTATAACTACGAAACTTTTTGCTGGGAGGATTTGTATGATTGAAGAATAAAGGCCATTTGCCGCTTAAGTCGCTTTGCAGTTTACAGGCTAGGTATTTTTATTAGGCACCAGATATATTTGCTAAACACTGGTCCCCTGGTAAAGATAAAAAGGATGCACAAATTAATACACATCTGTGATGCATAGGCTACGAGAGTGCATACATTACTGATATGTGATCTCAGGCTACCAGAGTGCATACATTACTGATATGTGATCTCAGGCTACCAGAGTGCATATATTACTGATATGTGATCTCAGGCTACCAGAGTGCATACATTACTGATATGTGATCTCAGGCTACCAGAGTGCATACATTACTGATATGTGATCTCAGGCTACCAGAGTGCATACATTACTGATATGTGATCTCAGGCTACCAGAGTGCATACATTACTGATATGTGATCTCAGGCTACCAGAGTGCATACATTACTGATATGTGATCTCAGGCTACCAGAGTGCATACATTACTGATATGTGACCTCAGGCTACCAGAGAGCATACATTACTGATATGTGATCTCAGGCTACCAGAGTACATACATTACTGATATGTGATCTCAGGCTACCAGAGTGCATACATTACTGATGTGATCTCAGGCTACCAGAGTGCATACATTACTGATATGTGATCTCAGGCTACCAGAGAGCATACATTACTGATATGTGATCTCAGGCTGCCAGAGAACATATATTACTGATATGTGATCCCTAGGTTACCAGAGAGCATACATTACTGATATGTGATCTCAGGCTACCAGAGTGTATACATTACTGATATGTGATCTCAGGCTACCAGAGAATATACATTACTGATCTGTGATCTCAGGCTACCAGAGTGTATACATTACTGATATGTGATCTCAGGCTACCAGAGAACATACATTACTGATATGTGATCTCAGGCTACCAGAGTGAATACATTACTGATCTGTGATCTCAGGCTACCAGAGAACATACATTACTGATCTGTGATCTCAGGCTGCTATAATGTTAGATCTATATGACAGAACATGTATTATCCCATTTATCCCATGAAAAACTACGATCAAAAGCAAGCAAAGACGGATGATTGACATGTAAGTTAAAGCTTGTTTGATCATGTCCAATCACATTAAACAAATCTTGGCTCGCATGGTGTTGTATGGGAACTTCATATAGGACTGAAATGCAAGTTTCATGTTCGCATTAAGACATCGATGTCATGATTTCCGCACGTGTTTGTGTACAATATAGTACAATACAAAGTGTTACATTTATCTGGCTTAGGAGAAAACATAATTTTTCTAATATTGTTGAACGCCAAATAATCAAAGAGACGATTATCAACGGTTTTGTAAAGGTGTGTACACATGAAACTCTGGAGTGTGTGGTTGGATTCTGATCAGATGCTTGTTAAACGGGATGTTTTGAGTTCACAGCCGGAAAGCCGTGCTCTGATCCTTCCTTGTGAGATGATTGTTGTGTCATTTGATCTTACGCTCGCGTGACGTTTCTTATAATGATCGTACCGGTTTAGAGGGTGTAGGAAACCAACTGTTTTATTATATTTATAGTTTTTGGATATTTTAATGTACATAGATTTAGTGTTTTTATTTTCTTACGTACTGCAAGATATATTGTGTCTACACATGTGTTTCCAGGTAATACGCATATAAACTATGTCACAACTTTGTATTAGCTCACATACGCACGTACATACACGCACACACACACACACACACCCTCTAACACACACTATAACACACACACACACACACAACAGATTAGTATTACAGTTCTTCCATGTTTTTGTTGTTGTCTGGGTAGTAACGACACTGGAGTTGACCAGTTCTCAGTACTACAGTAGCACTAATACTAATCTGGAAACCAGTTCTAATTGCTACAGTACCAAAAATAATAATCCAAAGACCAGTTCTCAGTACTACAGTAGCACAAATACTAATCCGGAGACCAGCTCTCAGTGCTACAGTAGCACAAATACTAATCCGGAGACCAGCTCTCAGTGCTACAGTAGCACAAATACTAATCCGGAGACCAGCTCTCATTGCTACAGAAGCACAAATACTAATCCTGAGACCAGTTCTCAGTGCTACAGTAGCACAAATACTAATCCAGAGACCAGCTCTCAGTGCTACAGTAGCACAAATATTAATTCGGAGACCAGTTCTCAGTGCTACAGTAGCACAAATACTAATCCAGAGACCAGCTCTCAGTGCTACAGTAGCACAAATACTAATCCGGAGACCAGCTCTCAGTGCTACAGTAGCACAAATACTAACCCGGAGACCAATTACAACCTTGGAAAAACGAGAGGAAAAGACCGAAACATTTGGTTCAATTGTAATTATTATGTAAACAGTTTGCACATTTGCACCCGTCTGGACCCAGGAGGAAAACATAAAACCACTATTAACCTCCAAGCAAGTCTAAGAGCCGACAGAAGAGAGACGTAGGACTGAATATCATTCTATCCTCGTCAAACCAATTTTGTTGAGATCAACACCACAACAGCCAATCAAATGATGTGTCACAAGCTCCTGTAACTAACTTTTCGTGTCCAATCACAACGTCAGATAGCGTTCATGCGGTGTTCAGCTGGTCATTCGTCTTCAGCACGTCGCTCTCGTCACATGTATCCGAAAGGTTGGGCAAATCATCAGATGACCTGCGGGATCAAGATGCTGAGCAGCGCATGAGCTGCAGTGGTCAGCACCCATAGCTGACTGCTAGCGTCAGGGCCAGCGAACCACAGCTGCCAAGACCCTTCTACACCTCCACGCGGTGATCCTGGATAACAGGCTGCGGCAGGGCAGACTGGTTAAGGAGAAGGGATCGAAGAGGGAATGCTAACCCCGTACTAAAAGAAATGTTTGCTGAAGTCGGATGTGTTGGACCGAAAGGTGCAAATATCGCAGTCAAGCTGTAAACTACGACACAACGCATTTCGTTCTCTGGACTACATTCTGCTACTTAAGCCATTTCAGGACGAACAAAGCCAAGCAAAGATGGCCTGCATCTTATACTGCCCCGCAGTCACATGTATTGCCTTCTGAGAGATCCCATTTTGTCATGCACTTCATTCATCGTGATACACCAGTTCAAAGTCTATTTATTGTCTTCTAAAGTTAGTTAGGGGCAGGTTACTCATAAAGCTCGACCCATGGATCCTGAATCATTTAGTGCCATAATCCAGTGCGACGACTTTTAGGACTTGACTGTCTGGGGTTTGATGATTTAAGGAAACGTAATCTTCATGTTAGTTAGTCAACATGCAGTTATAGTTCTATGCTTGACAAGCATCAACATGAAGGACAAGAACACATGATTGAATAGAGATTTCTCCTACAATATGTTCAGATATTGGTATTATTTAGCATAAGCAGATACGATCCGCATGCTGATGGTAGCAGCATGCTTCGCCCTTTAAGGTGCCTCTTCTTCGTTCTCTAAGACGCCGATTCTTAGACCTTTATTGTGACTGCTTCATCCTCTAAGGCCCCACTGCTTCGCTCTCCAAAGCACCCTTGCTTTGCCCCATAAGCCGCCCCTGCTTCGTCCTTTAAGACGCCCTTCTTCATCTTCTGTCGCCCTTACTTCGTCCTCTAAGCCAACCCTCCTTTGACCTTTAAGACCCCCTGCTTCGTCCTCTAAGCTCCCACTGCGTCGCTCTCCAAAGTACCCCTGCTTTGTCCCATAAGCCGCCCCTGCTTTGTCCTTTAAGACCCCCTTCTTCGTCTTCTAAGTCGCCCCTGCCGCCCATCCGTAAACCTTTAAGGTGACTGCTTCGTCCTCTAAGCTCCCACTGCGGCGCTCTCCAAAGTACCCCTGCTTTGTCCCATAAGCCGCCCCTGCTTTGTCCTTTAAGACCCCTTCTTCGTCTTCTAAGTCGCCTCTGCCGCCCATCCGTAAACCTTTAAGGTGACTGCTTCGTCCTCTAAGCCCCCACTGCTTCGCTCTCCAAAGCACCTGCTTTGCCTCATAAGCTATCTCTGCTTTGTCCTCTAAGGTACCTAAGCTTCGATTTCTAAGACGCCCCTGCCGCCCATCCTTAAACCTCTAAGGTGTCCAAGCTTCGATCTCCAAAACGCCCCTGCTTCGTCCTTTAGCGCACCCCTGTTTCGTCATCCAAGGCGCGCCTGTTTCCAAGTCGAAGGCGATCGTGCTTCGCAATCCAATGCGCCCCTGAATCGACCTGTCTGCTATGGGACTACGTTTTATTTCTGTATCCCTTAACATATCCAATGTCTCCACGACGGCTGTATTCTGTCTCACTTATCCATATCCAATGTCTCCACGACGGCTGTATTCTGTCTCACTTATCCATATCCAATGTCTACACGACGAGTGTATTCGAAACAAGGATGAGCATGTTAAGCCAACTATTATATTCAATTAAAATGTCATAAATTGTCCCTATAATAATAATAAAATAAATATAATAATAATAAAATAAATATAATAATAATAAAACAAATATAATAAAAATAAAATAAATATAATAATTATAAAATCACGCCAATTGCGTTTATAGTCATTCGTTAATTGATGTCAAAATTTCTCCCTTCCCCCACGTCCACCTCTGTCCACTTTTGATTGACCCCTCCCCCAACAGTTGTGGACGTTCCACATGACCGTAACTCATTCCTTCTCCCCCTCCCCCTTGTGGTCCTCTACTCTACATGACATTGACCCGTTCCCCCTCCCTTTCCCCTTGTGGTCCTACCCTCCACATTATCTTGACCCGTTTCTCCTCCCCTCCCCTTATGGTCTTCTACTCCACTTGACCGTGACCCGTTCACCCATCCGATGTGAATAGACGTGATCCCCGTATTAATAAACGTCACGCAGATGAAGCCAAGCATAACAAAATCGCATTGAGGACCGCGGTCCACCTTCATCAGTACGCTCGGAATGTCAGGAAAGCTACTACAACCAGCCACTTAACGTTCTTTTTAGGGCGCACAAAAGAGCAATTGAACTCATTATTCCCATTAAACAACAACAACAACAACAACAACAACAACAACAATAACAACTTCAGACTCACTGTAGTTATATAGAATACATTGTTTGTCTACAGATAACTCAATTGAGAAACATGAGAAGCTATATACTGCACATTACATAGTAACATACAAGCCTCAGGTCAGTATTGTGTACTGCTGTAACCGTTTTAACTTAATATCTTGCAGTCCGTCTGAAAATAACAACACTAAAGCTATGTATATATTTTAATATGCAAGACTTCTGCATATATCCAAACTTTAAGACATACTCTAAACCCGCGCAGCCATTATTTTTAATATTAAAACGGTCAACCAAAAATAAAGTTTTGACAATTAAAGATACAAAACAATTATGTGACAAAACTTTTATCAACAAATTTAGAAATATGATCAAGGAAGTATAATTGTATCAATTATAATATGTAAATAATTGTTAATTGAAACTGCATGTCTTAGTTTCTGTGATGTTGTAAACTTTCTAAACAAAGCTTGCTGGTAGCAAAATAATCGAGAAATAACACAATGCTAATGTGTTTCCTTTTCATTTAGTTGTAAATTCAGACTGCTACCAGTCGAGTAGGTTGTGTACAATTACGACCCCAGGTATTAACACTTGATTGAGCTGGTACAATGTATGCATTACAACCATCGCCGTCATATGGATCAATTGTAGCTGCATGACGCATGGATATTTATCAACTTTGGCAACTGCGTGAGATTGACACTATTTTCAGCACGAGTTCCTCTGCCGAAAAACGGATGTGTTAGTCCGAAAGGTTCAAATATCGCAGTCAAGCTGTAAACTAGCGACAGAACGCATTCCGTTCTCCCGACTACATCCTGCTACTTGCGATGCCCTGTTCTAGGCTTAGTAGTGGGAGATTTGAGAACGAACGCAGAAGAAGAAGAAGAAGAAGAAGAAGAAGAAGAAGAAGAAGAAGAAGAAGAAGAAGCACGTTCCATACATGATTATGAATTTGTGAAGTCACTGAGGGGCAGTTAAACTCAAAATGCATGACTTAAATGTCTTAATGTGATTCTAGACCGTCTGCTGCACATCTGTGATAAAGTAATCGATATATATATATATATAAATAGGTATGCGTGTATGCCTGTTATCTGCACATAATGCACCGCTGACGCTTTAATATATTCTGTTAAATGTCATTGGCGATTGCATGAATAATTCACGAAATACCTCTGTCACAACGTGTGAGAAGATTATACTTGGCAATTTTTAGACAGTATGACTGCTATACAACATAATTACTGGATAGGAAGGGAAATATGTGACGTCTGAATATGATCAAAACATCATTGCTGGCTTGAGCTGGGAAATTAACGACATTGCTTCTAACTAATGACGTAATCACTCCACTTATGATTTCGGTTGCGTTTGGTTGCGTGTCTCAGTGACCCAGTCAGCTTTGTCGGCGGGAACATATGTTCCTGGCAGGGCCACCCATGCCGGACAGGTCACTGGAGAGGGGCCAGACTAAGAATTGTATCAGCCAGGTGGTGTTAAAAAATCCGGAAAGCCAGAACACCTGGGAGAGGAAACTCGAGCGGATGGAGCTCGCAACCCATGAGGGCAGGACAATCAAGGACTATCATCTAGGGAGCCCAACCCAGAAGGGCAAGACAATCAAGGACTATCATCTAGCGAGCCCAACCCAGGAGGGCAGGACAATCAAGGACTATCATCTAGCAAGCCCAAACAAGGAAAATCCATTCCTAGACCTTAATATCTGACCAAAAATGGCCCCAGTCAATGGGAAAAATGACCTCAAGTCCACTGTGTATCAACGTGCTAAAGGACTGCGTGGCTGCTGAGAGAGCAGTTATGAACGTGGGAGTCTGGTGGGCGAGAGGGGCGGCGCCAGGTTCATGGACTCCAAATAGGACATCCCCTGCCTCTTCCCTGACAAGGGGCAACTGTCAGGGTGACCGTATAACAACCCAATCAAACAATATATAAACGTGGTATCAAAAAATGACCTGCTGCCTTGCAGGTTTGTCCGCCAGGTCGGTTGGGGACAACCAAGACTAAGGATGTGAACCTGAAGAAAATGCTTGCTTAAAACGGAAGTGTTGGACCGAAAGGTGCCAATAAAACAGCTCGCTGCTGCAAACCACGACACTACGGATCTCATCCAAGGATTATCAAGGACCCGGACTATACAGAGAAACACCATAAGGTACCCACAAAGACATGTTTCTCCCACCATGTACACACAGATACATCTGTCACTCAAACCCTGCAGGTGTTGCAATGGAACGCTGAAGGCATATACAACAAAAAGGAAGCGTTGTCCAGAAGACTATTTGAGGAAGAAATACACGTTGCCTGCATCCAGGAAACACACCTTAATCCAAACCACAGATTTTGCATAAGAGGAAGTGAAATCCACAGACTGGATATGGAACGAATAGTCAACACTAGAATAACCTGGCATATGGAATCACACAATTTACTTATCCTCCAGCAAGCAGGTTTTTGTAGAAACAGATCGACCGAAGACCAGGTGACATATATCTCGCAGGAGATTGAAGATACATTTTAAGAAAAAAAGAAAACACTGACAGTCTGGACAGACCTATAAAATGCTTTTGATAAAACACGGAAGAGCGGGATAAAAATCAAACTACTGCAAATGGGTGTAACCAACAGCATGTACAAGTGGATCAGTATATTTCCGTGCAGAAACAAAGGCACTGAAGGCCGCAACTGAGCTTGAAGAGCACCAAGAAAACATAGTATTCCTGACTGATGTCTCGTCAGTATTAGCAGCTCTAAAACAACACAAAGATGAATATCTCAAGCAATTCATGTTCTCCCTGACACAGCTCTCAGCAGAACACCCAAGTTTGGTCATACAGTGGATACCATCCCAGTGCAGTATTGAAGGCAATGAAGCTGCAGACAAACTAGCGAAGAGTGGAGGAGCATCCTCACAAACAGACCTGAGTATCACATATAATGAGGCCAATACCATAATTAAAGCCAACTTCAGGGTAAAATGGGCTGATCAACACCCCGACTTCCGAAAAGAAGACAGCTAATATAACTTAACTAGAGAAGAGCAAGTCATCATCTTCAGACTGAGATCTGGGCATTAACAGATTCAAGGGTCATCTTTACAACAAAATGATGATTGGGACAGATGACAGGTGTCAATGCTTGGAGCATATCATGATCGTGGAACACATCCTGCAAAGCTGCACGCTAACGCAGAAAATGAGATAACAATACTGGCCTCGTGAGACAAATATGAGATAAAAGCTGTATGGAGATGAAACATCCTTACAAACAACGGTGTCCTTTGTAAGAGAAACAGAAACCTTGATCTGAGGATGAAAGAAGACGAGGAAGAAGATATATTTTAAGGCTAGAAAGATTGAAAGATATGACAAAAGGGACCCCTAATCCGGTGAACGTTCATTTGGGTTAAGCTGGGCAGTAAGAAGCTTTCAAAGATAAGAAGGCTTATTACTTGTGGTAGATTTGCATGTGTGAGTGAGAGTTGCTATGTAGTGTGCGAGTTAGACGTCCACTTTAAAATTAAATACCCTCTCCACCCAGGAGCGAGTTCATTGTATCTAAGGCCATACGCACAGACAAGAAATGGTGCCAACTTCTCCCTTTAACTCAAAACACCATTGACAACCAAGGCAAAGTAATAAAACTGCTACACAAAAATAATACAGCTAACAAGGACATAACCAAGGAGTCCAAGAACAGATTTATTTGAATTTATTAAATCAGAGGTTTTAAACTGCTGAGACTTGGAGTTAAAGAGCTAAAAGAGAATACAGATCCTCATTTTAAAGCCTTGTAAGTCTAAAGGACTTTATACCGGAAATGGGCCCTAACATCATGGCCTCTGGACAAGATGATAAAACGATAATTTACACAAAATATAAGGCCGTGTGAACTTAACGTTTCATAAACAATTACAAAAAAATTATTTATATTTGTGTGAGACGCTTTAAGCACGTGTTTAATTTGCGTAATGCATACTTCATCTCTCCGCGGCCTCCCCCTTTTCATGTCAGCCTTTGTCCACTCTTGACATATTCCCTCCACTCCCTCCAGTGGACGTCTTTAATGGATCTCTCTATGCCTCTGTCTCTCTCTCTCTCTCTCTCTCTCTCTCTCTCTCTCTCTCTCTCTCTCTGTGTATCACCCCTTCCGCCCTCACACTCCCACCATGTATGAGTTTCTTTTTGCCAAAGGATGATACTTTTCATGTGTCATTGAATGTAGTTTACAAGTATCTCATATTGCTTATAATTGAATGCATACACATTCATACACATGTTTGTGAACAAATCAACATTTAACGTGAACAATACAAATAGAAACGCTATGTATTAGCTCCAGCAATAATAAGCATATGCTACAGATTGTATGTTCGCCATTTTGTAAGCAACAACAACAACAACAATAACAACAACGAAAGAGTGATATTTATCAAATAACCACGACTATTTCACTAATAAACATGATATCCGGTCTCATGGTTGTCTAGTCAGTAAAACAGTCTATCCATCAACTTGGTTGGAGATGGTCATGCTATCACTTTGCTCTTCTCATGAAAATGATACGTTTGGATAACATGCCCCCCCCCCCCCCTTTCCCGGTCTCCCCAAATGGATACATGTCTGTGAGACACACTTTTTATTTGCAAAACAAATGGGCCTTGAGTGACAGGTTGGCAGTCTGACTATTGACGAGTGATCTGTTGACGAGTGATCTATTGCCGAGTGATCTATTCTTTGTCAGGAGTAGTTTGCATCTGCAATGTCAGTCGGTGTGTTTTATGTCCCTTTGTCTTTAGAGTTTAAAAGTGTCATTGCCTTTACTTCTTCATATGTTGTCTTTTATTCAGTATGGATAGAGTAAAAGAGACTAACGTCTGGTTAGAGGAGAGGAGACTAACGTCTAGTTACAGGAGAGGAGACTAACGTCTGGTTAGAGGAGAGAACACTAACGTCTAGTTACAGGAGAGGAGACTAACGTCTGGTTAGAGGAGAGAACACTAACGTCTAGTTACAGGAGAGGAGACTAACGTCTGGTTAGAGGAGAGAACACTAACGTCTAGTTACAGGAGAGGAGACTAACACACTAACGTCTGGTTAGAGGAGAGGAGACTAACGTCTGGTTAGACAAAACATATTGATCGAACAATGTTAGGATCAGTCGAAATATAATGACCAAGACTTCGCCCCCCCCCTAGGCCCCCCCCCCCCCAAAAAAAAACCCATCTAACTTCCACGCAGTATACCCTGGAAACAGGCTGTTTCATGGAAGTCTGACTAATGTATTTGTGGATCGAGATATCCGTGTAGTAGTGAAAGTCACTCAGAGGAAGTCAAGTGTAGCACAACCACCTGGGTCCAATTTTCATCCGCACGCTCGGGATATGAGGAAAGCTACTGCAATCCGCCACCTAATGCCCTTTTCAGTGCGCACAACTGAGTAAACATACCTATAGTGGACAATCAACAACAACAATAATAACAACAACATCAACAACAAAGTTCAGTTTGGGCTTCTTTAGGTAGTGTATTCGTAACCCTATTCCCACGAATCTTACCTGGGGAGGAATGCCAGGTATTTGCGTTCAAACGATAGCTAGGCACAATCAGGGCTCCCGAAAGGTACTTTTTAAAAGTTCACACTTTTTTTTTTTAGGGAAAACCACATTTACATTAAATTATTTTCATACACACTTCCTTAACTTGACTTAAGTTAATCTCGACTTAACTGAATTTAACTTAACGTTTTTAATACTGATTTAGAAGACTATGCAGAGTATGTAGACAACCAATTTCATTAACATTTTCTTGCTCTAAAATCTATGCGCATTCAATCTATTCTTAAATGCATTAATTGTCCCTGCCTCCACTACTTCCTGTTGCAATGTATTCCAAGCATTCACCAATCTTTGACTAAAATAATATTTCGTAATATCTAATCTGGACCTTTCTTTAGTTAATTTGTAGCTATGCCCTCTTCGTGTAGGTGTTTGCATTAGAAAAAAAAACTATTACAGTCTAATTTATCCGTTCCTTTGATTATCTTATTAACCTGTATTAAGTTACCTCGAATTCTTCTCTTTCTAGTCTTTTCCATTGTCGGAGATGAAATAATAGAACAGTGTGCATGTGTAAACGGGGACTAATTAAGGTTGTGCATGGGACTGGTAGCCTCATCTTGTAAAACAAAATTGCCCAAACAAAAACTTCTTCAGAAACACGCACATGACGCGACGCGAGCTTTTTGCAAGGAGACCACCTGTCACTGAAGCCACATGGTCCCGTAAAGCCAAACAGAATGTATCATATTACATCACATTTTGGCAACATTCAGCCTACAGGCTAAATTTGACCAACGCAAAGTTTTATGTGGCCCGGAGCCAGTGTAAAACTGTATTTTAAATACTGTATACTTTTCTGTTAGGAATATTAAAATATTATTACTATACATATTCCAAATAATTTATAAAATAATAGTTATTAATTATTTTTAAAATCCAATCAAACGGACAGTTGTTATAATTGTGTTATTTATATCATGTTAGTAGTAATGACTGTTAAATACATTAAACGCTCATTTAGTTGTGATTTGATATAGAATGGACAAAGTCGACTTGTGATGCCCTATGGGAACACCATATTGCCGAACTTTTATTAGATGACGTCAAGTTTTCCATACTGAGAGATGGCTGTCATATGTTTAAAACAAGTTCTATAAAAACAAAAACGAATACTATTACAAAACAAAAATTGGCATCGTGATATCACGAAAGACTTCGTCATTATGAAAGAAAGTACAAATCATACTTAATAAAGCACAAAACTGAAGCATATCGGATTTATTTACATTATGACAATAGACACTAGCAGTATCAATTAAATACAATTAGCAGGGTGAAAAGCAAACGCCCAACAATTTTAGTTACGCCTTGAAGGCAGCCAACTTTGGAGGTCATGCCGTCAAAGTTTTCTGTGATGAAAATAAATGTCATTGAACAAACACACTGACGACAAGACGAGGGCTAAACTTCATCAAACCAACATTTCTCGCGGTTTCCTGTTTTCCATTAATGTGTTTAGAATGACGATGGTCTATTCTGCCTTAAAACTGAATTTCTCCGACTGTTGTCTTTTGTACAATCAAGTCACATAGCAACCGTTGCAAAATACAAGAAGGTCTATATCCGCAGATGCGGAATAATCCATTTCATATGGTGAGCATTGGTTGCCTAACTGTAGGCGCATCACACCGCGGTGTCACAATGATGTTTCGGTTACTCTCAATGCATTTGTAGTTCTTTATATACATATCGGTACACAATCCGCTGTACTATGTCGCAAAATCGCATAGGGCTGGCGAGGTGGTTATAATGGAAAAAAAAAAGAAATGAATGGGAATCCGCTGTCGAAGAAAGTAGTATTCCGAATTTTATATGCAGATTAAATCATTTGATTTAGGAAAGAAGGATTCACTTCTGGTTCACCTAATTGTTGATAATATATCTGTTGGTGAACAGGAGTACATGGTACGTTCGTTCCTCAGGCAAGTAGGATCACACTGCACATCAGGAAAATCAACAAAAACAGAAAGAACAAGACCCTGTCCACGACTAAAGCCACCTGGCGCCATTCATTCAGCACTTCTTGACGAGCATCCTGGGAAAAATAAAGACGTTTAACTTTTAAAAATAATTTATCGATATTATCTTAACTTAACTTAACTTAACTTCTTTATATTGGTATAGCAGTCCCTGCAGAGTCTGTATACAACCAGTTTGTTCTACCCAATTTGACCTAAAAGTACCTAAGTGCATCCAACTTTAAATTGCATTAAGTGATCGTGCCTCAACTATTTCCTGGTGGGAATGCATTTCGAGCATTTACCACTCTTTGACTAAAAAAAAATATGACCAAATATATAATCTTCCTCCAATTAGTTACCTTGAAATGGTGAATGGGCGTGCATGTCTCAATGATCCCGGAAGCTTTGCCAAAGTTTCCAGAAGGGTCATTCAAATTGGATAGGTAATGGGGAAGAGCATAGACTAAACATGGATAACTCACCTAGAGTATAATAGGTTAGGGTAGGGTCAGTCACCCAACCATGGATAACTCACCTAGAGTATAATAGGTTCGCCTAGGGTCGGCCACCCAAACATGGATAACTCAACTAGAGTATAATAGGTTCGCCTAGGGTCGGCCACCCACATCTATAAAAACAAAGATGGTTACGAGAACATTGACAACAACGCAAAAGCAAACGACCTTGAGAAAGGAAGGTCCTTCGGAAACGAGAAGAATGGACTGAAAGTCGCAAGGAAGCTTCACTGCCGACTGCCCTTCTGAATACCATGAAGAAGAAAAAGTGAAAAGGAACTAAGATTAAATGATTACACCTAGAGAGAACCAGAAAGAACAGCACTGGACCATGCATGCTAGCAGGATGTTGTCATTGTCCTATGCCCCATGAGAAACGACGAGCTTTGATTGATTGAATCTGGACTCTTCTTTAATTAATTTGTAGCTGTGTACTCTTGTTCTTGTAGCCATCGTACTTTGAGAAACTTTAACAAGTCTAATTTATTCTTTTCTTTGATTAACTTATAGACCTGTATTATATTACCTATAATTTTTATCTTTTCTACATCCAGTAGGCCAATTTTTCTGTCTTTTCTATAACTATAATTTCGGAATACCACTATTAGCTGTGTAACTCTTCTTTGCATACTTTCTTGCATGTTTATATACCTTCTTCAACAAGGACTCCACGTCTGAACACAGTACTCCAATCTAGTTCTAACTAATGTTTTATACAGTTTGACTATCACCTCCATGTTTAATGTTTATTTTAAAAATTATATATAACACTGCATATGCCTTTTTCACTGCTACCTGGACTTGCTTACTCACCTTACCTGTATGATCTATTATAACTTACCGTTTATATCTTCCTAATATAATTCTCTCAAATTTCGTATTAATGTTATATTTTGAATCTACCCATGTGGATGACTATACATTTATCTATATTAAACTCCATCGGCCAGATCTCAGACCTTTCTTGAATTTTATCTAAATCCAACTTCAATATAGCCACCTCTGCTTTAGATGAGACACCTCGGGGTAGTTTTGTGTCATACTTTTAATCTTGCAATCATTGATCCTTCTTCTTCTTCTTCTTCTTCTTCTTCTTCTTCTTCGTACGCTGTTTACAGCGATATTTACGTTGCACTGTTTTAATTTGTTAGCCTGTGGCTCAGTGCATCCGATTTCAACAGGCGTTTCTGTAGGGTTGCAGTCCTTAGCCTTTGGCTGTCCCCAGCCTAACTGCAAGGCTGCAATTGTTTTTGGTCAGAGTTGTCTCTCTTAGGAAGTTGTCTTGCAGGACTATCGAGTCAATCATTGATCCGATTATAACCCAATTTTGAAGCCTTTTTCTATACATTTTTTTTCTGACTATTTTTATGTGAGAACGTCTGACATATATATTATTGGTCTTGCATGCACCTGAATCAGTCAGGCTAAACAAAATATTTGTTTACAAATTCATTTGTATCGCCCAATTAATTCCTTTGGCTTGTCACCTTGCACGGAAGCAGAATGCCCTCAAGCACGTTGATAGCAATTGATCAGAATTCTTCCGATTTGGCAAATATATTTTCATGTATGACTACAATTAGTCAAGATAATTGCATTTTGTAATTGGCGATAACTGACTATAGTAGCCATGTGCAAATATGTGTAATTGGATTTCTCACTTCCTTGCATTAAGATGATGTCAGCAATTATGTAAATGTGTGAATAATTGCAGATGAACAGACCAGGCAATGGTTATATCGATCACACATTTTGGCCTAACAAAAAACAAACATAAAAAACCCACTGAAACTGGAAATTTCCAATAACTTTTATCCTAAAGATCTTGTACACCGTCGAAATGTATTAGAACGTCACTTTTCTTATGCTGGTTTAATTTAAATATATAGTGAGAAAAATTGGCTATACAATTACAGTGAGAAATATGGGCTAGACAGTTACATAGTGAGAAATATTGGCTAGACAGTTACATAGTGAGAAATATTGGTTAGAAAGTTACATAGTGAGAAATATTGGTTAGAAAGTTACATAGTGAGAAATATTGGTTAGAAAGTTACATACATAGTGAGAAATGTTGACTGGACAGTTACATAGTGAGAAATGTTGACTGGACAGTTACATAGTGAGAAATATTGGCTAGACAGTTACATACATAGTGAGAAATGTTGACTGGACAGTTACATAGTGAGAAATATTGGCTAGACAGTTACATAGTGAGAAATATTGGCTAGACAGTTACATACATAGTGAGAAATGTTGACTGGACAGTTACATAGTGAGAAATATTGGCTAGACAGTTACATACATAGTGAGAAATGTTGACTGGACAGTTACATAGTGAGAAATATTGGCTAGACAGTTACATACATAGTGAGAAATGTTGACTGGACAGTTACATAGTGAGAAATATTGGCTAGACAGTTACATACATAGTGATAAATATTGGTTAGAAAGTTACATAGTGAGAAATATTGGCTAGACAGTTACATAGTGAGAAATATTGGTTAGAAAGTTACATAGTGAGAAATATTGGCTAGACAGTTACATAGTGAGAAATATTGGTTAGAAAGTTACATAGTGAGAAATATTGGTTTGAAAGTTACATAGTGAGAAATATTGGTTAGAAAGTTACATAGTGAGAAATATTGGTTTGAAAGTTACATAGTGAGAAATATTGGCTAGACAGTTACATAGTGAGAAATATTGGCTAGACAGTTACATAGTGAGAAATATTGGTTAGAAAGTTACATAGTGAGAAATATTGGTTAGAAAGTTATTTGCTATTCCTATGTCAGTATTTTTCATGTATTTTTGTCCCTATTACCATACTTGGTGGTGGGAAGAGCAGAAACCTTACATGAGTGTTCAATTGATTCAGATGCAAGATTGTTCAAGTGACTCATCCGTAAGATTGTCCAAGTGACTAACACGTTAGGTTGTCCAAGTGACTAACACGTTAGGTTGTCCAAGTGACTAACACGTTAGGTTGTCCAAGTGACTAACACGTTAGGTTGTCCAAGTGACTAACACGTTAGGTTGTCCAAGTGACTAACACGTTAGGTTGTCCAAGTAACTAACACGTTAGGTTATCCAAGTGACTAACACGTTAGGTTGTCCAAGTGACTAACATGTTAGGTTGTCCAAGTGACTAACACGTTAGGTTGTCCAAGTGACTAACACGTTAGATTGTCCAAGTGGCTAACATGTTAGGTTGTCCAAGTGACTAACACGTTATGTTGTCCAAGTGGCTAACACGTTAGGTTGTCCAAGTGACTAACACGTTAGATTGTCCAAGTGACTAACACGTTAGGTTGTTCAAGTGAGTAACATGTTAGATTGTCCAAGTGACTAACACGTTAGGTTGTCCAAGTGACTAACACGTTATGTTGTCCAAGTGACTAACACGTTAGATTGTCCAAGTGACTAACACGTTAGGTTGTCCAAGTGACTAACATGTTAGATTGTCCAAGTGACTAACACGTTAGGTTGTCCAAGTGACTAACACGTTATGTTGTCCAAGTGACTAGCACGTTAGGTTGTCCAAGTGACTAACACGTTAGGTTGTCCAAGTGACTAACACGTTAGGTTGTCCAAGTGGGCCACATGTTATCCAAGAGTTAATTATGAAAAGATGCAGGAATACTTCAGCCAACTCCTCAATATACCACCAGCAGACGACATGTTCTAACAGTCAACCAACTTCAATAAAATTACAGAATTCGAACGAGAAACGATTGAGGAAATGAGAGAAGCAGTGCACAAATTCTCCAACGAACAAGTCCCCTGGAGCAGACGATATACCAGCTGAATTGATCAAATCAGCGGGCGACACGAACATAACCTGGCTTCAGAGATTGTTCAACATAGTATTGACCAGCCAAGAGGCTGAAGATTGGAGAAATTCCATAATCGTCCTCATATGGAAGAAGAAAGGTAGTAAGAGAGACTGCGCAGCTTACAGAGGATTTCACTGCTGAGCAACACGTGAAAGATTTTCTGTAAACTAGTAGAAAAAAGACTTCGCCCAACCATAGAATTCCAATTAAGCGAAGCGCAAATGGGTTTTAGAAAAAAAAAACAGAAGCTGCACCGATGCCATCTCGAAAAAAAACCCCCATAAAATATGATGAAACTCTTTATTTGGCATTCATAGATCAAGAAAAAGCGTTCAACTGAGTCAACCAACAACAGCTGTGGAGAACAATGAAGAACTATGGAGTTAGTCAGCACCTGATAAGCATATATGAATGTTTGTATAAAAATAGTCAGTGCACGGTACGAACAATGGCCTGTGAGTCGGAACGGTTTCTTGTCAAACTCGGACTTAGATAGGGATGTTTGCTTTCTCCCCTGTTGTTCACCACTTACATGGACCAAATCAGACAGGGATGTTTGCTTTCTCCCCTGTTGTTCATCACCTACATGGACCAAATCAGACAGGGATGTTTGCTTTCTCCCCTGTTGTTCATCACCTACATGGACCAAATCAGACAGGGATGTTTGCTTTCTCCCCTGTTGTTCATGACCTACATGGACCAAATCAGACAGGGATGTTTGCTTTCTCCCCTGTTGTTCATCACCTACATGGACCAAATCAGACAGGGATGTTTGCTTTCTCCCCTGTTGTTCATCACCTACATGGACCAAACCAGACAGGGATGTTTGCTTTCTCCCCTGTTGTTCATCACCTACATGGACCATATCAGACAGGGATGTTTGCTTTCTCCCCTGTTGTTCATCACCTACATGGACCAAATCAGACAGGGATGTTTGCTTTCTCCCCTGTTGTTCGTTCATCACCTACATGGACCAAATCAGACAGGGATGTTTGCTTTCTCCCCTGTTGTTCATCACCTACATGGACCAAATCAGACAGGGATGTTTGCTTTCTCCCCTGTTGTTCATCACCTACATGGACCAAATCAGACAGGGATGTTTGCTTTCTCCCCTGTTGTTCATCACCTACATGGACCAAATCAGACAGGGATGTTTGCTTTCTCCCCTGTTGTTCATCACCTACATGGACCAAATCAGACAGGGATGTTTGCTTTCTCCCCTGTTGTTCATAACCTGCATGGACCAAATCAGCAAAGAAGCTCAATCTAACGATGATAACAACTGTAGCAAACTCCTCTTCGCCGACGACCAAGAACTTATTGCAAACACGGAAGCACAGCTGCAACAACGCTTAAACAACCTTAACTTATCTGCAGAAGGACACAACATGAGAATCAACATGAGAATCAACGTGAGTAAAACAGAAACAATGACAATAGCAAGAACAGAAACAACCGCTAAGATCTACATAGAACAGCAACAACTAAGATCTACATAAAACAGCAACAACCGCTAAGATCTACATAGAACAGAAACAACCGCTAAGATCTACATAGAACAGCAACAACCGCTAAGATCTACATAGAACAGAAACAACCAGATCTACATAGAACAGCAACAACCGCTAAGATCTACATAGAACAGCAACAACCGCTAAGATCTACATAGAACAGCAACAACCGCTAAGATCTACATAGAACAGCAACAACCGCTAAGATCTACATAGAACAGCAACAACCGCTAAGATCTACATAGAACAGCAACAACTCAAGCAAGTGAAGGATTTCAAATATTTAGGAAGCAAAGTATCATCTAATGGAAGAATACAAGAAGAAATCCATCACAGATGCACCAAAGCAAACCAAATCATTGGCCAGATGTCAACAATACCGAAGAACGAGCTCGTAAAGATTGGCACAAAAAGAGAATTGGTCAACACAATTTTCATGCCTACACTATGCTACCAGTGTCAAACTTGGACACTGACAGCAACAGATAAGAGACAAATAGAAACAACATAAATGAAATGCCTAAGACGAATGCTAAATGTGACAAGATGAGACAGAGTTAGAACCGTTGAGATCAGGAAACATATGGGCACTAAGCCAGTGTTACACTTCATTAGAAAACAGCAAATTCAGTGGTTTCATCACATATCCGGACAGCAACACAGCAGCGTCTTACAGATGACTCTAATACTTAAGCACAGAGGTACCAGAGCTAGAGGCCGACACCTCAAAAGATGGTTTGACGGAATATTCGAGGCAGCCAGTTCCATCTTACACGAAGCGCACACCAAAGCGCTGCCCTATATCACTTTTACACCTCACGCCGAAAGGCAAACCAGGATCACACAATAGATATATAGATTCAAGTGTCCCACATGTTATATTAAATTATCCAAGTGGCTCACACGAAGTTAAACCACGAAAGCATGGCCACACCGCTTTAATATGTTTAAAAAAAAATGAAATGCAATTTTCGTTACAAATTGTATGCAGGCTCAGCCATACATTTCGATCACAATCAAGTGCAGATTAGGATAGCCATCAGACAAAAAAAATATAGAGAAAATATTTTAAAAGGATTCCCATAGGAGCAATTGAGCGACAAGACATTAAAGACAAATGCATTGTGGAAGCCAGAAAGCACGGAGCAATACAATTAAAAAAAAGTCATGAGAAAGAATGTAAACACTAAATATTACTGTCTAAAAACAAACATATATTAATCTCAACCGTTAAACAGTTTAAGAAAAAATCAAGTATGGGCGACAGCAAAGTGATAGATTTCAAAAGATCCCCCCACCCCCACCATAATATAGTGTAATGAACAATGCGATAAGGACCATGTGCTGCCGACAGTGGGTATAATCGAAATGCAAGACAAGAGAAGACATACGATAGAAGCACAGCACAAGAATATATGCATGCAGAAACAAAGCCCCTATAAAAAACGACATGGTTGGCTCAATTCGGATGACGCATCAAAATAAAACATGAGGATAGCTTTCTCGATGAGAAAGATCTATTTCAAACAGCATATGTTAGTGAACTGTTTGACGACAACAGAGGTAATAAACAATCGACGCTTAATAAAAACAACCCCAACATTCTCATATCACAAGTAGTAAAAGCAATAACAGACATGAGCAAGGAAAACCCAACAGACCTGGATCAAATAGATATAGAATTATAGAGACTCTAGGGGTAATGAATGTAAATAAAATCACTGATCTATATAATAACATCTATAATACAATATCTATACCGCGTCACCTGATTAGGTCAGTCTTTATTTATACTATCGAAGAAACATCGAGAAACCAAATGTTCAAATGTTCCAAAGAGAATTTATGGACCAAACCACAGTCGAACAATATCCTATTGTAGATAGAGGCCTTCTGACGCGGAGAAATCTCTCTGAAACGACGCATTCCACGGCTGACTAAATAACGACAATTCATGTGTTAACTATCAGTGGAACTATTATAGCGTGTTCGGGAAATAAAGATGGATATCCAGTTGGTTTCAGGGCAGGATTCTGTGAAAGTATCACTCTCAACAGTGATTTGTTGTGTTTTGTACCGTGAATTTGTTTGATTTCTCTGTGTAGAGCATGGGTTGATTATAAACCTTATCACAATATTAGTTCTGTTATTTCGTCCACGGTTGAATGCGTCGTTTCAAGTGGTATTCTCGGTGAGTCAGTCGGCCTTTTTAAAGTAGACGACAGTCAAACGGTTAAGATATTTTGGTCACATAAAAAGACACGACCTAGTTGAAATCACTACTGCAAGAACAGACAGAGGGTAAAAGAGCCAGATATAACCAATCTGTATTGAGATGATTACATCAACAGATAGACGAGGTAAAACCTGGCAAATTGTGCCATCAAGACAAGGGATAGGGGTCGTCCTGCAGACTAGGTTAGATCGGAGTCTATTTAATCAGACTAGACTGCGTGTAAAAAGTCAGAGAAGGGAGACTGTCATTCGGGATTTGCTCTTCGCAGACGATGCAGCCCTGGTCGCACACACAGAAGCCTAGTTACATATCCCCATCTATAGATTAGCAAAATCCTGTGATCTGTTTGGACTCACCATCATCTTAGACAAGTAGAAATTGATGACTCATGGTGCAGATCCTCAAGGCATTGCACTTAGCGATACAAGTTTTGAAGTAGTAAATAATTTTAAATATCTCGGATCTATCATCACCGACAATTTTTCACTGGACGCAGAGCTACAGGAGAAATTAAAAATGGCATCAGCAATACTTGCCAGGATCTCACAGAGAGTATGGAATAACAACATGCTGACCATCTCCACAAAGGAAGCTGTGTACAGATTATGTGTACTTGGTATCCAGCTCTATGCCAGCGAAAAGTGGACCCCGTGTGTTTCACATGAACAAAAGACTAAATGATATTCATATGCGTTGCTTGAGGCGCATACTTGGAATTTCATGGAGTGACAGAGTGACAACTAACGACGTGTTAGACTGCAAATATTTAGTTTAGTTTCGATCCTCCTCCAGCGCCTCTTGCGATGGCTTGATCACGTGGACAGAATGGAGGACGGGCGAATTCCAAAAGATATCCTATACGGAGAGTTGATCAGAGACAAGCCTGGTATATGTAGACCCTTCATCTACTATAAAGATGTTTGCAAGCGTGACCTGTGAGGAACTTGTCAAAGACAGACCCAGCTGGAGGCAGGCTTTGCGTGTTGGCCTGCAGGCAGGAGAAACCAAGATGCGTCGAGATGCAGACTCCAAACGTGTCCGGCGAAAGCAAAGGCAACAACTGACTAAGACTCCTCTCTAGCGTGAAGTCCATTGTCTCTCGAGACTGCCAGGATGCCAATCATTGTAGTCGACCTTCAATGTGGAGATGGCAATTGAACATACCTGATGAGACTAATACCATATTGCGGGCACACAAAGACCATTACATAACTGGTTGTATACAGACTCTGCAGGGTCTTCTAAACCAGTATAAAGACGTTAAGTTAAGTTAAGTATAAACAATCACATTATCTTGATTTTTGAAAGAGCCAATGGTAGCTGTCGCATGCTATTACATGTATAACAATTACAGGTAGACAGGAAAATATGGACAAATGAACAGTGAAGCAGTTACACTATGACTAGAGATTAGAGTGGACAAAATAAAGGGAATAGAAATACAGTAGTAGACAAACATGACTAATATAAAGTGAACAGGTGCACAATTAAACGTATAAAGGAAATGCTAGATAACAATCAAGGATAATAAAACAGGATGCTAAACACTATGAACAAAATCGGAATAGCTTTGAACACATTCCGGCTAAGACGGGGCGCAGCATCTTAGTCAAGGGAAAACAGATCAGATGTTCGTACAACATATCAGTTAGAACGCTTGATTCTCACAGGTCTAACTCGCAACGACGTCAAAGCACGATCCAGTCTTCGCGGCTGTAAATGGTTACCTGACTTATAATTAGGAAATTTAAGGCAGTTTGAAACTGAAATAGTTATCCCACCTCACTAAAAGCTGAGACCCAGTACTGCAGTACACACAAACCTCTAAGACTTTAACCCCAGTATACTCAAGTTTCTAAACATTCAACCTCAGTACACACACGCCTCTCAAACGTCAAACCCAGTACATTCGTTTCTAAGATTTTAACCCAGGCACACACAATTCTCTAAGACTTCAACCCAGGCACACACAAGTCTCTACGACTTCAACCCAGGGACACACAAGTCTCTAAGACTTTAACCCTGGTAGTCACAAGTCTCTAAGATTTTATCCCAAGTACACATATCTCTAAGATTTCAAACCTACACGTCTCCAATAATTCAATCTCAATACACATACACACACACACACACACGTCTCTAAGATTTCAGCCCAAGTACACACGTCCCCAATAATTCAATCTCAATACACACAAGTCTCTAAGACTTCAGCCCAAGTATACACGTTTTTCAATACTTTAATCCAGGTACACACATGCATTATAAGACTTCAACCACAATAATACTAATAATAGTATCATTAATATCATCAGTGATAGTTATAATATCAATTAATAAGACGATGAAGGAATAGAAAGTAAGACGAAGCAGGAAATAAGAAGATAAATTCTTCACCTGAAGTGACAGTCGAGCACTTAGAATACTAACATTACAGTTAACTTCTTCCATCTCTCTCTCCAGCTTGGAGGAATTAGCTCCTCTAACATCAGAGTTGCCAGACTGGCGGTCTTGCGCCGTGATTGTCTTGTCCAGGCCCCTCATGCTAATTGTGTCAAAGTCGGTGAGCGGGTAGTAGCTGTCACTGCCCAGACAGACCAGGCGCTTGAGGCTTCGCAAAAATATCTAGATGCAAAATGTAATTAGTGAGTACAGTCAATAATACACTTAAAGACATCAGTACATAAGTTTGCATTTAAGCTTACCTAGTGTCAAAGTTGAGTCTTCTCGATCGGGCAGAATTAGTTTGCTTGTAGACATACTGTTTCTTCTGTTCCTCTTCCGTTGTCTGGCTGCATGTTAAGGTTATGGCAACCCCTGCAGCTAGCCCCTTACAGGAAGCGTTAATCAAACACTGCAGTAACTATTTCAATTGCAACGAGTTTTTACAAGAAAAGACTGCTATCCACAAGAACAGCCTCCTGTAGTCGTTTTTTGTCATCAGCTAGGAAAGTTACAATAGTTTGATTCTCTGCTCCCCGGGTGCCTCTGGGCTCATGCCAGACTGTTCCTACAGGACAACTTGGAAACTTTAAAGACATTACAATAACACTCGTGCAGCGTAGTTCGAGTCTTTTCGTGTTTTTATGTGTCCATTCTTGGATTTAAGAAACAAACAAGGAAACAACAACTTTCATTATGGCTGTGTGTCACTCAGTGGATAGCTCCTCTAGTCTTTTGTATTCTTAAATGTTATTTAAATATCTGTAAACGTACTTCCTACTTTGTCAATAATTACTTCCGTGATTATATGCATGGCTCTACATCTTGTATAATGTATGGGCTATTATTTTTAGAGCTTTATTTCGAACTGGTGTGACTAGTCCACACAAAGTGTTGATCTGTGTTAGTGGTGGAGTATGCAATCCCGTGAGTTCGACTACGCCTGACTTGTTCTCAGCGTGACAGTGGTTCTTTTCTCTTTTCTGTCACACACAGATTCATCCTGGATACCATTCAGGTAAATGCACTTTATAAAATATATATAATTGCTGTTTTCAATTCATAATATATATATATATATATATATATATATATATATATATATATATACACACACACATATATTTATTTCATTCACTATCTATTATACTATTATACTAACTTCATAAAATATATACAAATATTGTATTCACTGTATATATATATATATATATATATATATATATATATATATATATATATATATATTTATATATGTATATAAATATATAATTATTACTTGTATATTCGCTTTAAAAAATATATATATATAATTATTTTTTTCATTCAAAATTAAAAAAAATTCTTTTTTTATTTTATATATTTTTTTGCTATCAACAGTCTGGAGAATAAGAAAATGAAGTGAACAAGGAAATGACATACCATCAGACAGCCACCAATCTAGCAAACATACCCTTTACTGAATTATCTAAAACACAATAGTATAGCGGCTATGAAGAACTTCTGACAAAGAACACATGGCGTGAAAGCCAGATGAACGGGTGTCACGTGAGAAGAATTCAAGAAGACGGTCCAAAAAGGAAGAAAACGTTTCTGGTATGTGGTGTAGTTATATTCAAAAGTAACACAAACTAGCAGGTACGAGTGCGATTTGAAAAGTTTTGCCTTTGAGAAGACAATTTGATTAATGTGCAAGATTTACACATGAGCTATGCATTTTCGTAAAGCGTGGAATGTCGCTTAGGAGATGTGTCATTATTTTTCAAGGTAGTCATCATCCCGATTCACACACGAACGCCAACGTCGGACAAGTTGTTGCATTCCGTCAAGTGAAAAAAAACAAACAGGAGTCTAGACGAAGTAATAAGGTAGATCAGAAAAAGCGACAAGGTCTCCCTAGGAGAAGTAGCACTTGAGACCAGAAAAAGTAAGTAACAAGGGAGACTAGAAGAAGACGCTAAAAAATAGTCTGCCTCTTTGTGCATCTCTCTCTCGCTCTTTCCAAAGTTATCTCTGTCACTCTACCATTCAAACATTATTCGAACTACCAGTAGCAGCTATCTAGAATGTAGGTAGTCTTGTTATGAGTATGTCCAATATGGTATGAATACTTGCAGACAACATATACATACCTGCCCTTTCTCTAAATACTAAACCACACTCCTCTCCACACACTCAAAATAAAGACACACCAAAAAAAAAAAAAAAATTTCTTTCTGGTTTCAACATGCAATGCTCCAGACTCACCCAATCACTCACCCATCTGACGATTTCCGGTACCTTGCCCCTCCTGGGTCCGCGGTTGTGAATGTTGAGCACAAACACAGAGCCCGTCAGAGACAGCGTTGTCCACAACAAGGTTAGAGTGTAGTACATGCCTGTGAGAGACACAAGAAGGTCAGTGTGTAGTACATGTCTGTGAGAGACACACCAAGGTTAGAGTATAGTACATGTCTGTGAGAGACACAAGGTTAGAGTGTAGTACATGCCTGTGAGAGACACAACAAGGTTAGAGTGTAGTACATGCCTATGAGAAACACAAGGTCAGAGTGTAGTACATGCCTGTGAGATACACAACACTGTTAGAGTGTAATACATGCCTGTGATAGACACAACGAGGTTAGAGTGTAGTACATGCCTGTGATAGACACAACGAGGTTAGAGTGTACTAGATGCCTGTGAGAGACACAAGGCCAGAGGGTAGTACATGCCTGAGAGAGACACCAGGTTAAAGTGTAGCACATGCCTGTGAGAGACACGGTCAGAGGGTAGTGCATGTCTGTGAGAGACACAACAAGGTTAGTATCATATTCTCCTTACTATCACTCGATATATATATATCATATACTCTTTACTATCACTCGGCGTGTAATATATACCCTTTACTATCACTCGGCATGTAATATATACTCTTTACTATCACTCGGCGTGTAATATATACCCTTTACTATCACTCGGCGTGTAATATATACCCTTTACTATCACTCGGCGTGTAATATATACCCTTTACTATCACTCGGCGTGTAATATATACGCTTTACTATCACTCGGCGTGTAATATATACCCTTTACTATCACTCGGCGTGTAATATATACCCTTTACTATCACTCGTAGGGTATCATATTCTCTTCACTATCACTCGTGGGGTATACTATTCTCCTATTAATGGAGATGGTATCATATTCTTCTTACTATCACTCATTGGGTATCATATTCACCTTCCTATCACTCGTGGTGTATCATATTCTCCTTCCTATCACTCGTGGTGTATCATATTCTCCTTCCTATCACTCGTGGTGTATCATATTCTCCTTATTATTACTCGTGGGGTATCAAATTCTGAAATGTAATGTGAAACAATATGGGTATGTAAAACATCTTATGCAATTATTATTTCTGTGCCACCAATTTGAAACCATTTATTCATTCTGCCACGACAGAAGCAATTAACGAAATAACTATTTGTCAATAGACGCATTATTTTCTATATTTAATAAGTGAATATCCACTGTCCCTCATCTAGTGCCTCAATTGCCCAATTTGATGAACTGTTTCTCTGTCCGTCCTTTGACGTTTTCCTCCCATTCATCGTGTTGTCTGCCTGTAGTACGTTTGGCCCCTAGTTTTATTTTTTGTAACATTTTAAGAAAGTTTTGGAAATACCGGTCAAATATATTAGTAGTCTTACTATGATTTCGTTCATTAATTGTATTTGTACCACTACCACCTGTACCTCACTGTTGTACCACTGCCACCTGCACCTCACTGTTGTACCACTGCCCCCTGCACCTCACTGTTGTACCACTGCCACCTGCACCTCACTATTGTACCACTGCCACCTGCACCTCACTGTTGTACCACTGCCCCCTGCACCTCACTGTCGTACCACTGCCATCTGCACCTCACTGTTGTACCACTGCCACCTGCACCTCACTGTTGTACCACTGCCACCTACACCTCACTATTGTACCACTGCCACCTGCACCTCACTGTTGTACCACTGCCACCTGCACCTCCCTTTTGTACCACTGCCACCTGCACCTCACTGTTGTACCACTGCCACCTGCACCTCACTGTTGTACCACTGCTACCTGCACCTCACTGTTGTACCACTGCCACGTGCACCTTACTGTTGTACCACTGCCACCTCCAACTCACTGTTGTACCACTGCCACCTGCACCTCACTGTTGTACCACTGCTACCTGCACCTCACTGTTGTACCACTGCCACGTGCACCTCACTGTTGTACCACTGCCACCTGCACCTCACTATTGTACCACTGCCCCCTGCACCTCACTATTGTACCACTGCCACCTGCACCTCACTGTTGTACCACTGCCATCTGCACCTCACTGTTGTTCCACTGCCACATGCACCTCACTGTTGTACCACTGCCATCTGCATCTCACTATTGTACCACTGCCACCTGCACCTCACTGTTGTACCACTGCCACATGCACCTCACTGTTGTACCACTGCCATCTGCACCTCACTATTGTACCACTGCCACCTGCACCTCACTGTTGTACCACTGCCATCTGCACCTCCTTATTTGTTTTTCTGTCTTTCAGCGAGATGATTCAAATTCTTCTGCATGTCCATCGGTAGTTTATGTTTGTTTCTGTTATAACATGTGTTTACCACAGTCACGGTGTCTAATAAGATATTATTGTTTGAGCTGTTTTCCCTCAAGAGTCTGTCTCTAAATTAGTAATCCTTAATAAAAAACAAATAGTCCCTGTCTGTGGTAGAAGAATGTGTGTCCCCAAAAGATGGCTTATCTCTACTGAAGATGAAGACATTTTAATTACTTGAGTTTAATTACTTTCAATCTCATTGTATTGGTCACAAATGATTGCGAAATACGATTCGTTATTTTCTTTAAATAATTTAATGCTATCCCTTAAAAATCTTGCATTTTCATATTGTAATCGTATATAATGACTGCTTAGCTGTCTAAATCATACAAGTAAGCAAAAAATGCCAAACATTTTTTTTTTTTCTGCCTATCTAACAGTACTTAAACATTGTGACCAGCCGAAATAGATATTTCCAGAATCTTTCGTTCGAAGGAGCTCAATTTTTTTTGTCAGTCAAGAACGGTAAAACAAATAATAAAGTTGTCAGTCAGTTAAAGTATCATACTTGCAATTTATTTCATTTAAAGATAATTTTATTTCCATTTTTTTTTCTTCAAAATTGTTTTCAAAATGTCGCAACTAGTCACATGATGATATTGACAATATGGACGGCTCCCAGCTAAAACAACATGAATTTAACTGTTTAGAGAATGTCTCAATCGTCTTTATCATCATGGCCACCTTCTTTATTAGGTCGTGATCGCATAGAAAGACAGAGATGCATCAGTAACAGATATCCATTGATAACTAAGACCGTATTTTTTCACCCGCGACCTTGAGGTTGCGCTTGTTTTGGTATATTGTTCCACTTTCGTTCTGCAGATTATATTTCGACCCCTTCCAATTTCTCCCATTCGGGATCAAGTGAAAGCCACAGTTAGTACTTTTGATTGGCCTTTTCCTGCGAATATGTACTACATAATACAGCTTTTTCATCTGTATCTTCAGACTCTTCAGCAGACGAGTGTCTGCCCTAGTTCAGCCATCATTAACTTTGCTTTACTTAATCATACTTCTTCTCTTTTTTATGAAGGATGTGCTACAGACAGTAATTTGTGAACATATGAAAATTGGACGTGCTTTATTATGTTTCTAAATCAAATAGAAATACCGATTTAAACGTTTGATGTTGAAATGTTTAATGATGTTTTCTTATTGGAGACCTGCGCTGTGCTTTATTTGTCTGCCAGAATTGAAAGGAGACCTTCACAGTGTATTATTTGTCTTTGAAAATTGGGAGGCAAGCACAGTGTATTGTTTATCTGCCAGAATTGAAAGTCAATCTGGTTTTGTTTATTTAGTCTTTTACATTCTGATTGTTCCTCCGTCTTTGTTGATTTTACTTCCCCAATATTTGCAGTCCTGAGTTCAAGTGTTTTTAAGGCATTAGTTATATTTTCTCGTTCCCAAATCAAGTTTTAAAAAAATGCCTTTTATAATTTCTGACCTTATATTTTTCTATACTTGTTCCGCTCTATGTAAACCGCGCGAAATAGGGAAGCGCTCCCATTTGCACTAAAATCAATGATCCTTAAAAAAACCAAAAAAAAACCAAACCTTCCTTCACCATTACACCGTACAAGCGAAATTAGCGCTTCAGTTTTCGTTTCCCACGTAATCGTTTGTGAAATTAGATCGAGGATCAGTGAGTACAGTTAATATGATGCACTTTCATAACGTACACCAGCTGTTGCCTTTCAGTGTCACAGAAACATGGAGAAACATTTCTGGAAGCTACGTGAGAATTGAATAATGACATGTCATCTTCTTCAAACAATGGATGCCAAGTGGCTACATACGGACCATGCTTCCCCCTCACTTTCAGGCCATGCTGATGTTGTTACACCTATTGTAGCTGCGGATGCTGTTGCTACTACTACTACAACAACTACTACTACTACTACTACTACTACTACTACCACTACTACTACTACTACTACTACTACTACTACTACTACTACGACGACGACGACTACTACTACTATAACTTTTATTAATGCTGCTGCGACCAGAGACAAGGAACGTTTTTGGGAGCCAAACAAAAAGCTTCGACGGTTGGCTCTTCAATTTGATGCGGTAAAACAACTCAGTTGTATATCACACAAACCAGGCAGCCAAAAGAAACAAGTGTCTACGATAGTCTAAAGCAAAGAATACTAAAAAGCTCATTTTCACTCCTTTTTCTTGTCCAAAAATTTCCATCTTTTTTGAAGTATCAAACTTTTTCTCCTGTTCACTTTTCGGTACTTGTGCATTAATTCACCCACGCATTATAATAGGTCAAATTTAGTAGAATGTAGCTACACGAAGCACCATACTTTTCAATTCGCGCGTCTTCAATTCGCGTGGTAAACCTATGTCCATGTCATTCTCAGATCTAACACCGTACGTGGAAGATGGATTTATTGCAGTTGTCACACTTGACACGCAAGAAAATAAATTGTGTGCAGTTTTTGCAGGAAAGACGAATTATACACGCCGTCCGACTGTGTGCTAAAAATCATGTTATGACTTTGTCTCTCACAGTTCGCCAAGATCGTTAGAGATGTTGCACATGTCAGCAGGACATTCCTGTTCGTTCTGGCACGTGGCTAGAGGGCACCTAACCCTAACCCTAACCCTAACCCTAACCAAAACGGAACACACAGACACATGATAGATTCCTACATGTGTGAGTTTATGTGGCGACATCGGAATGAAGTCCGTCAGTTAGACCCCTTCGACAATATTCTGCAGGACATCACATAATTTTGGCCTCCTCTTTAAATTGTGCAGCTACGAACGAACAACATGTGTATGTTCTGATATGTGGATAACTTCAGCGATCCTTGGTAATCTGTTCCCCTCATGGCCCTTTTCAGGGCCCACAAAACCCACAAACTAGCATCAAGGATCTTTTTAGGGCCCACAAAAAAAACCCAATAAAACTGCATCCTGATAGCTAGACACATATAATTATTTTTTGTACGGTAGCCCGTGTGGTCATTGAATGGTATAAAATTTCAGAATGGGTGAATTAACGCACAAGAACCCACTTTTCATCAACAACAATTTTTTCAAGTCACTCTTTAGACATGTTATGTAGTATATCGTTTTTTAAGAGCTTCAGTTTTGAAAATCATCGTTCACAAGTCGCAGTTGTTACTGACGATGGCATCAGCAACAGAAAGACAGTGCAGACATCAGTCAGTGTAGACGACAGAGTATAATAGTCGATGAGTAAGTTGGACAACTTTGAAGATGATTGCATTCGTTCACTTATCAAATGAAAGCTTAAGTGATTTGTGAACGGCTGAGCTGGACGAGCAAACGAGATATAGAGGTCTAGCAAACGTTTCAGCCCCTGTATACAGTTCGTTGCACCCGACAGTACGTCATCAGATGCACACAACAGTTCATGGTCAGAGACATCTAACAATTCGTGGTCACAGACATCCACCAGTTCGTGGTCAGAGACATCCAACAGTTTGTGGTCAGAGGCACCCAACAGTTTGCGGTCAGACACATCCAACAGTTCGTTGTCAGAGACATCCAACAGTTCGTGGTCAGAGACATCCAAAAGTTCGTGGTCAGAAACACCCAACAGTTCGTGGTCAGAGACATCCAACAGTTCGTGGTCAGAGACATCCAACAGTTCGTGGTCAGAGACATCCAACAGTTCGTGGTCAGAGACATTCAACAGTTCGTGGTCAGAGACATCCAACAGTTAGTGGTCAGAGACATCCAACAGTTTTTTCCAGCTGTCTCTTGTTATTTGGTTTAGTGTTCTTTTGTATTTCGCCGTGATGACTTTGAGGGCGATATTTGCCTCCATAGATTGCTCTCTCTCTGCCATGTTCCTAGCATTTCTGCAGTTCATGATTACAATATCGCTTGTAGTTTTTCCTTGCCCCTCTTGGGATGGTCTCGGTGGCTGCTTGCAGTATTGCTTTGCTTAGGCTTTCCAACATAGGTTTCATATTGTTATTTCGTGTGTTGATGGTTTCACACAGTCCATCTGTCAGGATTGCAAATCTGTCCCAGTCGGCTTGTCTGTAGTTCCAACGTGGCAGCGGTTTTATTTCCTGGGGGCCTACTTCCACATCAATATCTAGCCTAATTGGCCTGTGGTCGCTACCTGCCAATTGGTCGAGCACCTGACGACCTATTTTGTGGGGAATATCCCATGTGGAGAAGGCCAAGTCTGAAGTGGAGGTGGTATGCCATGTTCTGGAATACAAGATAGGGCTGTCGTCCGGTCTATTGATAAGATAGAGATTTGTGTCTATCTCCCAGTCTTCCACTTCATCCCCTCTGCTGTCTGTGACTGAATATCCTCATCTCTCCGAGTAACTGTTGAAGTCTCCAACCACTAGGTAGCTGGAGTCCTTGATTTCCATATTCGAGAGCGACAGGTCTTCGTTGGGTGGGCCCATACAGGTTGAATATACGGATTTTCGTTTTTTGTGTCATTATGTCGACTAACCGATCCAACCGACTAACCAACCAATCCAACCAACCAACCAACCAATCCAACCAGCCAACCAATCAATTCGAACAACCAACCAACGATATAAACTATTTACTCCGTACGTGTAGATCTGGGCTATATTTTATAACATTCTGAAAGTAAAAGAACAGCCTTCTCTCGACACAAAAAAGCCATACTCTTCGCCGGGACCCTTGTACCCAACCTGCACAATACTTTGCTTCGCCTCTGACTAATACTACTAGTCAACGCTCATAATTCCGATATTCTTCTACTTATTTTTCCGATCTCTATAAAAAAAAATAGTCATTCACTTTCCCAATCCTTGTACTAAACATGGTTACTATAGTTACAGCAATAACAAACAAAAACAAACCAGATGGCTATTCCCCACTCAGCAGGTTCTCTTAGGATGTGTAAATAGCAGGGAGGGAAAATGCACGAGTTCGGGAGTCGACAAACCTCGTTGGATTTATACCTAGATAGACTAAGTTCTATCCTTTCCCAAACTATCGTTTAGTTTGAAGTAACATCATTATAAAGGTAAATACGCTGGTAGGGGAAAATGTGCTTTGGGCTTGGGTTAAATAAATTTTTAGAAGTAAAATATTTTTATTAAAACAATACAAGTAATCGTTATTATTTTAGTTTATGAAATATTCAGCAGAAAATAGGTTAGCAAAAGTTTCAGGAATATAATTACTGAGTTAATCACTGTTTATTCCTGGCAAAATGCATGCCCGGTTGCATGCTGGTTAAAAATGTGAATTGATGCAGAAATAAGCACGTTTGATGTGGTCAGGATATTTGAAAATCATCAGTTATGAATACGTGTGGTCTGTCAATGATCAGTGAGCTAGCTACACAGGCATTATCAGGATAAAACACGTCCGTTTGTGCTATCAGTTTTTGTTCTCTTTATTTGTTTTATCTACTTTCATCTTTCTATCTTCCACTGTCTATGTGATTTATGTAT
The DNA here is from genome assembly GCA_036924085.1 of Ariolimax columbianus. Taxonomy (NCBI): domain Eukaryota; kingdom Metazoa; phylum Mollusca; class Gastropoda; order Stylommatophora; family Arionidae; genus Ariolimax; species Ariolimax columbianus. The sequence continues at coordinate 80,338,866 of JAVGWX010000011.1, read as the reverse complement.
GTTTCCTTTTCGCTTCATGTGAAACATAGCCTGCCCCTTTACAGCACTCTTGTAGTTGGCTTATTTGTAGTAATTGGCTTTACTTGATTATGTTGCTAAACCCATGCACACTGCCCTTTAGTATATTTTTGTGACATCCTTAGAAGTTTATAGTGGACACATTATTTTCTCCATTCGGACACCACTTGGATGTATTAGATTTAGATTATTCGTCGATTCCGTTTTACCGTCCAAATAGTTTCCAGTAAACAACTACTAACAGCGCGGACTAACCGTTCTAGGGCTGTTGTTGTTATTGTTGTTGTTGTTGATAATGCCACTCGCACTCGAGCTAGGTATTCTTGACGACTTTCTTTGGTGGCGGGTTACAGTGGCTCTCCTAACATCCCGAGGTGTACTTGAAAATGTGGACTGTTGCCCTTCTGACTGAAGTGCAATGCAAAGGTTAGTGAATAGTCTCATCAGGGAATCACCCTCTAGGGTATAAGACTCTCTAACCTATGGTACAGTCCAGTCCGCTATTCACACAGGCTAAAGGTCTGGGCTGTATGCCTTCTGGGTTTGAAAGAAGGCTTTAGAAACGGTACCACAAACATTGATAGAGGAGTCAAAGAGGCAATAACCCTGGTTTTCATGGGGCTGAGAAGTAGAAGGTGAGGTGGAGGGGAAGGCGGTCAGGCTAAGTGGTTAGTGGCATAATAGGAAGTCGATGTGGCTAAGTGGTTAGTGGTATAACGGGAAGGTGATGAGGCTAAGTTGTTAGTGGTATAACGGGAAGGCCATGTGACTAAGCAATTAGTGGTATAACACGAAGGCCTGTGACTAAGCAGTTAGTGGTATAACGGGAAGGCGATGTGACTAAGCAGTTATTGTGTTTACTGGAAGGCCATGTGACTAAGCGGTTAGTGGTATAACGGGAAGGCGATATGACTAAGCAGTTATTGTGTTTAACCGGAAGGCGATGTGTCTAAGCGGTTAGTGGTATAACGGGAAGGCGATGTGACTAAGCGGTAAGTGGTATAACGGGAAGGCGATGTGACTAAGCGGTTAGTGGTATAACGGGAAGGCCATGTGACTAAGCAGTTAGTGGTATAACGGGAAGGCCATGTGACTAAGCAGTTAGTGGTATAACGGGAAGGCTATGTGACTAAGCAGTTAGTGGTATAACGTGAAGGCGATGTGACTAAGCAGTTAGTGGTATAACAGGAAGGCGATGTGACTAAGCGGTTAGTGGTATAACTGACAGCCCAAACTTTCTTGTATTCCTATTCCATGCACAGCAAAGTAGCACTTTCTGGAGAGTAAACCCCTGCAGATGGCGGACTGAAGTCGAATACACTTGCCGTTATACACACGACAATGTACTCCGCATTAGAATACACGGCGAATGGAACAACAAGGAGATGAAGAAGAAGAAAAGAATGCTCACGTTGCACCAATTTAAATTTGTTGATTGTGTGTCTTCCCCACTCTAACAAGTAGCAGTTGGCGTAGGTTGTGTATTGCGACTTTCTGTTGGTGAGTCTCTCAAGGATTGCTCCGTGGACGCTCATGCTCCAGTAACTGGTTGAAGACGCGAGATGAAAGAATCACCTGTTCATGGATGCTTGCTTGCGCCAGGGTCAACGAACTACGGCTTGCCAAGACCCTGATTGGGTAATAGAAGCAGACTGCCTCATCGACCCACGGCTAACTGCTTGCGTCAGAGCCAAAGAACCTCATTTAGCTAAGACTGTTTGGATTATATAAAACTGCTGAATCCGTGCCTCTTCGACCCACGGCTGACTGCTTGCGTCAGAGCCAAAGAACCTCAGGTAGCTAAGACCTTAATTGAGTCATAGAAAAAGGCTTCTTCCTTGCAGCCTGGTTGGGAGAATATGGATCGTAAGGGAAAAGGCAAAGTCGATACCCAATAATGTACCCAGCTGAAACCAGAAATGTCAGGTCGAAAGGCACAGTCACTGTAAGCAACGACACACATTAACAAAACGTCCTTTTCAGGACGAACGAAGACGAAGAAGAAGAATAACATAAAAATCCTTAAAAAAACACACAACTTGACTATCAGCCGTGGAGAAATATCTAGCCGCCATGTTTGCCAATGCGTTTTAACTATGCTATACTTTCTGTACTTACTGTCTCGGCCTACGGATTTCACTAGCTCTCTGCTTTTCAACAGGCCAAGAAATACCTTTGTTAGACAAGCATGCAGAGATATGCGGTGAAGACTTATGCTGAGCTGAAGACTGTCCCAGATGACGGGCAGACATGAAAAGACATCCTGAGTTTGCAAACCGGTGCCAGGACTGAATGACTTGGTGACTATTCAACATTACCAATAAATATGAATGCTGTATGCATAATCCAATAACATCAATCAAAATAGTGTGTTTACAGTAATTATTCAATGATTACATATAACCTCAAGTCGTCTTGACATGTCTTGCTACTGGTGTAAGGTAGCTAGGGACCAGAGAGATTGATGACCAGCGCAGTAGCTTCCTCACTATAATCCGAATACAACGCAAGTTGTATCATCAAGACAACCGTCTAATGGTATCGCTATCATCGCTTGTATTACTAAATTGATGTTTATAACGTACGGATTACGCTAACGTAGGAGGCTGTGTGACCTAGGGGTGAAGTGTCCGTTTCCAAACACACCCGGTTCGAATCACGCTCGTGTTCAGACAAGGTTTTTTTTCCTCGATCTTCCCCGTACAGAACATAATGGCAACCTAGCGTACTGCACACTTGCCGACAAACTTATAATAGCCAAATAGGTTGGCGGTTGTAAGAAGCGAGGTTCTGTAAAGGACATGATACTTACTTTTACTTCATCTGTAGATATTTAATAATTATTATGCAGATTGAACATTATTTCAAAGATTCCTCAATGATGAACGAGAAAGACTATTCTGTCGCCAACACGTTTTTGTTCCTTTCTGATCTTTATGTAAAGCGCCCACCACCTTTGTAAATGTGCCCGCACAGGCACTCTCTCACACACACATACATGTTGCAGCAAGCTTGTATATATGGACAAGAATCTGAATCAAATATAAGAACTCACCCAGAGCAGGCAGCTCATCGTGGGCAAGGGGCAGGAGGTCGCACAGTTTAGTGTTGAGGAGTACAATGGATAAAATGATCATGGATCCTGCGGAATAGATAATGGCACACATTTACACATGAATAAATAAATACATAAATATACGTATATATATTTACTGAGTGGTCTGCCAGGGTATTTGTGTATGCAAGGCAAAGGCAAAGGCCGCCGTCCATCGTAGACGATTAAAGTATAATTAATTTTGCTAGCGCTATTTTTAGTAAGGATTAACTGCGCTACTTTTTATCCTCACTCTCTCGTCTCGAGCAGCCCGTCCCCAATGGCAAGTCAAGGACAAGATAACTAGGCGGCGACTACGAGAAGCCTTCCTTCATCGATCTCTATTCTCTTAGTCAGACTGTATGGTTACAGTCTGTTTCCAGGGCCACCACTTCCAGGCGGAAAAGGGTCTTCCCCAGCCTTAACGCTAGCCGCCAGCTATGAGTCACTGTCTGCTTTCAGCTCTTTCACTGCTGCATCTTTGGCGCTATCTTGTCTTTGCAAAACTTTGTAAACGCTATGAGCTTTTCACATTTACCATTAGCCACCACGTGGTCAAGTAGTTAGAACGCTTGCTTCACACAGTAAAGGTGCTAGTATTGCCCCTTGATAAAATACGCACCAGTCTACTGTTCTAAATAAATTTCTAGCTCACCGTTAGGAAAGCCAGTTCAGCTAGGAAGAAAGTTTATCATCCTAAATGATACAATTGTGAGATGGTACATTCAAGTGTTTAACCATTTATCTCCAATGACAGTGTTCTTCGGTAGGGCTATCTTCATCAAATTTAAATATCTTTATTGTCCAACAAATTCAACAATTTCATAATGCAACTATTGGTTTTTCTGACATAGATATCCTCCCGTTTACAGTGACTCTTGTTTCTTTAAATGTATAAAAACACAATTATTTGGTTACACTAAACAATTGTTACAATTCCTAGTTAATCTAGGCTAAACTTACCAATTGTTACTATTTCAACTTAATCCAGGCTAAACTTACCAATTGTTACTCTTTCCTTCGACTCTGGAGGCATGAGAAATGTTATGGGTACCAGAAAGCCCAAGAGAAGAGCTGGCAGAATAAAGAGATGGATATAGTAATCTGGATTCCTCTTCAGGACGAGGTCCATTTGCATGTGGGGATAGGGCTCGGCACAACACGCATGCCTGATCACGCTAATCGTCACCCTGGAGATGTAACGAAAGAGTCACATATTTAATTAAAAGAGGCATAATCGTCATTTGGTAGCATGAGGTTTAAACCGGGGTATCTTATACTTTACTCGTATTGCTGATGTATAAACATGCTTACAGTACCTAAACCACACTGGTGTATGTGGTCGTTTGTGTAACTTTGTACACAGATGTCGTAGCTTAGGGGGAGCAGTGTGAAACGGGGGGTGGGGGTGGGGGGATTCTAAGTAGCTCGCGCTATGGCAAAGTGGAACAAGGCCACTTCTTGCACCTAGAAACACGCTATGCTACAGCAGCCTGGACAACGAATTCTTGATGAGAAACCTTGCATTGCATTACAGTCAGGTGAGGCAAGGTCAACATTCGTCAGTACGCCCTCGAATATGATAAGAGCCACTAAATTAGATACCTTTGATAATCGATTAAGAGTGGACAGCTCGGCTTGAGAAGCTTCAGCCAACAACTAGCCTAGCTCAGAGTTAATCCTTACTTCCACATTACAGCTGGCATGTAATAATCCTATAACTGTACTGTAACAGCCATGTAACTGCACTATAGCAGACCTATAAACCTAACTGTGAACATTAGCCACGGGAAGAAGCAGCCTAGTAACAGTAAAGTTCTGACACTAAGTGACGTAATGTTGGAGTGGTTCAGCATAGAGCAGTGTGTTACAGAAGTGAGGGACATAATGTTGGAGTTTTTCCGCATAGAGCAGTGTGTTACAGAACTGAGGGACATAATGTTGGAGTTATTCAGCATAGAGCAGTGTGTTACAGAACTGAGGGACAAAATGTTGGAGTTATTCAGTATAGAGCAGTGTGTTACAGAACTGAGGCACGTAATGTTGGAGTGGTTCAGCATAGAGCAGTATGCTACAGCACCGTATGTCAACTGTCAATACGACTTTTTCCCATTGCTAGGATAGTCGAGGTTGTTTTTTTTTAGGCTGAGAACTATAAGCCGCTTCGCCACTACTGTCGCCAGGTCGTGTGCTGGCTATGTTTGTTTATTTCACCGTCAAAAAACAAAACAAAAACAAACAAACAACGTATGCCATACCGGGATTCGAAACGCTGCCTTCCTTGTCAGCAGGCAGGCCTCGAAACCATTCGGCCACCCGCCACTGAGGGACGCAATGTTGGAGTGGTTCAGCATAGAGCAGTATTCTTGTGTTCAGGTTGAGTTAAAACGAAAGGAAATATTCTTTGAATCTAGTTATTGATGCCAAAACTTCAATCGCCATTATCATGCCTATCTCACTCCAGTAGAGGCACAGACCTACTACAGCAGCTAGTATGTGTGAAGGACGCCTGCACTATTTTATTATCTCACTCTAGTAGAAGCACATACCTACTACAGCAGCTAGTATGTGTGAAGGACGCCTGCATTATTTTATTATCTCACTCCAGTAGAAGCACAGATCTACTACAGCAGCTAGTATGTGTGAAGGACGCCTGCACTATTTTATTATCTCACTCCAGTACAAGCACAGATCTACTACAGCAGCTAGTATGTGTGAAGGACGCCTGCACTATTTTATTATCTCACTCCAGTAGAAGCACAGATCTACTACAGCAGCTAGTATGTGTGAAGGACGCCTGCACTATTTTATTATCTCACTCCAGTAGAAGCACATACCTACTACAGCAGCTAGTATGTGTGAAGGACGCCTGCACTATTTTATTATCTCACTCCAGTAGAAGCACAGATCTACTACAGCAGCTAGTATGTGTGAAGGACGCCTGCACTATTTTATTATCTCACTCCAGTAGAAGCACAGATCTACTACAGCAGCTAGTATGTGTGAAGGACGCCTGCACTATTTTATTATCTCACTCCAGTAGAAGCACAGATCTACTACTGCAGCTAGTATGTGTGAAGGACGCCTGCACTATTTTATTATCTCACTCCAGTAGAAGCACAGATCTACTACAGCAGCTAGTATGTGTGAAGGACGCCTGCACTATTTTATTATCTCACTCCAGTAGAAGCACATACCTACTACTGCAGCTAGTATGTGTGAAGGACGCCTGCACTATTTTATTATCTCACTCCAGTAGAAGCACAGACCTACTACTGCAGCTAGTATGTGTGAAGGACGCCTGCACTATTTTATTATCTCACTCCAGTAGAAGCACATACCTACTACTGCAGCTAGTATGTGTGAAGGACGCCTGCACTATTTTATTATCTCACTCCAGTAGAAGCACAGATCTACTACAGCAGCTAGTATGTGTGAAGGACGCCTGCACTATTTCATTTATGTGCTTTTACAATGTAGGTTCTTGCGGTACTTTTTTATTGCCATGATGTTTGATGACTTCTGCCCTACTTAGGTCGCTGTTAAGACAAGTCTAGCACGGTAAAGTGGTCCTTTTTTTACTTGACGGTAAAGGAAGAGGCCACCGTGCCCAACACTTGAGGTAGAATACGACATCATCAACACAACAGTGCATGTATTGGGGAATGTTCATTTGTGTTACAAAAATAGTAGATCGCCCTATGTCCATAGAATGATCGATCCCCGATAGCGAACAGCTCCAGTCTACCGAGCTGTAAATGGATACCTGAATTACTGTTTGAGAGCGCAAAACAGCGACGAAGAAAAATGTTAACTCCCACCTTAAAAAAAAACCCAGCTAGGACCGGTACAGTGAGGCCTCTAAAACTTCAACCCCGACGGCAGTATATGTGAAGAGACTACCTTACTTATTCTTGACAGAAATGTTTACAGATAGTACAAATAAAATATAGATAAAGTTGAACATTAACAAATTTTAAAAAAAATTCAGCAGGTGTCACATCAAAGAGACGAAGAGTTTCAGAAAAGGTGTGAAGAAAATATCTTACTTGTGTTCTACTAGCTCCCAGTGGGTGTTTGGCAGGTAGTCGGACACATCAAAGGCCGATTCAGGTGAGCCACCGAAGTATGTGATGTTGAGAAGGTCGCCGTGATATACGTAACTGGCAAACCGGACAGTGCATCTCTAGATGAGAGAAATGTAGAAATTAACCTGGGGTTAGGATAGAGATGATTGACATGGTCTATATGTGTGTAGAGAAATGTGTATAGCTAGCATAATCTTTTAATGTTTTGCTTCCATGTGGAGCATAGTGCATCCATGCTGCTGGACTCGTCAATGTAAAGCGTAGGTTTAAACTTCAAATCTTATAGTACGAATCGTGTATTCGAGATTAGGATCAAGATGCTGAGCAGCGCATGAGCTTCAACGGCCAGCGAGCCAAAACTGACTGTTAGCGTCAGGGCCAGCGAACCAGAGCTGCCAAAACCCTTCTCCATGCCCACGCGTTGATCCTGGACAACAGTCTGCAGACTGGCCAAGGAGACGGGATCGAAGAGGGAAAGCTAACCCGGTACCCAAAAAAGCGTGTTGAAGTCGGATGTGTCGTACCCAAAGGTGCAAATATCGCAGTGAACTTGTAAACTACGACACAACGCATTCCGTTCTCCGGACTATACGCTGCTACTTTCGAAGCCCTTTTCAGGGCTTGGTAGCGGGAGTTTGAGAACGTTTAGGGCTTGGTAGCGGGAGTTTGAGAACGTTTAGGGCTTGGTAGCGGGAGATTGAGAACGAAGAAGAAAAAGTATCCGAGATAATGAATTGGTTGATTACAGAATAAATATTTTGAACATGATAAGGTTACCAGCCCACGTGCACATCCCTCTTTAGACATCTCGAATTGCCGCCGAAGACGGATGTGTCGGACCGAAAGATGCAAATATCGCAGTCAAGCTGTAAACTAGCGACACAACGTATTCCGTTCTCCGGACTACTTCCTACTTGCGAAGCCCTGTTCGGAGCGTGGTATCGGGAGATTGAGAACGAACATAGAAGAAGCAGAAGAAGACACATCGAAGACAAAATTGGACGATTATAGTGTTCCAATTCTTGTCACCCCAGGCACTAGTTGGGTACTTCATATGGTGAAACGGTATGACGGCTGGGAGTTATTCAATTCATCCTGCTACTAGACTCAAATTTGGCTTAAGATTAACAAGATCAAAGGTGGGGGAAAATGCTTTAAAGTTGGCTTTTTTTGTACATATTTGTTTATGATCGTGCATGTCTTCTTCTTCTTACTCTTAATCATTATCATAATTTATTTATTCTTCTTATTCATCATTATCATACGTGTAACAGTTCCAGCCGGAGCATGAGTGTTTATGGCAGGGATTATGTGGTCGGCGACTCTGAGAACAAAGGTACCTGAATGTGTGCCAAGGTCATTCTCCGTCTCGACACTACGCCAAGGTCACTCAGCGTCTTGATACTAAGTCAACAAAGGAAAACCGGGTTGGGGGAAAGAAGGTGTCCAGACAGGTAAGAGGCTAAGTACTGACCCCTGGCGTTCCGATTTGCGTAGTGTGGGATGAGTGACAGGAGTTAGAGTGATGCGTTCCAATGGCAGTTGAATGGCTGGATCAAGACATCTCACAGACTGGCCATTGGACAGCTCTGATACTGCTTGAGACTATATAATACTAGACAAAGTTTAGCTCAAGCAGATTGGTCATGGAGAGAAAGAAAGAGAGAGATAGGGAGAGAGAGAGAGAAAGAGAGAGAGACATAATTTAGCCAGGAGTCTGTTTAGCTCGCCGACTTAATAGAAGAGTGATTGATAGGCTGTTTTTACGAATGTGTGAGATCAGGGTCACTGAACCAGCATACGCCTTCGAGTCTTGGTCAGTCGCTCTATAAGGTGTGTGTTGGGCGCCCTGTGGCTAAGAGAGATCTAGATGTATGTGTGGTCTGTGTAGACACCGAGGGAACAATGTATGTTCTGAAGAGTTACGCGAGTGAACAGATCGACTAGGTGAGATCTAGATGTGTGTGTGGTGTGTGTTTGTGTGTGTGTGTAGACACCGAGGGAACGATGTATGTTCCAGAGCGTGGGTGTACGCAGATGGATTGAGTGTGTGATCATATGTGAGTATAAGTTGAATATATTCAATGTATTATGTCCAGATCACCCGCCTGAGGGGATCTGAGTGTCACAGAATACGAACGTGAGGACGAGTTTTTTTAGAGTGTGTTGAGGGTGCAGATAAGGGGAGGAGAGTGTGCGGCTAGAACTGGGTTGGATTAGTTAGGAACAACATCAATAGCTTATGCTTATAAACTCCGATGTATCTTTTTAGTTAATATTGTATTTCTTGTGTTGTTTGTAATCTCATTGCACTAAACTTTAATAGTTGTTGTATGGGCATGATATAATAAATATGCCATCTGTTGCGTGCTATGTTATTTGCTGTGTGTGATCGTGAATGATGTGGATGAGTGTGGTAACATTCTATATAGAATAACCCCAGTGGAAACCTGGACTCTGGTACATACGTTCACACGTCAGCTTGAGTATAACAAACGATAACAATGGCCAGGTTTTCGTATGGACTCTCCAGGGAGGGTACAGTTAAATAGGTTGACCGAATTTCTCTGCTACGCTTTACTATAAGTGCAATGATATCCATTCTGGCTAACATTCATCAACATTTCTTTGTTTGTAATAGCAGAGCTCAAACAAATCTGGTTTTTTAAATTCTTCCAAGCTTGCTCCTTTATCTCTGCCAATGTTACTTTCAGAATAGATAATTGTTAATTTTTTTGCCATTGATCTTTACAGGCATTTTATTGATTATATAGTTTGCTGTTATACATGACGCTTCTTCTTCTTCGTTCGTTCGCTTTAAAATATTGTCTATATCTGCAATGTTGTCTCTTGTATAAACTTCACTGTACATGTCCATAAAGTAGTAGCTCCATTTTCGTGCCTCCTGACTCCACGAGGTATCCGAGAAGGACCTCCAGTAATAAAGTTTGGGCCCTTTCGAGACGGGGGACCCGGCACTGTACCTGCCTGGTTGTCCACCATAGGCCGAGCGCCATAACGTTTTGCAGATATAGGCATACTCTCTTGTTGCGTATTTGCGTGGCATCCTGATTTCTGTGGTGCGCCTTTTGTCTGGTTGCCTCATACATGACGCTGATTTTGCTTCTTACGATGTTGGTCTGTGTATTTACTTCCGGTGAAAATATATGAAAATGAAGCCTATGATTTCTGTATGGGATAGTAAATGAAGCCTATGTGTAAGGGAAGTGAAGGTTATTGGAGACTATTTGTAAGGGAAGTTAAGGTTAATGGAGACTATGTGTAAGGGAAGTGAAGGTTATTGGAGACTATGTGTAAGGGAAGTGAAGGTCATTGGAGACTATGTGTAAGGGAAGTGAAGGTTATTGGAGACTATGTGTAAGGGAAGTGAAGGTTATTGGAGACTATGTGTAAGGGAAGTGAAGGTTATTGGAGACTATGTGTAAGGGAAGTGAAGGCTATTGGAGACTATGTGTAAGGGAAGTGAAGGCTATTGGAGACTATGTGTAAGGGAAGTGAAGGTTATTGGAGACTATGTGTAAGGGAAGTGAAGGTTATTGGAGACTATGTGATAGTAAGGGAAGTGAAGGTTATTGGAGACTCTGTGTAAGGGAAGTGAAGGTTATTGGAGACTCTGTGATAGTAAGGAAAGTGAAGGTTATTGGAGACTCTGTGATAGTAAGGGAAGTGAAGGTTATTGGAGACTCTGTGATAGTAAGGGAAGTGAAGGTTATTGGAGACTCTGTGATAGTAAGGGAAGTGAATGTTATTGGAGACTCTGTGATAGTAAGGGAAGTGAAGGTTAATGGAGACTCTGTGATAGTAAGGGAAGTGAAGGTTATTGGAGACTCTGTGATAGTAAGGGAAGTGAAGGTTATTGGAGACTCTGTGATAGTAAGGGAAGTGAAGGTTAATGGAGACTCTGTGATAGTAAGGGAAGTGAAGGTTATTGGAGACTCTGTGATAGTAAGGGAAGTGAAGGTTATTGGAGACTCTGTGATAGTAAGGGAAGTGAAGGTTAATGGAGACTGTGATAGTAAGGGAAGTGAAGGTTAATGAAGCTCATGGGACGGTAAGGGAAGTGAAATTCAATGAAGCTCATGGGACGGTAAGGGAAGTGAAGGTTAATGAAGCTCATAGGACGGTAAGGGAAGTGAAGTTCAATGAAGCTCATGGGACGGTAAGGAAAGTGAAGGTTAATGAAGCTCATGGGACGGTAAGGGAAGTGAGGTTATTGAGACTACCAGTAAGGGAAGTGAATGTTAATGAAGACTACAAGTAAGGGAAGCAAAGGTTAATGAAGATATTGTGATAGTCAAGGTGGTGAAGGTCAGTAAAAATAATGTGATAAGGGAAGTGAAGGTTAATAAAGACTGTATAAGATAAATATATGGAAAGATAATGTCCTACAGGCACATAGAAATATATGGAAAGATAATCCTGCAGGCACACATTAATATATGGGAAGATAAGGTCCTACATGCACATATAAATATATTGGAAGATAAGGTCCTGTAGGCACATATAAATATATGGGAAGATAAGGTCTTGCAGACTGATACTTATCAATAATCTAATGTTCACGTATATTTGAAATATTCCAGCACAGATCATAAATTATATGACGGAGAGTCATTAGATGTACACACATTCTTTTCTAAAAATGGAACAGCATCGATTCCGCCCTGCTAATGAAATACTTTGTGCACTACCTACACTTCATATTTAAAGAGTCATCACGATGCACGTGCACAGATCAATATGGCATTAAACATGAAATCCTGATCGATACTGTCATTATGTATTGTGTCTGGAGACGTTGAATAAAAATTCTCAGTACAACCACTCAACATTCATGCTTTCACTTATTTCACATCGACTTTGTTTTTTATGTGAATTTGTTCGTTTGTCTCTACATTTTTCACTTTGATTTTGTGATAATGTGTTCATGTGTCCATCAATTTTCCGCTTTGTTTTGTGGACATTTTTGTGTGTGATCCATATATTTTCCACTTTGTTTTCGTGTTTCCCATCCGCTGCATGTTTTTATTTGTCACACAGTTTTTATGACCACATCTCAACGTATAACAGTCATTTATTTTGTCCGACCTTGTTTGATCTTAATTAACAGTCATTCTATATTATTTTTTTGTAATATTTCTTCACATGATTTGTGTGCGGACAGTTGCACGCATAGTAGTCTCCTCCGGAACCAAAATTGCTCTTCTGAAAGACTCTATAAACTGTTTTCCTCCAACCACGTACATTACAACCACAAAATCACAACGAATAAACGAATAAAACAGAACAAAGACTGGTGCAAGCTAGGCACCTGCTCATCGAACGGAAATGATCTGAGTTTGACGCCACATGGACTTCGAAGATGTAGTGTGGGTATCCAGCTCACGTGACCGGAAGCGTATACGGCTGCCATTGTGTCCATTAGATGAACATCTTCATCTATGCTGCAAATGGAGTAAAAAAAAAATTAGTGTTGAAGCATAAAGCTAGAAGTGGCTTTACTTAACTTCATTAAACCGTTTTAGAAACCTCTTCACAATCTGTATGCAATCAGTTTATTCCACTTCACCGATACTAAAAATAACTGAGATAATCCAATCTGTTTTTGAATGGATTATTTATGCTGTGCCTCAAAAAATTATGTGACAATACATTCAAAGGATTCACCACTCTCTGACAAAAAATATATTTTAACATCTAATCTGGACCTTTCTATAAATAATTAGAAGCTGTGTCGTCTTGTTCTTGCAGCCGGTTTAACTTTGAAAAACTTGGTATAGTCTAATTTATTCTTTCCATTGATTTATGTATAAACCTGTATTGTTATCTATAACTCTTTTCTGTTCTAGACACTATAGACCAGCTTTTCTTTTTTCATTACTTTAATTCTGGAATCCCACGAATATGTTTGTAGCTTTTCTTTGTTTCCTTTCTAGTATGTCTATATCCGCTCTATGATAAGGACTCCCCACCTGAACTTAGGTCTTACCAATGATTTATTTAGTTTGAATTTCACTTTCTTGCTCCTATGTGTAATGTTTCTTTTAATCATACCTAACATTGCATTAGCATTTTCACTGTCACCTGGACTTGCTCTCGCACCGTATCTGTATAATCTATCATAATACCTAGGTCCCTTTCCTTTTCTATTGAAACAATGAAAACAAACACAGAAACAAACACATTAGTATATTTCAAACATTGATTGTACAACATGTAAAGGTGATAAAAATTATTGCACTCACAGAAGGGGATTGAAAAAAACAACAACTCCCCAAAATAGTTTCAATGCAGTTATATATATATACACATTCACAGACGGACCCAACGATAAAAACATAACATCGCCATCTAGGACTGATTAAAAACGAAAATAACACTAGCCAAACCAAACCAATAATGTAAGATTGCAGAACAAAAATGTAAAATAAATATACGTCGGAATTAAAAACATGACTTCATACGACGTAGCTTAAACGATTTTGCTCATGTAAGATAAATAATTATTTTCTTTATTTAGCCCATTAGATCTTCCGTTTTTTAATCTTTACACTACCTATTTTTCTTCTTCGGCGTTTCTCACGAAAAGGAGGTAATGTCGTAGTTTGCAGTGAAGCTGCGATATTTCCGGCTGGACACACCCGGTTAACTTCACGACATATTTGGAAACGAGTTTGCAAGACTAAACTTTATTTCCAGAATCACCACTTGAAGGCGGAATAGGGTCTTGTTCATCTGACCCTACCGCAGGCAGTCAGATACGAGTAACTGGTTCCTGTCAACTCTTGGGTCTCCACTACATTGTCTAACTTAGTTACTAGGTTTGGGGAATCCAGTGGTCCCGAGGTATGGTGTTCGAGGTAAGGATTTTTTCACGTGGATCATCCGGTAAAATTTCTTCTGATCTCTAATTAGTGAGATCAGACACCCGTGCCAATGACGTGAACGTTGAAAATCACTTGCCGGTTGGAAATTTAAAAGAGTAGACTTAACGGCTGCTGCCCTGGCGAAATTCAAGTTTAAAATGTAATCACCTTATTTTAGGAATTCTCGCCCCACAGAGAATATGTCGTAAAAAAGAACTGTGTGGCTGTAACACCAGGTCTTGGTTATGTGGTTAGCGGAGCGGTTTAGGTGGCGCCTAATTTACAATTCCACCACCACCAGTCCCAAAAAGGCGGCCGTATATTTCAAAGGCTACCAACTTAACGGTCGGAACACATACTGGGATTGACAAATATCAGCGAAGTTTTGCCTCCCAAAAAGTGGATTGACGATAGATAGATACATTATATATATATATATATATATATATATATATATATATATATATATATATATATATAATAGGTCATTATATAGGATACATAGATAGATAGATAGATAGATAGATAGATAGATAGATAGATAGATAGATAGATAGATAGATAGATAGATAAAGACATGTTGTTTTCGTCTCTTCATCCCTATCTAAAGAATTGAAAGATGAAGCGCTGATGTTATTTATTTCATTTCTACCATTGCCAATTGTTGATTTCCTTGTGATTCACCGTTAACAATCAACAATGCTGCATTTTATTATTTGTTTGAGAAAATCTAAGAAAATAATACATGAGTGCATAAACACTACAAACTCGAACTGTGCTGCATTTGATAAATGTAGTATTTTCATTGTCTGCTTGCATATAATGTGCTGACAATCGAGGCATGTAAACATGTCAATTTCTGCTTTTTATATTTGGCGAACGTCGAGTTCCAGCCACTCAGATTATCGGTGTTTAACTCGGAAGAGATCAACGGATTTTGATGCGATAATAAAGTATACTTTTAATTTAAATACTGGATTAGGGTATAGGCATTTCTGGTTATTTATGGTCATATTGTGAGAATTTATTTGTGAAACACATATTTTATTAATCTTACAGTTTTCTCTATACACGTACTTAGAGACGATGTGTATTTCTATACTTGACTTGCATACCACCGGGCATTGAAGTGATGTCTGTTTCTATACTTGACTTGCATACCACCGGACATATAGGTGATGTTTGTTTCTATACTTGACTTGCATACCACTGGACATAGAGGTGATGTCTGTTTCTATACTTGATTTGCATACCACGTGGCATTGAAGTGATGTCTGTTTATATACTTGACTTGCATACCACTGGACATAGAGGTGATGTCTGTTTCTATACTTGATTTGCATACCACGTGGCATTGAAGTGATGTCTGTTTATATACTTGACTTGCATACCACCGGACATAGAGGTGATGTCAATTTCTATACTTGACTTGCATACCACCGGACATAGAGGTGATGTCTGTTTCTATACTTGACTTGCATACCACCGGACAGACTTTTATACTTGACTTGCTTACCACCGGGCATTGAGGTGATGTCTGTTTCTATTCTTTACAAGGCGTGTTAGGTTTACTAGCGTCAAACGTGTTTCTTAGCGATCTTGTTATCACTGCCTTGCCTATCTATACATCCGTCCGTCCGTCCGTCCGTCGTTCTGTAGAGTATTTACATTTCAAATTGTAATAGTAAAAGTTAAGGGAGAGTAGGGGGGGGGGGGAAGGAGCGAGATTGGGGGAGTGTGAGTGTGGGTGGGTGTGTGAGAGTGGGGTGGGGGTGTGTTGAAGTGAGCTGCGTAGAGAATTGGCTAGTGACGCGGCGCATAATCCAAATATGAACATATTTGGAGATTAACTCTTTGGGAAGTAAACCAATTTTGAAATGGGTTCGTGTAATCCCAGGTGTGTTTTTTTCTCCTTTGGTTTAGTGTCTTGTCATCGATTTCTTTACATTTCTCATTGTGGTTTCCATTAAATTTCTTCTTCAGCAACACAGTTTCTTTCCTCACTGTCTCTTCTTTGATAGCTCGGTTTCATGTAGTCTAAGCCTGGAAGTCTGTTTTTGAAATTGTTAATTCCAGATTTCCAATGAACACTTCAAGCCATCTTATGCCATGTGAACATCCCTGCCCGGTTTATAAGTTCCACTTTCTATTAGTCCGAGTAATCTTAGGTTCACCGAAGGCCATTGTCATGTCTGTACGGAGAGTATAATACTCTCGCTTCTCAGTTAGTTGCGATCGAAAATGAAACTTCTTGAATCAAGAAGACGGGGATCAAGATGCTGAGCAGCGCATGAGCTGCAGTGGTCAGCGACCCATAGCTGACTGCTAGCGTCAGGGCCAGCGAACCATAGCTGCCAAGACCCTTCTACACCTCCACGCGGTGATCCTGGATAAAAGGCTGCAGCATGGCAGACTGGCTAAGGAGAAGGGATCGAAGAGGGAATGCTAACCCGGTACTCAAAAATGCTTGCTGAAGTCGGATGTGTTAGACCGAAAGGTGCAAATATCGCAGCCAAGCTGTAAACTACAACACAACGCATTCCGTTCTTTGGACTACATTATGCTATTTACCCTTTCAGGGTTTGGTAGTGGGAGATTGAGAATGAACGAAGAAAAAGAAGAAAAATAAAGAAGACCGGTCACTTAAAATCTCAAGAGAACGTGAAACTGCGACTTTAGAAGACGTAAGAAAGCGTTCTCATCGTTAGCTCAGGGTTGTCAGGTGTGTGTGTGTGTCAAGTACAGATATTATAAAAGATCGAAAAATTGTTAATTTTTGTCATTGCAGTAAACGACAGTCACACATCGTGTTTCAATTTGTTGCTATCTGAGTAACCATTTACAAGGGTACTGATTTGTAGTTATGACACACGAATTCACGAATGCAAATACGTACATGTACCGAGAGAGAGAGAGAGAGAGAGAGAGACAGACAGATAGAGAGAGAGACAGACAGAGATAGAGAGAGAGACAGATATAGAGAGAGAGACAGACAGAGAGAGAGACAGACATAGATAGAGAGAGAGACAGACAGAGATAGAGAGAGAGACAGACAGAGATAGAGAGACAGACAGATATAGAGAGAGACAGAGATAGAGAGAGAGACAGACAGAGAGAGAGAGACAGACAGAGATAGAGAGAGAGACAGACAGAGATAGAGAGAGATAGACAGACAGAGAGAGACAGACAGAGATAGAGAGAGAGAGACAGCCAGAGATAGAGAGAGAGAGAAAGACAGATAGAGAGAGAGAAAAGAGAAATATATAGTGGAAAGGAGGGAAAGGAGTCTACAGATGACTAACGTCTCAACCAACAAAGACAGGAAGCAACTATGCCAGAATCATTTTTTAGACATTTTAATAACATATATCTGATTAAAAATTAACGTTTATATGTATATATGTGAACTAGGATATCATATTTATATCTCTAATGTGGTTCTGGACTCCTAATTTATGCCTGCCGTGTCTATGTGGTTCTGGACTGCTAATTTATGCCTGCCGTGTCTATGTGGTTCTGGACTGCCAATTTATGCCTGCCGTGTCTATGTGGTTCTGGACTGCCAATTTATGCCTGCCGTGTCTATGTGGTTCTGGACTGCCAATTTATGCCTGCCGTGTCTATGTGGTTCTGGACTGCCAATTTATGCCTGCCGTGTTTATGTGGTTCTGGACTGCTAATTTATGCCTGCCGTGTTTATGTGGTTCTGGACTGCTAATTTATGCCTGCCGTGTCTATGTGGTTCTGGACTGCTAATTTATGCCTGCCGTGTTTATGTGGTTCTGGACTGCTAATTTATGCCTGCCGTGTCTATGTGGTTCTGGACTGCTAATTTATGCCTGCCGTGTTTATGTGGTTCTGGACTGCTAATTTATGCCTGCCGTGTCTATGTGGTTCTGGACTGCTAATTTATGCCTGCCGTGTCTATGTGGTTCTGGACTGCTAATTTATGCCTGCCGTGTCTATGTGGTTCTGGACTGCTAATTTATGCCTGTCGTATTTTTCTGGAAAAAAGATATGTGTACCACGTGTCGTCAGAATACTGATCTGTGTACTGTGTTACGTGATAATTTAGATACCGTACCATGGAAGGTTCAGGATATTGATGTGTGAAATATGTGTATTTCGAATATTATAGTGAGGTTTTTTTTGATATTGTTTCGAATGTCCATAATGTGCAGGTTTACTCTGTTGTGCGCCCTGAAAAGGGCGTTAAGGGGCTGGTTGCAGCAGCTTTTCTTACATCCTGAGCGTGTTGATTAAGGTGGACCTGGGTCCTTTGGGTGGTTGTGCTATGCTTGGCTTCATCTGCGTGTGGCTCACTACTACGGGGATCACGTCGATCCTTCACTCTGTTAGCCAGGCTGCCATAAAACAGCCCGTTTTCAGGGAGGACTAAGAGAAAGCCGAAGTGAGCATCTTGGCCAGTATATTTTACCTGACCCTGACTAACATATCTGATCAGTATGTTGTGCCTGACCAGACGTTAGTCTTCCTTCCCTATTCTGGCGATAACGCGTTAGGGATACGTCCTACATTCCCGGCTTGCCGAGTGAAGATTCCCGAAACAGCTAGGTAATACCCCATAACAAAAAATGCGTTCTGGAGTTTGGTTCACTGGGCCATTAAGCACAAAGCAGAGTACATCGCACATCGCCTTAAAAAATAAAGTGAAAACAAAAATAAAACAAATAGAAACACATAATCATATAATACATAGAGTTGTATTGATCTATCTCTCCTAGACAATTTTCTGACCACACAATAATCGCTACCTTACAAGACCCCATATAAGGCTCAATTTCTTGCATTACAGAAAACATACACAGAAAAACATAAAACATATACACCAAACAGAAGAAAACATAAACAACAAACAACAGAAAAAAATATACACCAAACAACAGAAAACACATAAACCGAACAGAAACACACGCACCAAACCACAGAAACCGCATATACCAAGCAAGGGATAAACAAATACACATACCAACAGTATTGGAAGTTAGTGAACGTCTGGTTCAAGATGGTATTCATCCAAAATTGCTGCCAAAATTACAGACAAGTCAACAAAACTATTGGCTTTAACATATCTTCAGTCACTTGCAAAACGGATTGTTTCAGTCGATAGGAACGGTGCAGGAATATTGCCCATGTACAAGATGGGTAAAAAAAACAACCTGATCCATCAAATTATAGAACGAGAGTCAATAGTGAAAGAAAACATTGTAATGCACTTGTACAAATTTAATCTTTTCAGGAATAGACAACATTAGTTTACTTAAGGGGAATCGGGCCTAACACATATATTAGAATTCACGGAAGAGGTAACCAAATGGATAAACAATTGGTTAACGGGAGGAAAACAGGGAGTGGGCATAAATAAATATCACTCCTTAGTGTTGTGTGGTGGAAAGTGTCGTGCCACAGGGCTAAGTTTTGGGTTGGGGTGAATTCTGTTTTCTATAAATATAAATATAATGAGAATGCACCCTCACTATCTTCTACTAATGTCTTACACATGTGGCTTACAATCTGGAAGATCTGGCTACAGGTCGAGAGGGGCAGGCGGCGAAACAGGCGGATAAATGCTATTAAAATGATTAACGCAGCATCACTATCTTCTACTAATGTCTTACACGTGTGGCTTACAATCTGGAAGATCTGGCTACAGGTCGAGAGGGGCAGGCGGCGAAACAGGCGGATAAATGCTATTAAAATGATTAACGCAGCATCACTATCTTCTACTAATGTCTTACACGTGTGGCTTACAATCTGGAAGATCTGGCTACAGGTCGAGAGGGGCAGGCGGCGAAACAGGCGGATAAATGCTATTAAAATTATTAACGCAGCAACACAGGCTGACATTGACCGATGCACGCACTTGGCGCAGAACAGACGACTTCATATATATAAGAGAGTCGCGCATCGCAGTGGTTAGCGCTCTGGCTTCGCATCGGAGTGGTCCTATGTTCATTCCACTGTTGAAGCGGAAATGCTTTTCCAGACCGGAATGGTTCCCCGGTCGACCCAGCCTTAAATAGGTACTGATTCAGTCCGGGAAGTAAAGGCGGCCGGCGTGATGCTGACCACATCATCCACTAAATGCCGAGGGGCACACAGTAAAATAGGCCCAACACCATATTTCCTATTCGCCGAATATATATATATATATAAACGATTTGAACAATGATTGGAAAATTCGCGGATGACACACAACTATGCAAAGGTATCTCATCTAAAGCAGAATAGATATGTTGAGGTCCAATTTACATAAAATTCGAGAATGGTCTGTGAGCTGGCAAATGGAGTTTAATGTAGATGAATGTACAGTCAGCCATACGGGTAGAGCCATTATGGAATATAATTACAGAATATGTTAGAATACTTTTAGGAAGATAGAAAAGGAATGGGATCTAGGGGTTATACTAGATCATACAGGTAAGGAGAGCGAGCAAGTGCAGGTAGCAGTGAAAAAGACAAATGCAATATTAGGTATGATTTAAAAATATTAAACATAGGAGCAAAGAAGTGATAGTCAAATTGTAAAAATCATTAGTTAAACAAACCCAGATTGGAGTACTGTGTACATGTGTGGAGTCCATAACGTAGAGGGGATATGCTGGAAAGGATACAATGAACAGCAACACAGTTGATAGTTGGATTCCGGAATTAGTTATGAGGAAAAACTAAGAAAAAAACGGCCTACAGTCTCTAGAAAAGAGAATGATGCGAGGTCACTTATTACAGGTTTATAAAATGATCAACGGAAAGAATGATTTAGATTATACCAAGTTTTTCAAAGTAAAGACGACTTTAAGAACACGCGGACACAGCTACACATTAATTAAAGAAATGTTCAAACTAGATATTAGAAAATATTTTTATGCCAGAGAGTGACGAGTACTTTAAATGTATTGCGATACGAAATAGTGGGGGAAGGACCAGTTAATGCATTCAAGAGAATATTAAATTGGAAAGAAATTTTAAGATCATGTGAAATAAAGAAATTGGTAGTATATATATATATATATATATACTGCAGAATCTTCTAAACCAGTATAAAGAAGTTAAGTTGAGCTGAGTTTAAGTAACACTTTTTACAAGCATTTATTTACCTTGACACGACCCTTGTCATTTGCATGCACTTCTACTCCTCATATTTTAACTAACTTTCCCACAACCCAGAGAGCAAAAACTTTACGCACAGTCTCTACCATGGCCCACTTTAGATAGGCCTTCGGAGTGACGGGGAAACCCCGCTTGAAAGACCGACGACTAAATGAGAAACCTTTCATGTGTCAACTATTGTCCGTTTCACAGTGGTTGCCGCCTAATATCTGAATAACCCTTTCACCGATAAGCGTGATTTTTTGCACGCGAACTTATCTTTTCAATGTCCCAAATGACTTAATAATTTACATTGTGTCAGTTAGTGCCATTTTCTTAAAGAAGTTCTTTTGAAATTTGTTAACAAAGGAATTATTTTTTTCCCTCTTAGAAAATTATTTACTGTAATATTTAAAAAAAAAATGTCTTTATTTAGGCATATACCTCTCTACAATTCGAATGAGATTTTCTACATTAGGTGCCGCATGATGCCCTTTTGTAATGTAGTTGGTGTGTTTTAGGAGCTGTAAGAAGTAACTGAGCATTTCGTCGAAAAAAATGTGTGAAAATGTAATAACACAAGATATATAGAACATATAAAGTACACATTTCAGATGGATTAGTTCAGTTTTATAAATACATGCTGGAGCAAACAAAAAATGGTGATAATTCAGTTCTGAGATCCATCTTCTAGCTGATTGGGGTTGGACCTGCATAGGACCGTTTTACCAAGGTGATGGAAACTTGTATTTCTCGGAAAGCAAACAGGTAAGATAATTTTTCACCTAATCATAGTCGAAAGATTCCAACACATTGATGACTGTCATCGGAATAAAGGGAAAGAAATGTTAAAGTTGATTAAAGTAAAGTATAATCAAAATTTAAAAAAGGGTATGGTCAGTTACTGCACCGAGACAAAAACACAAACAAAATCCACGTTACGACCAAAAGGCCTTCATCATGGACAACAAATAACAACAATACTGAACTAATAAATCAACATATAAGGAAAAACATGGTCTACTTATCTGATAATAGACCTAGTCTATCTAAGCGACTAGTTGGGTCGGAAGCTTTACTGGAAATGAAGGAGAGCGGTGAAATAAGGTGGTCAGTAGAGCGTAAGAAGTGAAGGGGGATGGGCCCGATAAGCCAGTGGTGGCCAAATGGGGAAAAGGCCAAATAGTGATCAAAGTGGGAGAACAACAAGAACGTGATATAAGCCGGGAGGGATGGGGGGGGGGGGGGGGCGGTGGGGGTAAGATTAATATAGGGGGGGGACTGATAGAAGAAAGGGGAGAGGCAACGGAATATCAATAGATGGGGGCCAGTATGAGATTTTAATAAAAGCTGTGGAAGATATTAATACCATGCAGTTGGAGACAACCCATGCTTGAGATAAGTCTTTTCTCAAGGTGCGAATCGATGACGATCGTCAGATAAGCACGAAACTAGGCCAGTGAGACTAATGTCAGCTTTTCCCCGGTGCTCAGGACCATTGAAGTGGCTGGCAATTGGGGAACACGTGGGGTTGTGGATATCGTTGAGGTGTTGGCGGAAACGCTCATGCAGTTCCATACCAGTTTCCCCAATGTATGTCATACCACACTGGCGGCAGATGATAAAAAAGATGAGGTTACGGGAATTACACGTAAACTGCTCTCGGAATAAAGAACGACAGTGCACCTTTTTAAGTAGCCTTCATCATCTTTCAAGACATGGTCTTCACATTAAGCCCAATAATATTTGTCTATATTTGAGAAGGCTGCATACTTTAGTTCTGTCATATCGCATAGTTTGAAAGCTTTATTTTCAGCTGCTACTTATCCTTTAAAGAGTACCCCCTAGTGAGGGGTATTATTTTTATAAATTTTGTAACTTTATAAAAAATATTGCAATATCCATATAAAAGTTCGATAGGTGCTATAAAGATGATCACCAAACATCATGCTATCATTTATTGTAATGTAGCATTCCAAATGTAATTTTGAAGCGTAATTAATAAAAGAAAAATACTGAAAATTACATTAGAAAAAAATGACAATACTCTGTATGAAATTTTCTGTCTTTGATCATATACACTATATTTTTTCTTATAATGTTCTTCATGATTATCCATTTATTAGAGACTACAGCCAAAGCTACATCTTTGACCATTGTGTTTTTATGAAAAGTCAAATATTTACTCAATTGTGTTAAAAAATGTAAAACTCCAAATTATAATAACTCTTACACATTGTAAGATAGCTTGGTTTCCATAGTTTACAACTACGCCATAGTTTTTTAGAACACATTTGCAAAGTTGCAGAACAATTGCTTTAAAAACAAAAACGTTATCACAAAAACCGTCTGTACATTGCGGTGTTGTGAAAACAGTTTAGAACACTATTTTGTACAATTTTCTGATAATTAAATGCTATGATTCTTATCAATGATTTCTAACTTGATATATAACCCTTCACTAACTGCCTGCGAATCATCCAGTACAAATCCATTCCTCCTTTTTGCCCTCCTGGCACCATATGATGCCTTAATAGCTTTTCTATTGTTCCTTTTAAGCGACAAAAAGTTGTTGTGTTCACAATACTCTCCCAGAAACCTGCAAGTATGTAATTCCTTTTCCTCCATTAAAAACAGATAGTTTTTCCCATTATTATAAGCAGAAACTGCAATAGTAACAACAGCTTTCACAATTGTTAGCCCATGATTCTTATTCTTAGGACATAATTTCAAAATCGAACTGTTCCGTCAATCATTGACATTTTGTGTATTTCCTTCAGTACACGTTTTAGTAGTTCATTCCTGTCGAAGTCCTAAAATATTGGTTTCATATTAACCATAATAACAGCAGGTAGGTTATAGGTGTGTTTGTATTAACAGTTTCATATGCTACAGCTTTCTTATATAGACACCATTTGTTGTTGTTATTTTTCTAATTTGGTAGTGACCAGTTCATAACACCACAAAACATTTGCAGATCTGCAAGCCCTCTTCCAACACATCTCAATGCTAATACAGCCCACCTGTTTATTGAATCCACACACAAATTACCAAGATGAAGAAAATTATGTATATTATATTTGTTTCTGTTACAATGAAACTCAAACTCACAGCCTATGCCCTTTATTTTTGTCTCTAGCAATTGTGGTTTGGAATAACAAAAGTGATAAACAAGTTCTGAAACTATTTTCTTTTAAATTTAGAATTCAAATGTTAATTATTCTACTGCCTTCCTGAACATTGTCATCTTCACTTAAAAATTAAATCTGATTCACCAGGTCATACAATTTCCACCTCTTTATTTCTGACCGTGTGGGTGTGTTAGTGAACTTTTAAAAGATTCAATGTTGATGCTGTTCAGTTTACCAGAACATAATCGCAGGTCTAATCAACAGTCAATTAATTAAATTGTCACATAGTTCGACATCTGCTCCTTTGGTAGACCTATCACCATACTTACGTTTACTATTAATTTTGTTTCTTATCTTCGCGTCACATTTTTTTGCGTTCGCCTTATTTATCTATTTCCCAAAGTGGTGTGCTTTGCATTGTGGTTTTTATTTTGCATTTGTCGGCACAGTGCATCCGACTTCAGCTGTCATTTTATGTAAGGGTTGTTTACTCCTACAGTTTCTAAGGATATCTTCCCCGGGGTAACGGCTGGTGCTATGATTGGGATCAAACCCATCACCATCTGGGGCTGGTCACTCGGTGGCACGATTAGTGTACGTAGAGCGATCTCAGTCCCGCCAGACGGAGTGACAGTGCGGGCTCGCCTAACACGCAAGCCCGCCTTTCCCCGGCACTGTAGCGGGACCATTTTGGTGGAACCCTATCGCTGGAAACGTTACTGTGGTCCGTATCGAGAAACTTTTTCAGTCCGTGTGTGGTTCGTCGAAGGCGTATAGCCAATCTCGACAGTTCGTCTAGCTTGTGGTCATTCCCTCGCAAAGAGCTTGTGACCGGCAAATAGAAAGCAGGAATCGTGCCTAAAGGCTCTGTCCTCGCCCGACCAACCGGTCGGAGAAGGGCAGGCCAGCAGGCAAAAATCGTCTCCAGTCCGAGTGAAAATCATCGCCGGGGCCGTTGGGATCCGTTCTGCACAGAGTGCTAATATCCCTCTCCGAGCGAGCCCGGTAGGTCGGTCGGTCGGTTGGTGTGTGTACGGGCCCCTGCCAGGTGGTCCTAGATCGACGGAGTGAGGGACAGAACAACCGTCCGTCCGTCAGTCTGTCCCTGCGGCCGTCCTGGTGAGGCTTTTTACACATCCATCCATCCTTCCATCGCCGACCGGTGTGTGTGGTTCGTCCGTCTCCGACAGAAATCGGGTTGATCCTGCCAGTAGTTAAATGCTTGTCTCAAAGATTAAGCCATGCATGTCTAAGTTCACACCGTCTCACGTTGAAACCGCGAATGGCTCATTAAATCAGTCGAGGATCCTTAGATGACATGATTCTACT
Source organism: Ariolimax columbianus (assembly GCA_036924085.1). Taxonomy (NCBI): domain Eukaryota; kingdom Metazoa; phylum Mollusca; class Gastropoda; order Stylommatophora; family Arionidae; genus Ariolimax; species Ariolimax columbianus. The sequence continues at coordinate 80,313,209 of JAVGWX010000011.1, read as the reverse complement.
TGGATAACTGGCAATTCTAGAGCTAATACATGCTTACCAAGCTCCGACCCTCGCGGAAAGAGCGCTTTTATTAGTTCAAAACCAATCGTCGTTTCCCCTCGCGGGGTTGCGGCGTCCCCACTGGTGACTCTGGATAACTTTGTGCTGATCGCATGGCCTCATATGCCGGCGAAGCATCTTTCAAATATATGCCCTATCAAATGTCGATGGTACGTGACATGCCTACCATGTTTGTAACGGGTAAAAGGGAATTAGGATTCGATTCCGGAGAGGGAGCATGAGAAACGCTTACCACATCCAAGGAAGGCAGCAGATGCGCAACTTACCCACTCCCGGCACCGGGAGGTAGTGACGAAAAATAATAATACGGGACTCTTTCGAGGCCCCGTAATTGGAATGAGTACACTTTAAACCCTTTAACGAGAATCTATTGGAGGGCAAGTCTGGTGCCAGCAGCCGCGGTAATTCCAGCTCCAATAGCGTATATTAAAGTTGTTGCAGTTAAAAAGCTCGTAGTTGGATCTCAGGCGCAGGGGGGCGGTCTGGCTCGCGCCGTTTCACTGCCCGTTGTCTCCTGCCCTACCGTCTGCCAGCTCTCTCCCACGGGTGCTCTTCGCCGAGCGTCCCGGGTGGCCGGCGCGTTTACTTTGAAAAAATTAGAGTGTTTAAAGCAGGCCTCGGCTGCCTGAATAATGGTGCATGGAATAATGGAATAGGACCTCGGTTCTATTTTGTTGGTTTTCGGAACTGGAGGTAATGATTAACAGGGAAAAACGGGGCATTCGTATTGCGGCGTTAGAGGGGAAATTCTTGGATCGCCGCAAGACGAGCTACTGCGAACGCATTTGTCAAGAATGTTTTGATTAATCAAAAACGAAAGTCAGAGGAGCGAAGACGATCAGATACCGTTGTAGTTCTGACCATAAACTATGCCGACTAGCGATCCATCAGGAGTTGCTTCGATGACTCTGCGGGCAGCTTCCGGGAAACCAAAGTGTTTGGGTTCCGAGGGAAGTACGGTTGCAAAGCTGAAACTTAAAAAACTTGACGGAAGGGCACCACCAGGAGTGGAGCCTGCGGCTTAATTTGACTCGACACGCCAACACTGTAAAATGACTGACACACTGAGAGCATTTTCGTTTGGTCTAATAAGGAAAGTGTGCTGGAATTAGACCCACGGAAGACAGGTCAGTTTTACCCTCTTCACGAAAGAACGTTGCTACGATAATCCTACTCAACCCTAGAAGAATCGCAGGTTTCAGACTATTGGTCATTGACTGACTAAAAAGCCCTCTATTGATTCGTTGGGTCTAATAGTGAACGGGTGCTGGTATTAGACCCTGGGAAGGCAGTTCAGTTTTACCCTACTAATGACAGGGCGTTGCTACGGTAATTCTGCTCAATTCGAGAGGAATCGCTACTCGCAGACACTTGGTCCACGTGCTTGGCTGTTAAGCCAGTGGTGCGAGGCTACCATCTGAGGGATTACGGCCGAACGCTTCTAAGCGCGACCCGGTCGAGCCGCAGAAAGAGGTATACGCCGTCCGCTGATGAAAGCGGGCGGGAAGCTGCTCGATATTCACCCCATACGGCGATGATGTGTGAAACCACTAGTAGAAGACTTAGTTCTCGGTCGGGGTGTCGTAAGCAGTAGAGCAGCCACCTCACTGCGAACTGTTGAGACTCAACCCTTGATCATGAGATATGTCCGCACATCAGGCGAATAACATCTCCGTGCCATGGCCAGGCTTGACCCCTGGTTAAATGCACTCCTGCCTCGCTCTTTACTTCTGCTATCAGTCATCCCAATGGACGCAGACGATATGCAGGTCAGCGGACATTGCACCTCTGCCCTATTGTGACAACCTCCCAGGTTGTGGGGAGTGCTAGGCGTGTCATCACTGCAGATGTGCCGAGAAAATAAAGGGAGCAATAAGATACCCCACTCACATGCAAATGCTACGTTTCTAGCAGGACGTGACGATCCTGGGACACAGACACACTGGACTGCCTCTCTTCCGGGATAGTACAAACTAGTACATTGTGCATCATATCATATCATTGCCACACCCTATAGATACGAGTGGGGAAGACTCGATAGTCCTGAAAGACAACTTCCCTAAGAAAGACAACTCTGACCACAAACAACTGCTACCTTGCAGATAGACTGGGGACAGCCAAAGGCTAAGGACGGCATCCCTACAGAAACGCCTGTTGAAATCGGATGCACTGGGCCACAGGCTTAACGAAACAGTGAGACGTACATCGCTGTATGATGACGGTACAACATATCAGAATAAAAGTGTGGCGCTCATCCTTTGGAGTCCCGCCAGGCAGCGAGAGTGCCGAGCCTCACGCCTCGAAGTGGCCCACCCAATGCTACTGGTGGTCACCCACCCATGTGCTGTGGAGTCAAGGCACAAGGTGATGGGGCAAAAACTATTGACCAAAAACACAAGACCCTCAGAATACTACATTGGAATGCGGAGGGAGTCATTAACAAAAAGCTTTCCCTAACACATAACCTGCATGAAGGTAAGATTGACGTGGCATGTATCCAAGAAACGCACCTCAACCACAACCACAAATTCTCAATCAGAGGATACCAGACATTCCGTCTGGATAGAGAAGGTCGGAAAGGAGGGGTTCTGATACTGACACGTAACTGCATACCGAGTAACGCGGTAGCTGTCAATCACACCGGACAAGCAGAAATTGTAGGAGTCGACATAATGACCCAAGAAACGAAGATCCGCATCTTCAACCTGTACGGCCCACCAAACAAAGACCTGTCGCTCTCGAGTATGGAGATCATGGACTCCAGCTGCCTAGTAGGAGACTTCAACAGCCACTCGGAGAGATGGGGATATTCGGACACAGACAACAGAGGTGATGAAGTGGAAGATTGGGAGATAGACACTAATCTCTATCTTATCAATGGGCCGGAGGATAGCCCTAACTTCTATTCTAGAACATGGCATACCACCTCTACTCCAGACTTAGCCTTTTCCACGATGGATATTCAACACAAAATAGACCACCAGGTGCTAAACCAATTGGCAGGTAACGACCACAGGCCAATTAGGTTAGAAGTTGATATAGAAGTAGGCCCACAGGAAATAAAACCGCTCCCACGTTGGAATTATAAACGAGCCGACTGGGACAGGTTTGCAATCCTGACATATTGTGTGTGAAACCATCTACACACGAAATAACAATATGAAACCCATGGTGGAAAGCCAAAGCAAAGCAATAATGCAAGCAGCCACTGACACCATCCCAAGAGGGGCAAGGAAAAACTACAAGCCCTATTGGAATGATGAATTGCAGAAAGCGGAAGACGAAGTCTCAAATGCTAGGAACATAGCAGAGAGAGATCAATCTATGGAGGCAAATATCGCCCTCAAAGCCACCACGGCGAAATAAAAATACACTCCAAACCAAATAACAAGAGAAAGATGGAAAAACAAAACAGAAAGCCTCAATTTAGACAAAGAAGGGAACAAACTTTGGAAGTTAGTCAGAGCCATGAATGACGAAACTCCATCAAACAAACAAATTACCATCAAGCAGGGCGACAACATGCTCACTGAAAAAAAGGCAGCAAACGCTTTTATAGAACATTATGCCAGAGCAAACCACATTGATGTCCCTACAAATAGGCACACGTACATTAATGAAGAACAAAAGAGGCACGACAACATCAATATGGCCCCAGAGGAGCACATGATGGCAAAACTAACAATACATGAAATGGAAGAGGCCATGAGAACTTTAAAGAAAAAGAAATCGCTCGGAAAAGATGGGGTAACAAACGAAATGCTGATGGGCTTGGACCAAACAGCAAAGATAAAGTTACTATCAATAATGAACCAAAGCTGGAAAAGGGGAATTGTACCTCATGCATGGAAAGACGCTGTCCTTATACCAGTACCAAAGAAAGAAAAAGATAGAACAGATCCAAATGGACACAGGCCTATCAGTCTGCTGAGCTGTGTAGGAAAACTGATGGAGCGTATGATAAACGCCAGACTGATGTGGCATCTGGAAGAAAAACACATACTTATTCCACAGCAAGCAGGCTTTAGACAGCACAGATCCACTGAGGATCAGATCACTCTCATAGCACAAGTAATAAAGGATGCTTACCACAAGAAAAAAACACACAGTAGCGGTTTGGGTGGATTTAGAAATGGCATTTGTCAAGGTCTGGAAAGAGGGACTTAAAGTTAAGCTACGAAGAAGTGAAGTTTGTGGGAAAATGTACAGATGGATCAGCCACTACCTCAAAAACAGAACAGCCAGAGTTCAAGTACAAGGGCAGATGAGCAAAAAGGTGACACTTGAGTAGGGAGTACCCCAAGGAGGAGTGCTGTCACCCACACTCTTTCTGGTGTATATAAATAACATCACAGAGAATATACCAAGAAGAGCCCACAGCTCCATGTTTGCAGACGATCTGGCTATGTAGACCTCTGAAAAGAATCTCACCATAGCAAGTAATCGGATGCAGTAGGCACTAACATCGCTGGAGGAGTGGGCGAACTCATGGCTGGTCAAAATAAATGAGGAAAAAACAACATGTACGATATTCTCGCTTTCAAACAAACCCCAAAACACCAAAATAAGTCTTAACGGCAAATATCTGCGGCCAAACGACAACCCAAACTACCTGGGAGTCACATTTGATCGGCGCATGACATGGACAAACAAGTCAGATCGAGAGAAACCGAATGAGAGCTAGAGAAAGAATGGCAATCATGAGGAAACTTGCTGGCATAAGCTGGAAGAGTGAGACCAGTTCTCGAGTATGGCATTGCGGCATGGACAACAGCAGTAAAGGCGAACTTTGATAACATTAGCAAACTTCAAAACCAAGCCATGAGAGTTATAACAGGAGGTATGAAGTCAACGCCAATTGTAGAACTTGAAAAGATTACAAAGCTGCAATCCATGACCGACAGAAGAGACTGCAAAGCCCAGCAGCAAGCAGAAAAACTCAGAAGACTGACAGACCATCCAATGCACCAGAGACTAAATAATTTTGGAAATGGGAAACTAAAGCAGAGAAACTTTGCAGAAATGGCCAAAGCAATGATGAACAGAGACCCTATGAACGCACTAACAACACCAAAGCCCATCCCTACTGTACGAAAACCTACCTGGAGGCATATATTTCCAGAGGTGGTAGAAAATATACCAGGTATTGGAAACAAGAACAGCCAGACTGAAAAAGAAAGAAGAGACATAATCCTGAGGTACATAACGAAAAACTACTCAAGCATGGACTGGACCCATGCATACACCGACGGCTCAGTAACAAACATAACACAGAACGGAGGGGGAGGGATATTCCTGAGCCTACCAAATGGCATACAAATAACACTATCAGTGGCAACTGGAAAATACTCAAGCAATTTCAGAGCGGAGGCAGAGGCACTGAGGGCTGCAGTAGAAGAAATGGTGACATGCAAAAGAAATTAAAGCCATATAGTCTTGTTTACAGATGCCCTGGCCGTAGTCACAGCACTAAAAAGCCAGAAAAATACTGAACTTAATGATTTAAGAGCAGTACTCTGTCAACTATGCCAGCAGTCCGCACCAAAAAGAGTAGTGATACAGTGGGTTCCATCCCACTGTAACATCCAAGGCAACGAGGAGGCAGACAGACTGGCAAAAAAAGGTGCAAGACTACCACAACCAGATACTAGTGTAACATACGAAGAGTCAAAAAGGCTTATTAGAGCTAGATACATGACCAAATGGGAAACAGAACATACTGGTTTCACAAAAGACGATGTTTATTACCAGTTGAACAGTAGAGAGCAGGTCGTGGTCTTTAGACTTCGCACTGGCTACAATAGACTTAGGTACTACCTATTCAATACATTGAAGATAGGTGGCACTGACGAATGCACATGCAGTACTGGGAAAATGACCGCTGAACATCTGCTTCAAAAACTGCCCGACATACGAGGATCAGAGAAAGCAGACATGGCCATCACTCTACTCTATGGCAGTGTCGACAGCCTCAGAATGACCGCTGCTTTTTTGGAAAAAATACAGGTTGACGTCTGACAGCGTACGAAGAAGAACAAGAAACCCATCACCTTCGGTTTTGAGCTGTGTCACTTAACCACTATCCCACGCCGTCCCACGCGTCACGACATGATTTTATTTCTCAAAATTCTCACAAAACTGTTTTTCTTTGAAAATTACAATTTGTAAGCTAAAATTGTGTCTAACATATTCTTCCGTATGTATTAAGTTCGGAGTACTTATTACATAATATTTTGTTAAAGGAACTTGAAAACCTCTCATTGTTTGTTGTGATAATGAAATTCTAGGGGATTAATAATTTGAAACTAGTAACTGGCAGCCATTTTGAATTTTGGTTTTTAAATTTGTGAATTGACTCCATGCCTGTTTGACAGTCTACATTTTAAAAACTACTGATGCTAGACATTAAATTCAAGTTGTATTTGAAAAAAGAATGATTATACTTTCACAACAATCCAACACAATTCAATTTACCGAACAAAAAACACAATTTAACTAAACTCTAGGTGGCACCCTCCATTTAAATTTTGCCCAAACGAGTTCAATTGGATTTAAGTTTAAATGGTATGGTGGCAGTTTTAAACACATATGACCATGTTCTTGGATCAACTTATCTATATGAAATATTTAAAAAAATGTTTATATGTATATGTGGAGATGCGTAGCGCAGTTGCTAGCGAGCTGGCTTTGCATCTGAGTGGTCCTTTGTTCATTCCCCAGTTGAATCGGAAAAGTTTTTCAAGACAGCAACCAAGCCTTAAATTAGTACCGGTTCAAAGTGGAAAGGCACCTGCCCTCATATAACCGAGCCTTAAAATATGAGGTCGCTAACACTGCACATCCTTACGGCAGTAATGCTACGGGTTACTTTGACTTTTTGGACATAAACATCAACGACCCAGAGGGTATTTAAAACTCGACTATGGTCCAAGGTGAACCTCTGGAGAGTGTTGCACGAGTCAAATATCTTCCAGCATGTATGAATGCAGAGCAATCTAGTGCGGAGATTCCGTCAAGAACAGTGATGACCATGGTCACTCTGACCAGACTGGAAATAATCTGGAAAGTTAACGACATTAGCCTTAAATCGAAGCCGAATTTAATGTATACAACAGTCACCTCAGTATACCTCTACGCGTGTGAAACTTGGATAATGCCTGCCCTAAAACGTAAAATGTACGCAATGGAAATGAGATGCTTGCGAAGAATTCTTGGCATTTCATATTTGGATCACGTTACAAACGAGTGTTCTTGAAATTGTTAGGAAAGAGTTAGGTCAATATAAAAACTTAATCACTATAGTAAAAACACGAAAATTGTCATGGTATGGACATATATCACTATCGGTGGAGCTGGCCAAGACCATTCTGCAAGAAACTATGCCTGGGAAGCGTGGGATAAGGAGAAAAAAAAGAGATGGAAGGACAATATAAAAGAGTGGACGGGAAGATCTATAGCTGAAACTAATACCTCGGTGAAAAATCCAGTCGTATGACGGGAGCTGATTCGACAAATTGCAATAACGGTGAGTAAACGACCTTCTAGGTTACGGGAATGATGACGATGATATATATATATATATATATATATATATATATATATATATATATATATAGATATAGGCATCTGACGATGGCGTTGTGTTGATCCTAGCTTTATCCACCAACGCCAATATCTCCTCGGCCATAATCTCTTTTACTTGATCTGTTACACCTATGTACTTGCTCACACAATTTTTAACTATATATGAAACGCACCAAAGGCTGACATAATTGTTCAAAACCTGTGCGCTTTAGGTTTAAGCTGAACAGATTTCGTAAAACAAAGGGAACATTTTTTACAAAAATACTCACTTTCATGAATGGGATAATCATTTGAAAAGACTGGGTTGATTAGGAACACCGGTTGTTATATACCGTAAATAAATAAAAGAAGATGGGTCTTCAGTTTGTCTCAGTTCAGGATTCTGTGAAAGGATCACTGTCAACAGTTATTTTTTATGTTTTGTACCGTTATTTGTTTCATTTCTCTGTGAGAATGATGTATGGATTGATTATAAACCTTGGCACAATATTGAGTACTGATGAGTTCTGTAATTTAGTTGGCCCATTAATGTGACGTTTCATGGGATTTTCCCCAATGAGTCAGACGGCCTTCTATAAAGTGGGCCATGGCCTTTGCTAGTGGGACCTTTAACTTATCAAGTTTTGAGGGAATTGGAACAGGCCATTCACAAACTGTTACTGGAAAACGTAGAATTGAACAAATATACAATTGCAACAACAGCGAGAGTTCTAGTCCCAGTCCAACCATCACACGTGTTCAGTGAGTGGGAAATCCCGAACCACATGAAATAAACATTGATGATAACGTCGATGAAGAAACGGACATGAACGATGATCATTGTTAAACATGAAAGTCGGCCATGAATGTTGACCAACACGCATAAATAACTGTGAAAAACGTCAATATTTTAATTGATCAAACAAACACAAACGAGAAACAAAATATGACACTCCTATCTTATCTTGTCATGTCATATCATTTCTACTTGTGCCGTGAGGCGACGTGGGGAGCCGTAGTTTTCTGTCCAGGGGCAGACGTGTCGCTGAAGTAGTAGCCATGCCATGGCGATTCAGAATATATATATTCCCCAAAACATGTCGTAGTTTAACTTAAAGCTAGGATCAAATACACTTATTTTTGACATGTTAACCTGTTAGATGTCCATCTGGCTGACTCCCGAAAATAGTTTCATTCATTCATGATTCATTCCCCTAACGTTGCAGGTCAAGTATAGGCCCACCATTTCAGCTGATTGATATACATGCAACGTGTGCTCCAACAATAATAGCAAAAGTTGAACACAATAAAGTTGCTAACCCCATGCATAGTACTCTCCAGTTGCCTTTAACGAGTTGCCTAGAAAATCACTTGGTTCAATTGTTTTCCATATTGGTACGACTCGTTGCACGGTTCTTTGTTGCAGAGAGTCAATTTCGTCCCGTAGAGGATCTGAGTTTTATCCCGGAGTATACAGCCATGTACACACCCGTTATCTAACATAAAAACCGAACGATGTACTGATTTAGACTTCGGTTCACATATCTGTTATCTAACATATAAACCGAACGATGTACTGATATAGACTTCCGTTCAGGTCAGGTCAGGTCATCCCGTAACCAGTGAGGTCGTTGGGGCACACATGAAGACATTCTCACAACTCCACGCCATCCATCTCTGTCAGATGCCGCTGCCTGTGACTCTTCTGGTCGGAGACTGGTCCATTCTTTTATGTTGTCCTCCCATCTCTCTTTGGGCCGGCCTCTTCGTCGTCTGCCATGCACCTTCCCACGGAGGACTGTGTTTGCAAGACCACTTGATCTCGATATGTGACCGTACCAAGTGAGTTTCCTTCTTTTGACAGTTGCCAAGAGATCTTCGTAAGGCCATATTGCTGTTGTAATTCTATCTCGTATTTCCTCGTTTGTAACTCGATCTTTGTACGTGACGTTTAAAAGTTTTCGGAAACATCTCATCTCCAAGGCCTGTATCCTTCGTTGAAGGTCAGCTGTAACTGTCCATATCTCACACGCATAGAGGAATATTGACATGACCAGTGTACGCATTAATCTGATTTTCGTGCTTAGTGCTAACCGTTTGTCTTGCCAGATTTTGTTAAGCCGTGCAAGCGCCGCTATTGTCTGTGCTATTCTGGCCAACACTTCACATTTTGATCCTTCATCACTGACAATCGACCCAAGAAATTTAAAACGGTCAACCACTTCGAGTTCCTGACCGTTAGCTTTTATCTTGCTGTTGAAGCCTGTAGCGTTGTTGGTCATTAGTTTTGTCTTTCCAGCGTTTATCTCCATACCATAGTCAAGAGCTGTTTCATCCAACCCTCTGACCCATTCCTGGAGTTCTGCTTCTGAACCCGCCAACCCGTCGATATCATCTGCAAAACGAAGGTTGGTAATCGTTCGGCCCCCTATCTTGACAGTACCAACGTGACCTCCAAGTGCCTCACTCATAATTCCTTCAAGGAATATATTGAAAAGAGTTGGAGAGAGTGTACACCCCTGTCTCACACCAACTGATGTGCGAAACCAGTCTCCTCGCCTTCCATTCACAAGAACTGCACGAGACGCCTTGTTATACAGGTGTTCAAGGACCGTTATAATATTTCCGTTGATATTATACATCCTCATGGTTGCCCAAAGCGCTTTATGCCATACCCTATCAAACGCCTTCTTAAAATCCACAAACACATGATACAGTGTTTGCTGCGGTTCTAGATATTTCTCGCTTAGCAGCCTTAAATTAAATATCTGTTCTGTAGTGCTTCTTCCCTGTCTGAACCCTGCTTGCTCCTCGGCAATAATGTTCTCTGCTTGGGGTTTCAATCGGTCAAGGATTAATCTAAGCATGACCTTGCCAGGGTGGCTGATGAGGCTTATTGTTCTGTAATTTTGGCAACGCTTTAGGTTTCCAGACTTATGTAACGGTATAACTATTGTTTTCGTCCATAAGTCCGGCCAGTTTCCTGTCGCCCATATTTTGTTACAGATGTGTGTCAGGCCTTCCACCACTACATCTCCATCTGCTTGCACTATTGTCCACGCCGGCCGCTTTCCCATTTCTCAATGTCTTTACCGCTGCAATTACCTCTTCCTTCGTTATCAGTTGGTTATCCTCTATACTTGTTGGTGTTTGGGGGAATATTTTCTCAGGTTTGTTTCGCCCTTCATAGTTATATAGCTCGTAACAGTACTCTGTCCATCTTGCCAGTACGTCATTTCCCTCAATGAGACACTTGCCGTTTTTATCATGGATCATAAGGTTACTGCTTTGTCTTGGTGTTACCAGTTCTTTGACCACCTTGTATGCTCCTTTAGCATCATTTCTGTAATCTAACATTTAAATCAAGTGACATATCGATTTGCTGAATTGAATAGATCGAAGCTAAAATCTACTCCAGGATGTGTGATATACCTGAAGGGTATTCAGATTGACTGGAGCATAGCTATGCAATTGACTCGTGTTTAGTAACAGATGATAAAAAAACATTGATAAGAGTTGGCAAGAATGATAAGAATGATTGAATGGATGTTAAGAGAGATTAAGTCAAGGCTAACAGAGATTGACTGAATGATAAGGGAGATTGACTGGATGATAAGAGAGATTGACTGAAGGATAAGAGAGATTGACTGAAGGTTAAAAGCGATTGACTGAAGGATAAGAGAGATTGATTGGATTAGAGAAATTGACTGGAGAATAAGAGAGATAAACTGAAGGATAAGAGAGATGGACGATGTTAAGAGAGATTGACTGAAGGATAAGAGAGATTGATAGAAGGAAAAGCGAGAGTTTCTGGAGGATAAGATAAATTGACTGCAGGATAAGTAATATTAACTGGAGGATACCAACGATTGACTGGAGGATAAGCGAGATTGACTGGAGGATAAGCGAGATTGACTGGAGGATAAGAGAGATTTACTGAATGATAAGAGAGATTTACTGAATGATAAGATAGATTAATTGGAGAATAAGAGTGATTGAAGGATAATAGAGATTGACTGCAGGATATGAGAGATTAATTGAAGGATAAGACAGATTGGTTGGAGGATAAGAGAAATTAAATGAAGGATAAGAGCGATTGCCGAGGAGAGATAAGAGAGTGACTGGAGCATAATAGAGATAGACTGAAAGATAAACGATTGACTGGAGGATATTAGATTGTAAAGTAAAGTATCCCATAGCATTACTGCCGTAGGGTTGTGAGGTGTTAGCGATCTCACATTTCAACATTAAAGGCTCGGCTATATGAGGGAGTTAGCCATCTCCTCTCTCTCGCCGCTTTCACTTCCCGGACTGAACTGGTACCCATTTAAGGCTGGGTCGACCCGGGAGCCATTGCGGTCTGAAAAAAAAACATTACCGCCTCAACTGGGGAATGAACCCAGGACCACTCAGATGCGAAACCAGCGCGCTAACCACTGCGCTTTTAGATTGATTGAAGGATAAAAGAAATTGCCTGAGATAAGAGATTGACTGGATGATAGAGATTGATAGGGGGATAAAAGGCATTGATTGAAGGATACTGGAAGATAAGAGAGGTTGAGTAAATGATAAGAGAGATTGAGTGAAGGATAAGTGAGAATGACTGAAGGATTAGAGAAATTGAGTAGAGGATAAAAGTGATTAACTCGAGGATAAGAGAGATTGATTTTAGGATATTAGAGATTGGCTGGAGGATAAGAGAGATTGAGTTGAAGATAAAAGGTTGACTGGAGGATAAGAGAGATTGCCTAGAGGATAAGAGATATTGACTGCAAATTTAAAAGAAATTGACTAGAAGATACGAGATATTGACTGGATGATAAGAAAGATTTACTAGAGGAATGTAGAAATTGATTAAAAAATAAGATAGAATTACTATAGGATAAGAGAGATTGACTACAGGAAAAAAAAGAGATTGATTGGATAACAGAAATTGACTGCAGGATAAGAGAGTGAAAGATGAAAGCGATTGACTAGAGAATAAGTGAGATTGACTGGATGATAAGAGAGATTGACAGGAGGAAATAAGGGATTGATTAAAGGATTAGAGAGATTGAGTAAAATGAGATTGACTAGAGGATAAGAGAGATTTTAAAATAAGACAGATTGGATGGAGGATAATAGAGATTCAGTACAGGATAAAAGAAATTGACTAGAGGATAAGAAAGATTGATTTTCAGATAAAAGAGATTGGCTGGAGGATAGAAAAAATTGATTGAAGGATAAGAAAGATTGACTGCATGATAAGAGAGATTGATTTTAAGAGGAAAGAGATTGGCTGGAGGATAAGAACGAATTACTGTAGGATAAGAGATTGACTAGAGGAAAAGAGAGATTGACTCTAAGAAAAGATAGATTGACTGGATGATAAGATATTGACTTGAGGATAAAAGGGATTGACTAGAGAACAAGAGAGGTTGACTGGGGGATTAGAGAGATTAATTGAAGGAAAGGAGACATTGACTGGAGGATAAGAGAGATTGATTAAAGGAAAAGTGCAACTAACTGAAGGATAAGATAGATTGACTGGAGGATAAGAGATTGACTAAAGGATACGAGAGTTTGACTGGAGGACAAGAAAGATTGATTTTATGATAAAAGAGATTGGTTGGAGTATGAGGATTGACTTTAAGATAAGAAAGATTAGCTGGAGGATAAGAGAGATTAACTGGAGGATAAGAAAAATTGACCGGAGGATAAGATAAATTAACTGGAAGATAACATAAACTGACTGGAGGATAAAAGCATTTGATATAAGGATAAGATTGACTAGGGGATAAGAAACATTGATTGAAGGATAAGAAAAATTGACTAAATGATGTGGGAATGACTAGTGAATAAGAAACATTTATCGGAGAATAAGCAACATTGACTCGATGATAGTAGGCCTTGATTGGAAGATAAGAAGAAATTGATATCTTATTTCGAAGAAAACAGCAAGCTAGACTCTATTATTGACTGCCTCTGAAAACTTAATATTTTTACGTTGTTCTCGGTTTGTGTTTGCCTGGAGAATGATGTTATCCCCACGAACTCGCTGATACTCTTTTTCCTGATATTTGAGATGGCTAGACTGACACTGATTGCCATGAAATCCAAAAGCAAATATCACATTCCAAATGTGAAGGATTTCTTTCTCCAGGACTGACATCAGACCACGAAATTGTGTTTTCTATTTCTTTATGTTTATTTAAGTGTCTATTATTTGTCTGAATTTTTATTTTTGAACGCCCCAGTGCTAGAATTTAAAGAAAGCCTGTATCTCACAGGAAAGAAACGCATTTTACGAGAGAGTTTCAGTCAACTTAGTTGTTAATGGATACCTTGTTTGCCGTTAGGGAATGCAAGACAGCGAAAAAGGGAATTGGTTAGCGTTTATTAGAAAAGCTGAGACTTGATTAAATGTTATCTCTTCTAACACATTAATCACGACAACATTGTCCGCTATGGGATACGTTTGATTGTTGTTGCTTGTTTCTGCTTTTTTGTCTATCATTTACTCAATGTCTTCATCTCTCTTTCACACTTCTCTTCGATTGCCAGTCTATTTCGTGTCTTAATGTCTTTTACTGCATTTCCAAAGTCAAACGTATTATATTTCTTTCTTGTTTCCATTTGTGATCTTATATCTGTCCCAATTTTGTACTTTATTTCTATTTTATTTTTAGCTTCATTCGTTACTGTCTATCTTTTTGCCTTCTTTCTTTCTTTTTCTTTCTTTCTTTCTTTTTCTTTCTTTCTTTCTTTCTTTCTCTTTCTTTCTTTCTTTCTCTTTCTTTCTTTCTTTCCTTCCTTCTTTTTTTCTATCTTTCTTTTCTTTTCTTTTCTTTCTTTCTTTCTTTCTTCCTATCTACCTTTTTTCTCTTTTTCTTTCGCTCTTTATTTTTTCTATATTTCTTTCTTGCCTTTCTGTTTGCCTATATTTATTTTTTCTGCTTTCATTCATTCATTGTCTCTTTCTATCTTTCTTTTATTATTTATGTCTGTCTGTTCTTTCTTTTTTCTTTTTTCCTTTTTCTTTCTTTCTTTCTTTCTTTCTTTCTGCCTTGATGTCTTCATTTCTGTCTGTATTAAATTCTTATTTTCTTTCTTCTTTTCTCTTTCCTTTCTTTCTTTTTTCTGTCTTTTTTTATTTGTTTCTTTTTATGCCTATCTATCTTTGTTTGTTTCTTTTTTATGACAGGACCAGGGTTCCCGCAGGAATTCCGACAGGATTACAGGAATGATTTCAATCATGATCCCAAAACCAAGGCCCTTTGAAAGCTAATAATAACTTGTCTTTATTCAGATTCAAATAGGTAACTCTAAGCAAGGCATGTAGGAAGCAATATGTTCGATGAGAAATAAACACTATTCAAAGTTCAGACAGAGTTTAACTGAATCGGTCATCGAACAATGTCGGCCTTGTTGCTAAATGTAACTTTTCACTGCCTGAAATCAGGTCAAGGAAAAGTTGTCTAGGTAACGGATAGAAAATAGTCTTTTATTATCGACTTTTATTATGCATAGTTTATTATGATTGTTCTAAATACAGAACATTTGGCCTTCGCGTATCAAACTTGAGAATGAGTCCGACTGCTAGTGGGAGTTGTTGGTAGAGGCTGAAATCGTGAGGAGAGGCATACTTTAGAAGGATATTGGGGAAAATAGTGAAACCAAACTCATCAGTGCTGTAATGAGAGTTGTTTGGATAAATATGGGTGAGGATCTTTTTGACGGAAAGGGGGAACCCAGAAAAGAGATCTGGAGTGTAAGTGGTTAGGTCACGAAAGCTGTCATACGAATTGTCCTCGCAGGAGAAACGTTTAGGACCACGCGACTAGCGTTTAGCAGCAGCCATGAAAGGAGGCGGAACTTAGGAGGTAGATAAAAAGTGATATTGCAAAATTTGCTGGGCAGATTTAACAAGAAGGAAGACCCAATGTGCTTGTAGAGTTTGCTGCATTAACTCTATGAATGATCTTCTTTGTAGAGCATGTAAGTACTTAGAGGGAGTATGGAACATAATTTGAATACTTGCACTGAATTGCATTTCATTGATACTGATTGACTGACTACAGTAAGTATCTATCCAACGTCAGCGTGTTTCGATTAGGTCGCTGAGTCGGCACTTTGTCAGAAGAAAGGTGTGCAAAACCCTATATCAGAAAAAAAGGTGCGGACAAGACTTTCTTTCTTTCTTTCTTTCTTTCGTTCTTTCTTTTTTTCTTTTTTCTTTCTTTCTTTCTTTCTTTCTTCTTTCTTTCGTTCGTTCTTTCTTTCTTTCTTTCTTTCTTTCTTTCTTTCTTCTTTCTTTCGTTCTTTCTTTCTTTCTTTCTTTCTTGTTTCTTTCTTCTTTCTTTCTTTCGTTCTTTCTTTCTTTCTTTCTTTCTTTCTTTCTTCTTTCTTTCGTTCTTTCTTTCTTTCTTTCTTTCTGCCTGTCCTTTTTGTTTGTTTGTTTATTCCTTTCTTTTCCTGTCTTTCTTTCTGATGCTCTCTGTTTATTACCTTGTATATGGGACAATGTCAGGCTTCCAGATATCACTGGCAGGAATTTTAACGGTATCAATTCCCATGTACTGGGAGATATTCCACATCAGGCGACCGTCATGCCAAGCCGTTAACATGTATGAAACCGTCTCCATGTACTCTTGTTTTTCGTCCTGCAAGTGGTGGTGCAACAAAGTAATCAATCAACAAATCATGTATTCATTTTGTCAGTTAATCAGTTGATCATTAAATAAAAAAGAACAATTTGATAGCCAGTTGATAAATCAGCGAAAAAAGGAATCGATTCATAAATCTAATAACCAGTAGATAAATCAATGAACAATAAACCCTCAAACATACCAAAAACGAATCAATAAATTAATAAATAAAAAAAAACAAATTATCGAACGACAGACAAATTTGTTTTCTAAACTTTGAATCAATTAATTAGTCAATCAATAGAACAATAAAAAACAATTACCAACGATCCAATCAACTAGACAACACGTACATACATCCACCTACCCGTTTATTCATTCAAGTGCGCATACAAAATCTATCCCACCCATCCATCCATCAATCCAACCCCCCATTCTCCATTAAGCGATTCATCTATCAATCCACACACTCATGTATCCTACAATCTGTTGCTCCATCCATCTGTGCATGCCTCCATGCGTCTTTATAACTAGCCATCCATCTATACATCAATCTATCAATCCACCTGCGTCTGTAACTAATCACCCAATCCATCCACTTATTCATAGATGCATCTATCCACGCATCCATACATCAATCTATCGATCGATTTTAGTATCTAAAAATGCATCCAATATTCAAATTTCCAGCACACATAAATCTATCCATCTATCAATGTATACTACCCATCTATATATATAGTTAGCCATCCATCCGCAAACCTATCTACCCCCACACCATACATTCACCCATCGATTCACTCATCCATACACACATCAACTCATTCACTGATCCAATCAAATCATCTACCTATCTGTGCATCAATGCACTAATCTATCCATTCGCCAATCAATCTATGCACCCATCTATCTATAAACCCATCTATCCATGAACCCATCTATCCATGCACTCATATATTCATGCACTCATCTATCCATACACCTATCTATCCATACAACAATCTATCCATGCACCCATCTATCCATGTACCCATTCATGCGTACATTAATCTATCCATCCAGGAATCATTTACGAAGACATTCTTTAAGTAACATCATTTTTATTATAAAGTGCACAGACGATTATGTACAACTGAAATTCTTATTTCAGAACACAAAATGGCTCTTTAGCAATAGTTAATCTATGGATTGTGACAATCGAGCAGTATATGCATGCGCAATATCGGGTACACATGGCCGCACCACTGTCGACCTGCACAGTGGAAGAACAACGAGGTGTTATTCTTTTTGTGTGTGTGATCAGATAGTGTGAAACCTTCTTAAATCTACATTCAAATAAATGTTCAGCATGGAGACAGTTGCTTGAGTTAGAGTAGAGTGTATGAATGTGTAAAAAGATTTCAAAACGGAAGACAAATGTCATTAATAAACTGCGGCGCGGGAGACCAGCAAGCGTTGCAAATATCACTGTGAAACAGCAGTTCTTGTTCTTTTTCTTCTGCTTCTTCTTCGTACGCTGTCAGACGTCAACTTGAATTTGTTCGAAGAAAGCAGCTGTCATCCTGAGGCTGTCGACACTGCCATAGAGCTTGTCTAGTGTTGCCACTGGTGATGGCCACATGTGCTTTCTCTGGTCCTCGTATGTCGGGCAATTTTGTAGCAGATGTTCAGCGATCATTTCCCTGTACCACCGGTGCATTCGTCAGTGCCACCTATCTTCAGTTTATTGAATAGATGGTACCTCAGTCTGTTGTGGCCTGTGCGGAGTCTGAAGACCACGACCTGCTCTCTTCTGTTCAGCTAGTAGCAGACATCATTTTTTGTGTAGCCAGTAGGTTTTGTTTCCCATTTCGCCATGTATCTGGCCCTAATAAACCTTTTGGACTCTTCGTAGGTCACACTAGAATCTGGTTGTGGTAGTCTTGCACCTTCTTTTGCCAGTCTTTCTGCCTCCTCATTGCCTTGGATGTTGCAGTGGGATGGAACCCACTATACCACTACTCTATTTGGTGCGGAGTACTGGCATAGTTGACTGAGTACTGCCCTTAAATCATTAAGTTCAGTATTTTTCTGGCTTTTTAGTGCTGTAACCACGGCCAGAACATCTGCAAACAGGACTATCTGGCTTTCATTGCCTTCGCCTGTCAGCATTGCTTTTACTGCAGCCCTCAGTGCCTCTGCCTCCGCTCTGAAATTGCTTGAGAATTTTCCAGTTGCCACTGACAGTGTTATTTTTCTACCATTTGTTAGGCTCAGGAATAACCCTCCCCCTCCATTCTGTGTTGTGTTTGTTACAGAACCGTCGGTATATGCATGGGTTCAGTCCATGCTTGGGTAGTTTTCCGCTATGTACCTCATGGTTATGTCTCTTCTTTTTTTTCAGTCTGGCTGTTCTTGTTTCCAATACCTGGTATATTCTCTACCACCTCCGGAATGATATGCTGCTTCCATGTGGGTTTGCGTACAGTAGGGATGGGCTTCGGTGTTGTTATGGTGTTCATAGGGTCTTCGCTCATCTTTGTTTTGGCTATTTCTGCAAAGTTTATCCGCTTTAGTTTCTCTTTTCCAAATCTATTTAGTCTCTGATGCATTGGATAGTCTGTCAGTCTTCTTAGTATCTCTGCTTGCTGCTGGGCTCTGCTGTCTCTTCTGTCGGTCAAGGATTGCAGATTTGTAATCTTTTAAAGTACTACAATTTGCGTTGACTTCATGTCTCCTGTTATAACTATCATGGCTTGGTTTTGAAGTTTGCTAATTTTATCAAAGTTCGCCTTTGCTGCTGTTGCCCATGCCACAATGCCATACTCGAGAACTGGTCTCACTTTTCCAGTGTACAGTTTCTTTAGTATTCTTTCGTCTGCTCCCCAGCTTGTGCCAGCAAGTTTCCTCATGATTGCCATTCTTTCTCTGGCTCTCATTCGGTTTCTCTCGATGTGACTTTTCCATGTCATGCGCCGATCAACTGTGACTTCCAAGTAGTTTGGGTTGTCGTTTGGCCGCAGATATTTGCCGTTAAGACTTATTTTGGTGTTCTGTGCTTTATTTGAAAGCGAGAATATCGTACATGTTGTTTTTTCTTCATTTATTTTGACTAGCCATGTGTTCGCCCACTCCTCCAACGATGTTAGGGCCTGCTGCATCCGATTGTTTGCTACGGTGAGATATTTTTCAGAAGTCCACATAGCCAGCAAACATGGACTTGTGGACTCTTCTTGGCATATTCTCTATGATGTTGAAACAGCAGGTCGACCAGCAAGCGTGGCAACTGACAGTGAAACAGCATGTTGACCAGCAAGCGTGACAACTGACACAGTGAAACAGCAGAAGGGCCAAGCGACAGGCAAGTCACTATTGATGAAATAGCTGAATATCACAACATGAGTCACGGCCCTGCGCACAAAATTGTCCATAATGACCTCGGTAAAGAAAAGCGTGAAGCTGATTGGTCTCAAATCAGATGCCCGATGAACATAAGCGTGCACCACAGAAGGTTTGTCAGAAACATTTGGACCGTCATACTTGCAAAGGAGATATTCTCCATCAAATTGTGACAGACGACCTGGGTGCAAAATGACGAACCAGAGAGCAAAAGACGGTCAATACAATGGAAGTGATAGTCAAACTGTATAAAGCATTGGTTAGACATAGAGTGCAGTACCGTGTACAGGTGTGGAGTCCTTATCGTAGAGGAGATATAAACATGCTGGAAAGGATGCAAAATAGAGCAACAAAACTGACAATAGGATTCAGGAATTAAAGTTACAAGGAAAGACTCAGAAAAACCGGCCTATAATGTATAGAAAAATGAGTTGAATTCAAGGTAATTTCATACACGTTTATAAGATAATCAAGAGACAGGATAAATTAGGTAATAACACGTCTTTTTTTCTTCAAAATACAGCTACATACAAGAACAAGAGGGCACAGCCACAAATTAATTAAAGAAATGTTCAGATTAGATACTAGGAAATAATTTTTTGAGTCAGGGATTCGTGAATGTTTGGAATACATTGCCACAGAAAATTGTCGGGGGCAGCGTCAATTAATGCATTCAAGAATAGATTAGATGCACATCGTTATTTTTAGGTCAAGTGATTGTAAACGAAACTGGTTGTATACAGACTCTGCAGTCTTCTAAATCAGTACAAGGCCGTTAAGTTTAGTCAATAGAAGTAACTATATTCTCAGGCTAAGAAAAAAGAATTCAAAACACAGACTTCCGCTGTGGAAGTCAAGATGACCGTCTTTAGGGATTTTAATTGTCCTATATTGGTGCATTTCTAGGAAACGGGTAAAACGGCGCACAGTGACGTACTTGCGAACAGGTTGAAGCCCACGATACGATCGAAACGTCGGGGACTTCTCTCAAAAGGAGTTTTGCAGCTGGACAACAACGCCCACCGAAGTACGGTTGTGCATACTATAGATTAAGTTCGTGATCTAAAATTTGAGGTCTTGATACATCCATCATACAGTTCTGACTTGGCACCATCGATCTTTCATTAGTTTGGACAATTGAAGGAACATTTACGGGGTCAAAGTTTGCAGATGGCAGCGAGGTAATAGACGCGGTTCAAAATTGGTTGAAGGTCTCACAAAAAGACTTTTTTTTCTAGAGGGGCACCCACAAGCTAGCTGGCGTGTGAACAAAGTGTGTTGCTAGGCACGGGGACTATAAACAAATAAGACAAACACAATCTCTGGTTTGCACCTTGTAAAAAGAATTATTAATAACATTGTTGATACTTAATGACTGTCGCTCGTACATCCGTCTCTCCATTTATCCATTGACCATGACCATATCCTGTTGATGCGTGCGTGCCCTGATTTTTCCCTGTTCTATCGCCGTAGCTGACACACTCCGTCTTCGGCAGGTCGGGTTGAGTTTTCAGTTTTGGGTTGTCTCCCATAGTCTTTCCACCTCCCGATGGTACCTGCGAGGCAGCAGGTTGGTTTGTCTACCGTGGTTTCCTTCCCGTGGCTAGAGCATATAGCGGCCTTTACCCGCTTGGTGTACCCATCATAGGACACATGGGGTATTTCAGTGCCACCTGTTGTCCCACCCCATCCTGCTGGAATACACCGCCGGTTGGTCCACGACTGCTTATTCGTCAAGTTATTACACCTGGCTTATATCGCAGCTGACGCTCCAAATCTGGAGGTCGTTCCACTATCCGCCACCTGTGGACGTGACTGGTTGGGGCCGGTCGCCCCACTATCCGCCACCTGTGGACGTGCCAGGTTGGGGCCGGTCCCCCCACTATCCGCCACCTGTGGACGTGCCTGGTTGGGGCCAGTCCCCCCACTATCCGCCACCTGTGGACGTGCCTGGTTGGGGTCGGTCGCCCCACTATCCGCCACCTGTGGACGAGCCTGGTTGGGGCCGGTCGCCCCACTATCCGCCACCTGTGGACGTGCCTGGTTGGGGTCGGTCGCCCCACTATCCGCCATCTGTTGACGTGCCTGGTTGGGGCCGGTCCCCCCACTATCCGCCACCTGTGGACGTGCCTGGTTGGGGCCGGTCCCCCCACTATCCGCCACCTGTGGACGTGCCTGGTTGGGGTCGGTCGCCCCACTATCCGCCACATGTGGACGAGCCTGGTTGGGGCCGGTCGCCCCACTATCCGCCACCTGTGGACGTGCCTGGTTGGGGTCGGTCGCCCCACTATCCGCCACCTGTGGACGTGCCTGGTTGGGGCCGGTCGCCCCACCATCCGCCACCTGTGGACGTGCCTGGTTGGGGTCGGTCGCCCCACTATCCGCCACCTGTGGGTGTGCCTGGTTGGGGTCGGTCGCCCCACTATCCGCCATCTGTGGACGTGCCTGGTTGGAGTCGGTCGCCCCCCCCCCCCCACTATCCGCCACCTGTGGACGTGCCTGGTTGGGGTCGGTCGCCCCTGTCCTCCAAGATTTATCCTTTATCATCCACCCAATATTCCTACTACCAACCCATCCATCATTATATCCAGCATCTACCAATCCATCCAGCCCAACTACACATCTAATGATATGTTTACATGCTTGTAACAACAACTCATCTCACCAGATACAACACAGCCTTCAGACCGAGACCGAACGAAGCATGCACAGTCTCTGATGGCTTCTGTACCGGCCTGACTCTCTTGTCGTACTCTGAGAACAGGTCACGGATCAAACGTGTCTCTGCTTCAATAGAAGGGTACTCCGTCTTGTTGTAGGCCACGCATCCTGTAGATTACACATTACATTTTACTATTACTTCTCTACTAAGTGCTGGCAGTTAACCATTTAAAAAAGTTGCCAAACAATTTTTTAAATGTTGCCAAACAATTTTTAAAAAGTTGCCAGAGAGATGCCAAATCATGCATTTACATATATATTTAAAAAATATATGTATGTGTTTGAGACACAAACACACAGATACATGTACATATACGTTTCCAAAGAATCAAATATGAAAACCAAAAGGCAGGTCTAAGAATATATGAAACATACTGAAAGGTGTCGATTGTGAATTAATTTAATTTTGAAAAAGATATTTCATATTTATATAGTAGTTTGATCTTATCTTGTATCAATGTGATAAAAGTAGACCCTGATTTGTAATTGTAGGACGAAAAGAAATAAAAATTCCGCATGTATAAACATATAAATCTTATTGGTAGCTGGAATGGCAAGAATATGGTCATTGTCACCTTGTTGTTGTTGTTGTTGTTCTTCTTCTTCTTCTTCTTTTTCTTTGTCTTCTTTATCATGTGTTCTCAATCCCCAACTACCAAACCAAGAAAAGGGCTTTGCAAGTAGCAGGGTGTTGTACAGAGAACGGAATACACTGTGTCGTAGTTTACAGCTTGACTGATATATGCACTTTTCGGTCCAACACATCTGATTTCAGCATGCATTATTTAGTACCGGATTAGCCTTCCCTCTTCGATCCCTACTCCTTAGCCAATCTGTTCTGTTGCAGCCTGTTATCCAGGGTCAACCCCTTGGAGGTGTATAAGGGTCCTAGCAGCTCTGGTTGGCTGGTCCTGACGCTAGCAGTCAGCTATGGGTCGCTGACCGCAGCAGATCCTGCGATGTCACCTTCTAAGCCTGATCAAAAAGTCGACTAAATAGTGTTGTTTTTGGGGCTGGAGACTTCACTAAGTAAATATCATAGCCATTATAATCAGCCACTGCAACAGCTCGGATACAGGCTTCCTGTAAAGCGACCAGTTCTTGTTCAAACTTATTCTTCACTATGGAGCAATACGGTGAGTGACTGCAAATGCTATGTAACAGGTATCCTTTAAAAGGAAGCTATCCACTTCTTTGACGATAGGGCAATGGAAGAAGTAATAATGGATTTGTTTACAACAGCCTTAATCTTAGTCTTAGTTGGCCTGTACTTCCACATAGGTAGATACTCCTGTGAAGGACCCAGCGCTGGTATGAGCTGTATGTAGCCGGGAGAAAGATTTCATGCTTAGCGGGCAAGGCTCAAGCAGCCTATTACTCTGTTGCGTTGGGACATGTGCGCAGAGGATGGTTAACTTAACCTTTGTTCGAGTCCATCTTAGACTGAAACACTAGAGCAAAGTTGACCCGCAACCTGTTGGGCGCCATCTCTGCTACTCTTACCTAATCATGGCCGGTGTTATGTCATGTCACACAGTTAGTCGAATCATGGCCGGTGTTATGTCATGTCACACAGTTAGTCGAATCATGGCCAGTGTTATGTCATGTCACACAGTTAGTCGAGTCATGGCCGGTGTTATGTCATGTCACACAGTTAGTCGAATCATGGCCGGTGTTATGTCATGTCACACAGTTTGTCATACACAAAGACCCCGGTAGACCACTCGGGAACATGTCGTGAGTTCACAGAGAAAGAAATCACAATATATTTTTGGAGAACATCTAATAATATCGCACATACCAAATTGATACCGGGGACGGCGTAGGCTAGTGATTAAGTGACAGGGCTCACAACCAGAAGGTGCTGGGTTCGATCCCCAATCACAGCACCGGCCGTTACCCCGGGGAAGGAAAACCTCAGAAAATGCAGGAGGAAGCAGACCCTTACATAAAATGCACGCCGAAATCGGATGCACTGGTCCGACAGGCGCAAAATAAAAACAAATTGCAACGCACATCGCCTTAGTGAATAGAGAAATAAGGCGAACCGAAAATTAAAAATGTATGCAAAATACAATAGCTTCACTTATATTTATGTAAATCTCAATCAATTTGTAATTGTATATCCCCGCCCTAATACTATAAATCGGAAATTGGAAGTTCAGTTTAAGAAAGCCACTAAACTGATGGCTTATTGGTACTGCTCAATACAACAACTTTCAGTTTCAGATCCAACTTTACAGGCGGAAAAAACGAATACACTATTTTGTGCAACATTTTTACAGGAAAAAGTACAAGTTATAGGCATTAAACAAGTACATATAAAAGAAACAAAAATTAAACAAACAAAAAAACAAAAACAAACTGTCATACGACATTTTCCCCATTGCCGGAGTAGTCGAGGGGTTTTGAAGGCTGAGTACTACAGACCGCTTCGCCACTGTTGTCGTCACGTCGTGTGCTGGCTATGTTTGTTTATTTCACTCCCAACAGAAAAACAACATATGCCATACCGGGGATTCGAACCGCTGCCCTCCTTGTCGACAGGCAGGCCTCGAAACCGTCTGGCCACGCGCTCCTTAAGTACATAACAAATATGTTTTTTCGGTACTAGCTCGGTGATGTTTATACTAAAACATGCTTTTTATGTTTTAGGGGCTACAGCAGTGAATTTTTAAAAATTGTGATGATTCTTTGGTGAATTGGCGTATTTTTGTATGTGAATTTATTGGGGTTGGTCAACATTCATTGTCGGCATTCATATTTGATAATCTTCACTGTTGATATCGATTTCTTGACCTGCGTCACCTGCAATGTTTACTTTTATAGTTTGTGATTTTCTCCCCAATGAACTGGTGTGTTCTAATGCAACTTGAAGTTGTTCATCTCGCTGTCGACGATGTAATTCAATATTTTAAAGAACTACGCTTTTCAGTAACAGCTTTTGAATGACCTGTCCAGGATCAGTTACCATTTGATATATTAACAGCTCGCACTAGTAGTGGCTGTGTGCATACAACTGGAACATTTCTGGAGTTCGGTAACCATATCTGTACCCACAGCAATGGAATTTTATTTCAAGTATTTCAATATACATTTAACTACTGCTACTTCTACTACTACTACTACTACTACAACTACTACTACTACTACTACTACTACTACTATTACTACTACTACTACTACTACTACTACTACAGCTGCTATTACTACTACTACTACTACTACTACTACAGCTGCTATTACTACTACTACTACTACTACAGCTGCTATTACTACTACTACTACTACTACTACAGCTGCTATTACTACTACTACTACTACTACTATTACTACTACTACTACTACTACTACTACTACTACTACTACAGCTGCTATTACTACTACTACTACTACTACTACTACTACTACTACTACTACAACTACTTCTACTACTGCTTCTATTTCTTCCCTTCACTCCTTACGAAGCATTTGTGCGCCACTGTAGATGACTGACTACAGGAACCTATGTCAAAACCACTTTGTATCCACTTTCAGTGTGTGGTTCGGTAGCAATTTGTTTTACAGGTTAGGTCTACCAAGCCTTAAAGTCACTTTTGATGACATGTTTATTGTTGCTATATCACTATTCCTTTCATTTCAGCAAGTGACCTTTAACCACAAGTGGAGACATGCTAACACTATTACTCTCTATTGGTTTTTTTTTCCCCGCGGTGAAAATGTATAGTTTGATTTAGCCTCAGATTGTTTAATCATGTTCCTATAAGACAACTCAATGTTAGCTCAATTGCTAGTCTGCTTAATGTGCTCACGATGACAGAAGGTTCAATCGCTGGTGAGAGTCTTGTTCCAACGTCGCAGGGACCTCATCTATCCAGGAATTATACGGGAAATAAGAAATGATAAATAGCCTAGTCATACGGCGAGAAAGAGAGCTGATGACCAGAACAAGAAAAGATGAGAACTCGTACATTACAGACTTTTAGACTTTATCTCGGACGGCAGTGTCTGTTACCTGATTAACATTGCCTTCTTTTCATAGATAAATTTACGAGTCTATCACGTTTCTCATGTTATATGTTTCTCATGTCATATGTTTATCATGTCAGTCATATGTTTCTTATGTCATATGTTTCTCATGTCATATGTTTCTCATGTCATATGTTTCTCATGTCATATGTTTCTCAACGCCACGACATATTTCACAACGTCACTACATGTTTCTCATGTCATGTGTTTCTCATGTCATATGTTTCTCATGTCATATGTTTCTTAACGCCACGACATATTTCTCAACGTTACAATATGTTTCTCATGTTTCTCATGTCATATGATTCTCATGTCATATATTTCTCCACGTCATGACATGTTTCTCATGTTATATGTTCATCAACGTCGCGACATGTTACTCATGTCCTATGTTTGTCAACGCACGACATGTTCCTCATGTCATATGTTTCTCAATTCATATGTTTATCATGTTTCTCATGTCATATGTTTCTCATGTCATATGTTTATCAACGCAACGACATATTTCTCAACGTAACGACATGTTTCTCATGTCATATATTCCTCAACGTTACTGCATGTTTCTCATCTTATATATTTGTCAACGCACGACATGTTTCTCATGTCATATGTTTCTCAACGTCACGACGTGTTTCTCATGTCATTTGTTTCTCATATCATATCACTCTCATGTAATATGTTTCTGAAAGTCACGACATGTTTCTCAAAGTCACGACATGTTTCTCAAAGTCACGAAATGTTTCTCAAAGTCACGACATGTTTCTCAAAGTCACGACATGTTTCTCAAAGTCACGACATGTTTCTCAATGTCTCCACATATTTCTCAAAGTCACGATAAGTTTCTCAAAGTCACGACATGTTTCTCAAAGTCACGACATGTTTCTCAAAGTCACGATAAGTTTCTCAAAGTCACGACATGTTTCTCAAAGTCACGACATGTTTCTCAACACCACGACACGTTTCTCAAAGTTACAACATGTTTCTGAACATCACGACATATTTCTCAAAGTCACGACATGTTTCTCAAAGTCACGACATGTTTCTCAACATCACGACATGTTTCTTAACTCGATCAATTTTCGGCAACCTTGGTAGACGCTTAGTGCTTCCATGAAATGTCTCTCCGTCCGTGACACGTGCTGGTGCAGACACTGGATTGTAGTTTCAACATGTCATCCATATTATGACAATATATATATATTGAAGCAAAATAAGCGTAGTAATAATTTATCTTACACATGCACATAGATGCGCGCACGCACGCGTGCGCGCGCACACACACACACACACACACAAACACACACACACACACACACAAACACACACACACACAAACACACATACACATCCCGAACTATCTCTCTCTCTCCCTCCATCACTCTCTTGCTCTCTCACACACACACATGTGCCCTCACACACACATACATGCCTACATACATACATACATACGCACATGCATAAACACTTAGGTAACACCGGAGCATCATGTCCGGGAACCTTACCTCCTGTTTCCTAAGGCTTAAGTTCCAATCACGCACAGTAAATGCACGCCATGTACTCCAAGAACATCGACATTGCCAATGTCTGGGGTTGAGGGAACTCGCCACATACTTTAACGAAGAGTTGTTGCCCATAGCTAGTCGTAATTTACTGAACTTCATTACTGCGGTACCTTGCTTAACGATGATAGATGGTCTTAGACAAGCGTTATTAGGCGACATTAAAATCATTGAGCGAGTATTTACATTCTGTGGTAAAGGTTTAAATTGTTTGAAGAAACTTGAAAGTGGAACTGTTTGACTTTGAAAACAGTTTTAAACATATACACAATTTAAACATATTAGTATGCTATTTTACGACTGTCATCTTCTTGCTTCTTTTTCTTGCCATATAAACGTATGACAAACACACATTGCACTGGTGCCCCCTTACAGGAAGCCTGAATAAAAGCACTTATTTTTCTTGCCAGTAGCTGTTTCTGTTATGAAGTCCCATGTGATGCTGACGTTAAGAGCTATCTCCGCATCGAAGGTTGACTGCAATGGCTCTACTACATTCGTCGTTTCTTGCATTGACTCTTTGACAGACTGTTTTTAGTTCATCTCTTGAAGTTGCTCTCTAACTTATAGCGCTATTCCTGTCTTCCTCTTGTCAATCTGCCTTCAATCTTTCCTTCTAGTACTGTTTGCAGCATTGTATCGTGTCTCTTTATATGTCCAAATAATATTAATATTTTTATAAAAATGTGTGTTTTCGTTCGCCTTATTTCTCTATTCCCCGAAGGCAATGTGCGTTGTACCTCGTCGACCCAGTGCATCCGGCTTCGGCATATATTTTATGTAAGGGTCTGCTTCCTCCTGCATATTTTAAGGGTTTGATCCCCCGGGTAACGGCCGGTACTGAGATGGGGAGCTAACCCAGCACCTTCGAGTTGTGAGCCGTGTCACCTAATCACTAGGCCACTCCGTCCCAAAATAAATGATTTCCATAATTGTTATGTCTCTCAGTATTTCACTTCCAATTCCCAATCTGGCAAGGAACGCTTTATTTGGCATCTTTCGAAGACATTCGTCTGAATATCCACATTTCAACGACCTCTATTTTGCCCTCCAACTGTTTTCTTTATAAATGTATATATAATCATCATCATTAACATGTAGCATATCCTTTATAGAACGACGCTATCATCACAGCCTGTCTGAAAGAAACTCTTTCCCTTGCCAAAACTCAAAACTCCAGCCTATGCCAGTCATACCCAGGCACTCCTGGATATCTTTGTGCCATCGACTTCTTGGTCTACCACTGCCTTTTTTGACTGTCACCATACCTTTCATCACTGTTCTATGAAGACCGTTGTGTCTCTTGATTTGACCAAAGTATTTACATTTTCTGGACAAAATGGAATTGATAAACCAGTTCTCCTCTATGTTCAACTGTCGCCGAATGTCTATATTTGTCTTTTTCTCTGTCCAGGTTATTCTGAGGATCCTTCTGTAACATTTTGACTCGAAGAGTTCGAGTCTTTGTCTAGAAGTTGTGATAATCGTGCTCTGCCATAATTTCTTCAGGCTGTTCAGCCTCTGGGTTGCCTTGACTAGTCTTCTTCGGATTTCTTTCGAACAGTTGCCATTTTTGTAAATTCTGGAGCCCATATATTCAAAATGCATGACCTGCTTTATTTCCTCACCACCCACTGTACATTTATATTGACAGAGTGTTTTGTCGGTGCTCATTATCTTTGTTTTGTTTATATTTATAAACATGTTTTGATAGTTATTGTATCCATTTACGGCTGAAAGTAGCTGCTCTAACCCTTCTGCTGTTTCTGTTTTATGTTTCTAATAATCGACGTCACTGAACTCCGGGCATATTCATAGGTGCTCAGTCTCTCTTATCAAATGGCATAAGGTATGGATACTGATGGTCCCT